>CM076571.1:17394653-17861607 GCA_034641835.2 Pinus albicaulis
AATCAGCCAAAAGAAAACCTTTAACAGTAGCACATGATGATGATAGACATCAATGCTAGTAGAGAAATCTCATAGCTGGGAAAATAGACAATGATAATTCAACAATACTGTGATGTACATGATTATGGTTTTGAACAATATCATAACAATCAAGAAATAAATAATCATTCAGGGTAATTCATCAATACATGGAAAAAATGCATTTACAATTTTGTCCAGTAGATGCAAACATATATTTTCTAGAATGATGTGACAGGAGCCTAGAATAGAAAGAACACCAAAAATGATATCATTGAAACCTATATGGAGCATATTGCAGAACTCAATATGCTAGCTCCGAATAAATTATTTTTCTTTTGAGAGAACAAAATTTATTTAGATGCCTGCTGTACAATGTCCAGTTGCTGCAAACGATATTTTTCTGGAACAATTTGAGAGAAGCCTAGAAGAAAAAATATACCAACAATAGTATCATTCTAGAAATGCAGCATATTGCATAACTCATTCTGTTAGAGCCCAATAAATTATTTTTCCCTTATGAACACAAAAACATACTCAGGTGACCACCCTACATAAAAATGCAGATCCAATTGCAAATTCACAACCAATGGTATATTTGAAACAAGACAATGAAACAAAACCCCCAATCTTATAATTTGAAACATGACAATCAAATCAAACACCCAATGCAATATGACTGTTAGGCAACCACCATTCTCATGGAAGGGAGGAATGATCAGTATCCAGTGGGTTCAAAGTCGATTCAAAGTAAGATACTTATGCATAGGCTGAGGAACCATATCCATATGCGCTAACAATGACTTGATTCAATGGTAGTGCCATCCATATGCAGAAATAATGGCTGCTCTCAAAATTGAATTTTGCTTACAACCATAATCAACTTAGTTTTAAATATCCATTAGATTCCACTTGAATGAATTCAAAAAAACTTCCAAATAAGATGCAGAGCATAGCTTAGAAAGTGTAGATTCAAAGACAAAATAAATCATATTTTGATGACCTCGTACAGTAACAAAATGGAAACAGAAACTCACAAAATCAAGAAAACCCAAACAAGAACAAAGAAAGAAGCATAAAAAACAAATGCAATATTGTTGTTAACTCTTCCAATAGATACACAAAATGGGTATTCTGCTTATATGAGAAGATATACCCAATTCGGCCAAAATAGAAGACACTGTCACGGATGGAGATACAAATTCCACCTTGTGGGATTCTCCTTTGCTAAATATCATAGGAAAATTTAACAAATTTGAAGAATTCCCAAAACTCACAATTCCAGTTTGTCTTTCCTTATAAACGCAATTTTAGATAACTGAAACTTCAGATAAGGTCAACACATCATACTAGCAAGGTTGGGGCTGATTATGCTGTTGTTTCTCTTATGGAAGACCTTAAAATGGCCAAGAAAAATCCAAGAGCATGCATCCAAACCCTATGTATGCATGACGTGCTCCTTGTACAAAAAATCATAGTTCTAAGGCCCATCGGAGGAGAAGTAATGTACTCTGTCTATAAATGTCATCTACAGTAATCCTATTCAAGTCATGCTTAGATGCTAAGAGGTAATGGAATAGGACAAAGTTCCAGGGAATAATAATGGGATAATACAACCAGGCCAACTAGTACAAAGGAAGTTTCAAGATTATAAATCATAATATTCAGTTTGTCAAAAAGAAAGGAATTTTTCAAGAAAGGAATGTGTCTTAGAATGGCACTAGGGTTTAAAATGTGCATCAATTATATCTACTTTTTATCAATTCAATGGTCAATGATTGTTATCCTACAGCTCTTGCAAATAGCAAAATTGTTTTGGAAAATTCCCCTGATATAGACATATTTGGTGTAGAGATGCTATTTCATTTTTTATAAATCATTGTGGCATGAAACTAATTGAGGTTCAAAGAGCTGAAATTTGTATATAAATATAATGGATAAATTATTACTCCCTTTTAAGTTACTTCCTGATTTTTTGTTGAGGCCGTACTGTTTGTGCACTCAACATTACCACCAAGGATTCTGAATCAGAGTGAAACTGGCTTGGACCAACTCGGCCATAGTGAGACCACACATAGATAAACATACATAGCTAAGAAGCATGGATTTACATTTGAGCCCTTAGCCTTTCTTGCTAAATGTCTAAAAAACATGGGCATGGAAATATTCTTTGTTGTTTGCAAACTCCTTACAACGCAAATAGTTGAATTTTAGGCCTGTCTTTATAGAAACGGCTATAGCTTAACATTAGACCTGACTATATAATCTTCAAGGGAGATTTCAACCCATTTTTGGTATAGATTAACTTCTTGGGATTGAAGTCAGCTGGACAGGCTGGAAATTGATAGTAGAAAAGCATTAGAGAAGAAGCCACTGGCTAGAGGGAGATATGAGCTATTTCCTAGGATTGTTTGTTGGGCCCGTGTTGTGATGTGTTCACTTGGAGTATTGATTTTGAGATTGACCTGTGAATAGTATTCATGGAATTAAATTTTGTTTATTTTCTAAAATGGAACTCCTGGCAAAGATAATAGTCAAGAACTTGAACAAATCCATCTTTGAATGCAACCCTAGCAATGAAATCTGTCACCCTAACATTCTTAAAGATCCACAAGGGACTTTTTGATGCTAGCAGTGCAATGTATTTTTTTCACTAACCATCCAGTAATTTTTCTGCTACAAATTTCTTTATGTGCCTATATCCATGACAATATTTCAATCCATCAAAAATGACAATTCAGCTGCATGGAAGAATATAAAATGGATTAGAACTTGTAGTAAAAAATGTTACCATGCTATCATAAATATTTAATTGATTATTTAATCAGTTTCTTCATTCATCATGATCCTCTCAATCCCATGCCAATAGAATGGGGTACCTCATATGATATATCAAGCCTTGAAAATGTGGGCAAATAGTAAATCTTTCCAGTGAAGGTGGTTTAGCAATCGATTTTATTCAAGCTTATTTTTGGTCAAGGGTTTTCACTCTAATATGTGATGGGGAGGAAGAAATATGTGCCTGTTCCTTATGAAATTTTCTCCATCCCAAGAACTCATTTTTAGAGTTTCAATTCCATGAAAAGTTGAAGTGAATATCTCCATAAGTGATTTCTATTTTTTTTTTTTTTTTATTGTGACGAATAAATGATTGACTATGTTCATTCTTGGTAGTTCTAAATGTTGTTTCTCGTGAAACACAGATTGCATTAACCCTGCTCAGTGTGGATTCTTCATTATTATCACGAAGAGACAGTTTTCTGATTTTAGACATAAACATAATTATTTCAGGATGAATATTAGCTACCTGCTCTTTCACAGCATCAACCTTCTCAGGCCACAAAGGCAGTATTATTATTGTATTTGGAAGCTCACAACCATACACTTCTTGGAGGTCTTTAATGCTCGGCTTTTCATCTATCCACTTTGGAACGATATATCCAATTTTGGTTCCAGGTGGAGGTGTCTCATTAAATCTTATCTAATATCCATTTTTCCATATGTAAGGCAAGAAAACACCCTTAAACCCAATCCCTGAACATATAGAAAGGTATAACACATCATATCAATAGCCATGGCCCAGAGCTCTTAAACCTAGTCTCTGCATATCTCGTCTTAAAGTTGTTGCTATTGTTATTCATAAACTGAATGTTGACTTAACTGATGGCATTGCGGCATAAATTTTTATTTAATAGAAGACTACTTTGTCCTCGAGTCATTATTCAACTCATTAATTTGTTGAAGTTGTGGAATTTTTTGTTCGTGAAACTCTACCTGTAATTGAACAACTTGTTGCTACTTCTGTTACTATTGTTGCTAGATTTTTTGTTGTTGTAGTAGTAGGGGGTGTTGAATATGTCATTTTTGCTACATGTCTACTTGTGTTTGTATTATAGGAAGTGAAGTTGCACCATTTTTCAAACAATGAAAAAGATGAATAGGAAGAGTCCACATAGGTAATCTAATTGATGATGCATTAATTCATTGAGTTGTATCTGGGAAGGGGCTTTGAATCTCTTTTTTCTTTGTTGGGTTGCAACAACTTAGCATCTCAAGGATTTTAATTCTTTCTTTTTGCAAAAAATCCTCTATATTACTGAATTGCTGGGGTAACTGATGCGAGTTCTCTGGTGGTGCAATCTAATATCCTCTGTTTGGTTATGAACAAGAGACTTCACTTTCTCTTCCAATTTTGATCCCAGCATTTAGCATTCTTCAGGGGTCATTGAAACTCTGGTTTGGTGGAACCATTTGGCATCCCAATGCTCAATGTTCTTGAGGGTGCATGGAAAATTTCCATGGATAGCAGGCTCAGGACCTTCGCTATGTATGGAATCTCTGTTGTTGATGAGTTTATATATGTGATCCAGTAGATGGCATCAATTTAGTTTGTGCCAAAGGCCAATCAACATTAGGTACACTCATTTTGGCAGTCTTGAGCACGGTTCATCTTAGTAGAGTTTATAACATTGTAATGACTTACCCATGAATAGTTTTATGTATCAGTAGCTCTAAATTACAGTCGTAAATATTCCCTTGATAAATACTGAGTTATTCCACATGAGGGTTCTCTAATGAGAATTTTGTTCTTTAGTAAATTGGTGAATGTGGTTTACTATGTTCCTGTAATGGAAGTAGTTCGTAACCACTTTTTAAGCACATACATAAAACCTGAATGTTGTTTCACGAAAATAATTTAAGTTGTCGAGGAAATAATTTTTTTTTAGTGTCCTTGGAAGATTCCAAATCTCATTTTGGATTGTAATTCTTTCTTTTTGCAACAAATCCTCTATATTACTGGAATTTCTGGGGTAACTGATGTGAGTTCTCTGGTGGTGCAATCTAATATCCTCTATTTGGTTATGAACAAGAGACTTCACTTTCTCTGCCAATTTTGAGCCCAGCATTTAGCATTCTTCAGGCATCATTTAAAATCTGGTTTGGTGGAACCATTTGGCATCCCAATGCTCAACATTCCTGAGGATGCATGGAAACTTTCCATGGATATTAGCCTCAGGACCTTTGCTATGTATGGAATCTCTATTTTTGATGAGTTTATATATGTGATCCAGTAGATGGCATCAATTTAGTTTGTGCCAAAGGCCAATCAATATCAGGTACGCTCATTTTGGCAGTCTTGAGCATGGGAGTTTGTTCTTTTTGAGAAGATGAATCCGGTGTAGTTGCAGACCAAGGGGATTGACAAGAGTTGTACTTGGAAATCCCCTTTTCATCTTAGTAGAGTTTATAACATTGTAATTAATTTCCCATGAATAGTTTTATGTATCAGTAGCTCTAAATTACAGTCGTAAATATTCCCTTGATGAATACTGAGTCATTCCACATGAGGGTTCTCTAGTTAGAATTTTTTTCTTTAGTAAATTTGTGAATGCGGTTTACTATGTTCATGTAATGGAAGTAGTTCGTAACCAATTTTTAAGCATAGACATAAAACTTGAATGTTGTTTCACGAAAATAATTTAAGTTGTCTGGGAAATAATTTTTTTTGAGTGTCCTTGGAAGATTCCAAATCTCATTTTGGATTGTAATTCTTTCTTTTTGCAAAAAATCCTCTATATTACTGGAATTTCTGGGGTAACTGATGTGAGTTCTCTGGTGGTGCAATCTAATATCCTCTATTTGGTTATGAACAAGAGACTTCACTTTCTTTGCCAATTTTGATCCCAGCATTTAGCATTCTTCAAGCATCATTGAAAATCTGGTTTGGTGGAACCATTTGGCATCCCAATGCTCAACATTCCTGAGGATGCATGGAAACTTTCCATGGATAGTAGCCTCAGGACCTTTGCTATGTATGGAATCTCTATTTTTGATGAGTTTATATATGTGATCCAGTAGATGGCATCAATTTAGTTTGTGCCAAAGGCCAATCAATATCAGGTACGCTCATTTTTACAGTCTTGAGCATGGGAGTTTGTTCTTTTTGAGAAGATGAATCCAGTGTAGTTGCAGACCAAGGGGATTGAAAAGAGTTGTACTTGGAAAGCCCCTTTTCATCTTAGCAGAGTTTATAACATCGTAATTAATTGCCCATGAATATTTTTATGTATCAGTAGCTCTAAATTACAGTCGTAAGCATTCCCTTGATGAATACTGAGTTATTCCACATGAGGGTTCTCTAGTTAGAATTTTTTTCTTTAGTAAATTTGTGAATGCGGTTTACTATGTTCCTGTAATGGATGTAGTTCATAACCACTTTTTAAGCACAGACATAAAACCTGAATGTTTTTTCATGAAAATAATTTAAGTTGTCGGGGAAATAATTTTTTTAAAGTGTCCTTGGAAGATTCCAAATCTCCTTATACAAATCAAAAGGTATCAAAGTGTTTTTTTTTATGTTTGTGGAGTTGCAATGAAGACATTCATGAGAAAAAAATCATAAATGAGAGAGGTGCTAGGTGTTGCAGGTTATCAATCAGCAAATCCAAGAGGATATTGAAGAACCAAGAAAGACAATACATATTGTGTGGGCTTAAATATATACATATAGTTTCGGATATCTCTAGAAAGTAATATCAAGTTGATCAGGAGATAGAATGTGAAGTATATTGGGATAACTTTGATATGATAGATACCATAGCAAAGAGAAGGAATCATATTGTGTTTCATAATAGCTTGCTAGTATTTCAAATGATGTTGATAAAGCAACGGATGCTGTTGGGACAGTGACTGGGAAAATTTTCTTACAAGGTATGAAGAAAAATATTCATTTCCAGTAATGAATGAATGTATTGACCCCAACCCTAAATGTGCAGGGGTAATCGGTAATTTTTTTCAACACTGTATTGACCTCAACCCTAAATGTGAAGGGGTGATCGGTAATTTTTTTCAACACAAAGCGAGACCAAGTTGTATTGAATTATTAAATTCGACTGGAACATAACCCCTCCTCTCCTAAACAAGATTTGAAATTCTTCAATCATACATGAATGTTTATGGATTGAGTGGTGGCCTAAACTATCATAATCAATGAATCCAAATGGAAATCGGAACATCCACAATGAAGCGGATAAATAACACAAACAAAAACCAAAAAAATAGGTGTTTAGAGTCGTGCATCTATCTTCTGTCTGGAATCCTCCCTTCCTCTAGTTGGTATCCATGGTGCTATCGAGTTGTTGAAATCCAAAGAGAACACGAAAGATCTGCTTTGAATAGAAAATGAAAAGGGGCAATGGGGGCTGCTTATTATAGTTAATAGCAACGAATGGCCCTGGTCCCAATATTGAAAGACCTGGGAGGGAAGGATATCGAATAGCTGAAATGGCCCTGGTCCTAATAATTTGAGAGCTAAAATCCAATATTAAAATAAAAACAATGACAACGAAAATAAATGATAAATAATAATCTCACATTATGGCGGGAAATGGAAAAGTACATGAATTAATATGTTGTATGAAAAAATGGAATTTTATGTCAAAAATAATTTCAAATTTTAAGATGTTGAACTAAGTTTTTATGAGAATGAAATTTTATTAATAGTGAAAAAAACATTATTTTTTACTATTTGTTTTAATTTTTATTTTTATTTTTATTTTATTTTAGAATAAAAATTATTAGTTATGAGAGATATGAAAGTTGAGTTTGGATCATATATTTATGTAAGGTTTGTTGTATCTATTTTGTATTCAATAATTGATTATAGATTTTTATGAGGCTACCTTAAGTTGGTGAGTAAACATTTCATTCTCAAGCCTAAAGGACAAAGGTGGGATTCATCTAGACATGTGTGTGTGCACAAGAGAGTTGTTATGCATGCCATATGCTTGACCACTACATATAAGTGTCTCCCCTTGCTACCTTTTGACCACTATATATAAGTGTCTCCCCTGAATACCTTTTGACCACTATCTCTAAGTATCTAAGAGGAATTTGTTAAAAAACACCCCTTAAAAGTTCAAATTTTCATGACTTTCATGGGATGTGTTTCAAAAACCGCTCCTAACGGCTTTTTTGTTGTAGTGTTTGAAAATTTTCCTAACCAGAATCTAGTTCCCTCCTCTCCCTACCCACCCACCCCATGCTCCCATTCCCGAAAAGAAATTGGATGCCGTTATGACCTTGATTATGGATGAACTCAAAAAAATTTAGCAGACAAAAGAGAGTTTAAATGTTGGTTAATATTTTTTTTGTTTTCCTAATCTTCATCAAATTAAAACTAGAAATAGTGAATCGAGCTTAATTAAAAATGTAGGCCAAAGGCATGGTATCATGTCCTCTTAATTTCTCTACTAATGATTCTTTATTCTTACGTGCTTTAGATCTTGACATCTGTTTCCATGCATTTTTTTCTTCATCCTACTTTTCTAACCTTTCCCTCTAGTTAAGCAGAGGCCTCAAAAGGTTTCCCACATTTTGGAATTTGCTCATACTCTAATCATTAAAGAGGATAATATCATCGAAGAAAGAGAAAGTTTTGACCAAAATTTCCTCAAAACAACACAACTCCATACATGTTCGTGACCCACTTATTTTAAATTATGTCAATGAATATATAGAAACCTTTTTTTACTATAGTCAACATGCCTTGGCAGGTCATTTTCAGGATTAAATCCCCTCTAAAAGTACAATTTAGACTCAAGTTGGAGGTTTATGGGAGTTGTATGACTAGCACAATAAGATTTGAATTTAAAATAGTCCGAAGGTTTTTTTTCATATTCATATTTAAGGAGGCCTCCACCTACATAGCTATTGGGAAGGTATGACCTTGAGCTTTGTCAAAACACTATGGGATTTTTTTCTCACTATATTGAAATTTTTCAGTTGAGAAATGCGTTGAGTTAATTCTCTAATCTAGAAGAATTCCCCAGGCTGTCAAGTATAGCTCTGACATTTCCTAGAAAGGATAGCTTACCCCATATGAAAATTTATCTACTATAGACTTGGAAAAGACATCTTAGCCAAGACCCCATGGCGCATTTCTATGAAAATTAATCTGTCAAATGACATTCCCATCAGGAGTAGATCTAGTTATTTTGGCTCATAGTGATAATTCCTAGCCCAAATAAATTTAAATCATGGCTAACCTTGCTCAATATGTTTTTAGGCTATCATATTAGTTTCCTTGGCAGCAACGTTATATGATCCTTAGTGGCAGTAATGATTGTATGTTCTAGCTACTAATTCCCCCCCAGCTGATACTTGGGAAAAAAATATGTTGAATGACAAATTATGAACATACAAGTTGAGGATTTAGCACTCTGAATACTTGTTTATACTACTAAAGTCTTGATACTACTGCCTTCCAATAGCTAGGAGTGCCTCAGACACCATTGACACCTAGGCCGCCAGGAGAATAAAGCTCCTCCAACTACCCTGACCCCAATTAACATACATGTAGAACATACCCACCTAAGGATACAACCCCTAGTTTGTAGAGTTCTCAAGCTCATTTTAACATAGGCAGGCTAGATAGGCCATCATCATCATTAGCCCTAAATTAAGCCTTCTCAAGGGATGTTTGGGATATTTTGGATGCTAATAGAAAGGACATAGTATATTGAATATGCTAGTTTGTTAATAGCCTAGACATAGTCTATTTGTAAGTGAAAGTGATGGGATTTTTTCCCACTTAATTTCATTTGATACAGTGCCTAGAGGGCATATAGATCTAAGCCTCGAAGGGAAAAATGCTTTAGCAATGTTTTTGTTAACCAAAATTTCTACCTGTGTTACACATTCAGGCACATATCATATATAAAGATTTTCCAATGTTTTGTTACAACTAGATGGACATTGGATATATCTTCGGGGTTTCCAACATCTATGCTCCAATTTAAATCATGTCTAACCTTGCTCAATATGTTTGTAGGCTATCATATCAGTTTCATTGGTAGCAACGCTATGTGATCCTTGGTGGTAGTAATGATTGTATGTTCTAGTTACTAATTCCCCCCTTGATGCTTGGGAAAAAAATATGTTGAATGAAAAATTATCAACATAAAAGTTGAGGATTTAAGACTCTGAATACTTGTTTCTACTACTAAAGTCATGATACTACTACCTTCCAACAGTTAGGAGTGCCTCAGACACCATTGACACCCAGGTCGCCAGGAGAATAAAGCTCCTCCAACTACCCTGACCCCAATTAACATACATGTAGAACATACCCACCTAAGGGTACAACCCCTATTTTGTAGAGTTATCGATCTCATTTTAACATAGGTAGGCTAGATAGACCACCATCACCATTAGCCCCAAATTAAGCCTTCTCAAGGAATTTTTGGGATATTTTGGACACTAATAGAAAGGAATTGGTCTATTGATTATGCTAGTTTGCTAATAGCCTAGACATAGTATGTCTATAAGTGAAAGTGATGTTGAGATTCAACAAGATGATGGAGCTTAGTGAAAATCAGTCAACTTCACTAAGTGGGCCCGCAGGCTATTTTTAGGTGCAAGTGTATTTTTAGACATGGTGATCATATTTCAGAAGTTGCAGGATGCTATTTGTGGATGGTTGCTCAAGTTGGAAAAATAGATGAAAATCTATTTTTAGAATATTGGGTGAAGTCTATTTATAGATCGTCGATCTAAAAATAGATGTATGTCAATTATTATTAGCCCTTAATAATAATCCGACAATAAAAATCAAATTATTCTCTTGGAGCACTTAATTTCAGTATACATATTTGGAAAATCAGCAGGCTGAAGGGATTACACAATTCCTAGGGTTTACTGGTGGTTCATGCATGGAGGACTCAGTTAGAACAGAAGTTGCAATGTTATGACAGAGTTGGAAGAGTAGTTCATGGAGTTGTTATTCAGTTTAAATCAGTTATTGGAGTTAAACTCAGTTGAGCTAGTTGTATCTAGTATAACTGAATGATACACTAGTGAGAGTGGAGTGAATTAATTAGTTAATTAATTCAAAAATAATAACTCACTAATCAAATAAAAAAATACAACAGTTAACTACAGTGCATGTCAGTTCCAGTGGAGACCCAGTGGAGAGGTGGTGAAAGGGTGAGATGGACTATCCATTGTGACTATTGTGATGCATTGATTGCATCACACACACATTGGAGTTGCCAATGAGGATTGCGCAGTCAAAGCAAGAGTAATTCAAATTCATTTAGAGCTATTATTCAGCAGGGATTGCGCAGTGGAGGCAGGCTATCAGGTGGCAGAAATTAGTGCATGGATTTGCAGATTTCTTCTTGTTAGTGTGTGATGATTGATTGTACTGAGAGCTTGATGTACTAAGCTTTGTATGACATTGTTACATGATCTCCATGATACATAATATATGATAGTTGGGGTTTTTAGCTTCATGATTTCCCGTTAAACAACTGTGTTATGTGCGATTTTTTTTATTGCTTCATATGTTTGCAATTGAGTTTATATTGCCACAAAAGATTAACAGTGGAAGGATTCTGTATTTAGCAAGAAGATAAATATTGTTAGATCAAGAGAATCTGGATATATAATGCATATTTTATATAATATCTACATGGTATCAGAGCAGTGTTAATTCTTGAAGATTGCAATTGTGAAGAATTGTTGAGCTTGTGCTGGTGGACAATTCGAATTTACTGCAGAAATTTCTTGGTGCGACAGTTGAGTATACATTGAAATGTATTTCAATGGGTTGCGATTGGAGTATGCCCTTGAGGGCAGCTCGAATTACATAGCCTGGAAGGATAGGATGGAGGAGGTGCTGGAGGATAATGGAATGAAGGATTTCATCGATAGCGATGTTCCTAAGCTGGGTTCTAGTGATGTTGCATTACTTGATGCATGGAAAAAGAAGGTAGCAAAGACAATAATAATTCTGTTGGAAGGTGTGAAGGACCATATTGTGTCCAGCCTTCACGGGAAAGCCATTCCATTTGCAATGTGGAAGGCTTTGACAAATTTTTTCCAAATCAGAAGTGACCAGAGGAGGTTGGCGCTTAAAGATAAGCTCAGAAAAATAAATGGAGAAGGGCAACAGTATTCCAAAATATCCCACGAAGTTTGTCCACTATAGGGATGAACTAGGAAGTGTGGGAATTACTGTTGATGATGAATAATTGGTGAGCTTGGCTCTCCTTGGGCTTCTGAAGATTTGGCATAGCTACGAAGACTCTGTCAATGGACGGGAGAAACTGCCAAGATGGGAGTGACTTTGATCGGATCTTCTTCAAGAGGAGATAAGGCGAAGTACAAGGGATGGCTCTTCATCGAAGAATGAAGATGAAGAGAATTGCGCTTTGGCTGCCAAAGTAAGGAAAGGGAAGGGGAAGAAATTTCCTTCAAAATCCGAGGCTAAAGGCAAGAAGCAGGATTTGTCCAAGGTGAAGTGTTTTCACTGTCACGAACATGGGCATTTTTCCACTAACTGCCCACAGAAGAAGAAGAACAAGAAAGCTGCTGGAGCTGCAGCGGTTGAGGCCTTAGCCTCGTAATTTGAACTTGATTTATCTTTGATCGCATTCTTGCAATAAATTGCAATGGGATCAGTGTGGTATCTTGATAGTGGTGCGTCTTTCCATATGACGGGAGACAAGGAGTTGTTTAGTGATCTAGAGGAGAAGGACCTCCAAATGCATATAGAGATGGGTGACGATGGTTGATACAGTGCGACTAACATTGGGACCATTACCTTTGAGAGGGAGTCAGGTAATCCATTTTTGTTGAAGATGTTATACATGTTCCAGGTCTGAAGAAGAACTTGGTATCGGTCACAATGTTGGAAGACAAAGGTTATGATGTTGTTTTCAGTGAGGGAAAAGCCTTCCTTCGACTTAAAACAATGGTTCAAACCAAGAAGATAGGGATTTTAGTTAAGAATCTCTACAAGCTAGAGGTAGATGGCTACGCTGCAATGATGGGAAAAGTAGAAGAAGTGGTGAGTCAGGATGAGGGCGAATTATGGCACAGGAGATTGGACCATGTTCACCATGGCACTTTGAATATTTTGCAGAAGATTTCTACTGGACTTCCCAAGGGTACTCTTGCACAGTTAGATCAATGCAAGGGATGTACTATGGGTAAGTTTGTGAAGAGCACCTCTCATGAGAAGGAGAACCATGCTTCAGTGATCCTGGAGAGAATTCACATAGACGTGTGTGGACCTTTCTCTGTTGCCTCAACAGAAAAACACAGGTATTATGTTATATTTTTTGATGACTATTCTCGTAGATGCTGGATCTTATTCATGCAGAAGAAGAGTGAAACATTCTCAAAGTTCGTTGACTTTAAAGCATTGGTGGAGAAGGATTTTGGGAAGCAAGTGAAGGCTCTACGAAGCGATAATGGTGGTGAATATATCTCGAGTGAATTCAAAGACTTCTGTAGCAAAGAATGAATTCAAAGAGAATTCATAGTGCCTTATAACACACAACAGAATGGGGTCGGAGAGAGGAAGAAAAGAATGATCGTGGGTATTTCACCAGCTATGCTACATGACCAAGGCCTACCGATGCACTTGTGGTCGAAAGCATCCAACACAACGGTTTATGTGCAAAACCGTTATCCTCATAGAGTACTTGGCATGAGTACACTTGAAGAAGATTTTACTGGTAAGAAGCTTGATATTTATCATTTGAAGATTTTTGGCTCATATGTTTACATTCATGTGACAAAGGATGCAAGGAAGAAGTTGGAGTTGGTTGCAAAAGTTTGGATATTTGTGGGGTACATAGAAACACCCCATAATTATCGTGTGTATTTGCCAGACAATCGAATGATAGTGGTGCGCGAGATATAAAATTCAATGAGGTGAAAGCCATGAAGTTGTCACTTGAGAGGGAGCTACACTTGCATGCAAAGGAGGAACTTCTTGTTGGAAATGTTGTCATTGATGGCAATAGAGGTAGAAAAGACTGAGACAGACAAAGGAGGCAGCAAAGAAGCACAAAGGAAGAAAAGGAGACAGGCGGAAGAAGAATGTCGAAATGTAACAGTCAAGCAGCAGAGGTACAGCGAAGGCAGAGGTAGAAGCAGAGCCGTTATTCCGAGAATCACTACCCCAGCTGGTAGATACAGTAAAGGTGGAAGCGTTAAACTTAGCGATGGAACTGTAATGAAAAGCAAAACATTGAAGCGGAATTCATAAATAATAAAGGCGGAACCTGAGCGTAAAGGAGAAGAGCGGAACCTTGAAGGTGGAACCTTACGAGTGGAGTGAACAGTAAAGGCCGGATTACGGTTTTAATCGCACCGCTTTCAACAGGCAAGAGGTACTTAAGAGATTGGGAGCGATTCCACAGGACGGGCGACATGTGTCCCCGAGCGAATTTTCAAAACTGCTCTCACTACGCGGCATCACGCGTTATTGTTTGCGCATCTTCGCCGAGCGATATCCATCCGATCAAATGAGGCGGCGCGACGCAATAAAAACCATCGGATGGAGACGACCGTTAGCGTTGGGGCCCATACGCATGTGTCAAGATGTTCAAAGGGCACTGGCATTTGAATGAATTAAAGGTGTAAAGTTTATCAAATATACAAAAGGTATGTTTGGATTTAAATCAAACAAAAGTCTTATGCTGTGGGACCCTCACCCAATCACATCGGAGAATCTAAGGGCAGTGGAACATGTTGACAAGAGTTCCTATTGAAATGCAGACCCGATGGATCAATAAGTCACGATTGATATATGTTTTTGAGTTCCGGTGAATAGTGGTAAATCGCATCGGAGTTAAAGTGGAGCAGCGGATCACATACAATAGGTTGCAATTGCGATGAAGCCCAGACTCGATGGGTTTACAAACCGTAATTGATATGTGTCGGAACATATATAAACAAAGAAATTGCAATTTCGATGAAGCCCGGATCATATAAACAAAGGTTCAAAACATAAATATATATATTTATAAGTGGAGCGCTTTATGATAAACAAATAACCAAAGTACCATAAGGTGGGACCAAATTGCATTGGATAAAAACAAAGCAGCGGAACATGCAAATAGGAAGTTGCAATTGCGATTGAAGTTTGGACCCGATGGACTTATAAACTAGGATTTATACAGGCTTAAGTTCCGCGTCAAAGCAAATCATTCATCGCATCGGAAAAATTGAGTGAATAGTGATTAATCGCATCAGACCCATCACATCGGCACATCCAAATGAACAGTGTTTCATCGCATCGAAAAATTTAAGCACAGTGGAACAAGTTAATGAAACTTGCGATTACGATCAATCGCAATCAAAAATCTGTGGAGGGTATCAATTGCATCAGAGCAAGGCAGCTTGCGATTGAGATCAATCGCAATCAGAAACCTCTGGAGGAGAAATAGATCGCATCGAAAAGCGTGGCAAGTGGGCCCGAAAGGGAATTTGTTAAGTATTAACATGATTCTTTATTGTTATAGTGTAAAAGGCAGGTTGTATGATTAAACTAAGAAATGAAATTGGGTTATATATATATAAAAAACGTTGTTATTGAAATGTGCCGCGTGGTCTGTGAACCCACGGGCCTCGGCTTAAGGTGGAGGGCGATTGTCAATATAAAACGATTACAATGTGTGCAATTGCATCGGGCCTTAAAACAAAGGTCGTGGTATATGTATGTTTCTCTTGCGGAACTCACCACATCAACAAGACACTTGTTGTGTATAAAACGTTGGAATTTGCCCAGATTTAGAGTCAACAGTTATATATATAAAAGGGGATGATATAAAAAGCACAGTTACAAAAGTATGGCATATGGTCGTTACCCTGTGACAATGAATAAGGAAAAAAATAGAGCCGAAAGGGGACAAAGACACAGTCAGAGAAAAGACAAATGCACAGCAAACCAAAAGACAAAACAAGTGAGCTGGAATCCTCACTGTAATTGAATGTAAATAATTTTAATTTATATTGTTGTGATGCATTGGAAAGTCTCCGGAAGAGAAAAAATATCCCACTGTAATGTTAAATTGATACCTACAGTTATATTTTCTGAATGAGCAGATAAAAGGAATGAGAAGACAGAAGCCAAAGAGTCATGACTGTTCACTCAAAATCATTTGTGAAATACAAACAATCATGTGAGGAACTCTATAAACAATATCAACTGGATATGCATAAAAGAGGTTAGAGAGAGTTAATATAGAGAATGCAGAGTATAGAAGAGTGAGGCAGAGAAGATTAAGAAAAGAAGAGAAGAAAGAGATGCTACAGAACATAGCTGATATCTGAGGTAAATCAACAAACATTCAGTTTGATAAATTGAGGAAGTTGAGCTTCCCTATCAAGTTATTGATAGCTGTCAAGAAGCTGGATCGAGGTAGGAACTCTCCTGTAGGTTGGTGCCTGCAGAAAAACAGTGGTGAGATGGAGTTGGAGCTTGCCTTTGCATCACAACAATAATAAGATGTGGTTTTCTCCCTTTATGGGTTTCCACTTATATCTGGTTTCTCTGTGCATGATGTTTATGTGTTTATCTGATTTATATCATCTGCTTAATACCTGCTGCTCTCATATTAAGCCTACTGTTATATTATATTAATACTTGCTGCTCACATTCTAATATTACTCACATATTTAGTTGGACATGAAATGAAGGTGTAAATAAGTTTTTAATGAAAAGTTTCAAAAGTCCATGAATGTGTTAAACTGATTCACTCCCCCCCCCCCCATCTTAGTTTAACTAAGGGTTCAACAATTGGTATCATATGTTCTTTGTACCCGCTTAACAACCGAAAGGAGATTCTAAGATTCAGGTTATCAAAGATTGGTAGTAAAGAAGGATGCTCAACCAATAAAGCCCTTACAAAATTATGCCTTCCTGAAAATCGATGAGGGCACACATAATGTCTTAGAATAGATGTTTGGGTAGTCAGAATTAGGATATGCCCCAAAGGCAACTGACACAGAGAAAGAATCCAAACAAGACTTTGTAGCTAACGCAAAAGCCATGAATGCCATCTTAAATGGATTATGTGAAGCAGAGTTTATCAAAGTAATGCACAAATACACTGGTAAAGAAATGTGGGATACTTTGGAAAACATCCATGAGGGAGACAAGAAGGTAAAGACTGCCAAACTTCAAGTCTATAGAGCCCAGTTTGAGAACTTAAAAATGGATGATGATGAAGACATTGCTAACTTCTTTCTAAGGGTTGCAGAAATATTAAATAACATGAAGGCTCTAGGTGAAAACATAAAAGAAGTGGTAATTGTATAAAATATTCTAAGATCTCTTCCACCCAGGTTTAATCCCAAGGTGTCTGCAATAGAAGAAACAACTAATTGGGAGACCTTGACCATGAACCAGCTTCTTGGAAATTTAACAGCATATGAGATGAGGCTCCCACAGAAGAAGCCAAGTACTAGGGAGGCAACCTTTAAAACAGAAAAGAATAAAGAAGAAGAGGAAGACATATGCTCTTGCTCGGATGAAGAAGAGGCAAAATTTGTCAAGAAATTGGATAGAGGCTCAGGTAAATACAAAGGTAAACTTCCTTTCAAATTCTTTAACTGTGGAAGATTTGGACACTATGCTGCTAAGTGTCCTCACAAGAAAGTAAGGAATCAGGCTCAAGAGTCAGAGAAAAACACATCAAAGAACCGGCAGAAAGGAAAGAAGTTCAGCAGAAAATTCTTCTATGCTCAACAAGACAGCAGTACATCTAAAGATCCAGATGAAATCTCAAGTGAATATGGAACCTCTAAATTTTTATTGATGGCTATAGAAGAACTTGAAGGTCTCCTGCTAGATGATGAAGAAGAAGAAGGTGAAGTCGACCTTGAGGGGGAGCTAAGAAGTGCTCTGGAGGAGATTGACAGACTCAAACTAAAGTGCAGAAAAAAAAAGGACATTCTCCTCAAGTATGTCTGAGAAGAACAGAATTCAGTAGTCCTTATGCAGCTAAAGATAGAACTTGAAGAAGCCAAGAAGATAGAGGACATGCTACTTAAGCAAATCAAGGAAAAAACTCAGCAACAAGAAAAATTGGAAGAAGAAGTAGTATGTCTCAGGAAGAAATTAGAAAATGCTCAAAGGAAAGTGGTTATAAACTCCTCTCAAACAACAAGCTCTAGCAAGTTGAATCAAAATTATGGTTTCTCAAAGATCCCCTATGATAAAAACTGGGATAGGCTATGAAGGAGAATCGAGTAAAGGCAAAGAAAAGGAAAACAAAAATATATTTTTTGTAAAAGCAAAGAAGACTGATGAAGCAGCTCAGACAATTCCTACAAAAGAAGAAACATGTAATAAGGATGACAGAGATCAGAATAAACCACTAGTAACAAAGAATGCAACAGAAAAAGGATCATATGCCCCTGAGTATGTCAAATTTGGAAGCCATCAAAGGAGATTCTTCCCTCCTATGAAGAATGCCACCTGTTATGTCTGCCACAAGCTGGGACACATTGCTGCATATTGTCATGCAAGGAGGAGTACTTCAAACCAGCAAAATATGCAAACAGTGAAGAGATTGTCTCAAACAAACAAATGGAGAAAACAACCTTACATCAGGTATGCAAATAATTTCTATGGTTATTGTTTTTATTGTAAGGAATTTGGCCATAAAATTATTGAATGTAGAAAGTATGGACAAATATTGATGTTCAACACCTCAAGGAGGTTTATGAATCAAATAAATTTTGTTCATACTCACAATTCTGCAAAAACTATGATCAAATGTTGTATATGCAATCAAGTTGGACATATACCTTCCAAATGTTCTTTGAAAGGATGTGATTCATCAACTCACAAAAGATACCAAACAAAAGGATGCCTCCAATGGATAAAGAAGGAGAATAAGTGTGACTTAGCTCTAACTGCTCAAGACATGAAAAGTAAGTGGTACCTGGACAGTGGCTGCTCAAAACACATGACTGGAGACAAAAGCAAGTTTATAACTCTTGATGAAAAGAAATATGGTAATGTTACTTTTGGCAATGATAAATCAGGCAAGATCAAGGGAAAAGGATCAGTCAGCATAGACAATGGCAAAGAAAGGCCCAAGATGTATTATTTGTAGATGGGCTGAAAGCGAATTTACTAAGTGTTAGTCAGATGTGTGACAAAGGCTGCGAAGTTCTCTTTAGGGCACAAGATTGTGAAGTCAGATCAAGCACCACAGGTAAGACTCTACTCAAAGGAGTTCGAACAGAGAGTAATGTTTACATTGTGAAAGAGGAAGATGAAGCATGTCATCTTAGCAAACTAGAAGAGTCATGGTTATGGAATAAAAGGTTGGGACATCTCAGCTTCGATCACATCATCAGACTAAGCAAGAAGAAAGCTGTCAGAGACATCCCAGAAATAAAGAGGCCTTCTAATACCATATGAAAAGCATGTCAATTAGGCAAATAGACTCGTACATCCTTCAAGGCCAAAGATGAGTTATCAACAAGAAGACCTCTACAGCTTGTGCACATGGATTTGTGTGGACCCGCAAGAACCAAAACTCCAAGTGGAGAATCCTACTTCATGCTGATAATAGATGATTTCTCCAGAATGACATGGGTTGCATTTCTCAAGAATAAATCAGAAGCTCTGGAAAAATTTAAGATCTTCAAAGCATTAGTAGAAAATCAAACAGGATGCAAGCTGAAATGCATCAGATCAGACAGAGGAGGTGAATTTACAGATTATGACTTTGCTGACCTATGCAATGAACATGGGATAAAGCAACAATTTACTATTGCAGGAACACCTCAGCAAAATGGAGTAGCAGAGAGACAAAACAGGTCTGTACAGCAAATAGCCAGAGCCATGATGCATGAAAGTAATATTTCTCAGACCTTCTGGGCAGAAGCAGTACACACAGCGGTGCATATCCTTAATAAATCTCACTTAAGTCCAAGCAGTGACAAGACTCCCTATGAACTATGACATGGGAAACCAGCTTCAATCAAACATTTTAGAATCTTTGGAAGCAAGTGTTACATAAAGAATAATGATGAAAATCTTGGGAAATTTGATGCAAGAGCAGATGAAGGGATATTTCTAAGATATGCATCCAAAAGTAAAGGGTACAGGTGCTACAACAAGACTCTTCGAAAAATAGTAGAAAGCATTGATGTGAGATTTGATGAAGAACTTCCAAACAATACAAGAGATACAGACTGTTGCAGTCCATCAGACAACCATGAAGAAGAAAACCAAGATGATGAAGAAACAAGCAAGAAAACAGAAGATGCTGATCTAAGATCGAAAGCCCCATCAAGATACACTCAGAAGAACCATCCAGAAGATCAGATCATCGGAGACAAGAGAGTAGGGGTCCAGATAAGAAGGCAGCTAACTAAATAGACAAAAGAGGTATACATAGCCATGTTATCACAAATAGAACCAAAGGAATTTGAAGAAGCCAGCAAGGACTACTTTCAAGACCTGAATGCTATGAATGAAGAATTGGACCAAATTGAGAAAGCCAATGGTTTCGGGAATAGTTCCTAGACCCACTGGGAGAAATGTCATAGGTTCAAAATGGGTATTCAAGAATGAAATGAATGAGCAAGGACATGTAATCAGGAATAAAGCCAGAATAGTTTGCAAAGGATATTTTCAAATCAAAGGACTTGATTATGATGAAACATTTTCTCTTGTAGCCAGAATGGAAGCCATCGGAATGTTTCTAGCCTTTGCATGCTACCAAGACTTCAAGGTATATCAAATGGATGTGAAATATACATTTTTGAATGGAGATCTAGAAGAAAAAGTCTACATGGAACAGCCATAAGGTTTCTCTTTAACAGACAAAGAAGACTACAAAGGGCATCAAGAAGGATTTATATGACCAAAATGCTCTCGTGCTTGGTGCTCAAGACTGGATAAATATTTGCAAAAACAAGGATTTAGGAGAGGTGGAGTAGACAACAATCTATACATAAAAGCCCATGAAAATGAACTCCTGATTGTTGTAGTTTATGTTGATGACATTATGTTTGGAAGCAACAGAGATGAACTAGCAAAAGGGTTTGCTGAGAAGATGAAATCAGAGTTTGAGATGTCCATGATTGGAGAACTCAATTTCTACTTAGGACTTCAAATTCAGCAAAAGAACACATGCACATTCATCTCACAAGAAAAATACTTGAAAGAAATGTTGAAAAGGTTCAAAATGGAGGAGTGCAAACCTGTGTCAACTCCCATGATCACGGGATGCAAGCTATGTGCTGATGATGGATCTGTTGATATAGATCAAAAACTCTACAGATCCATGATAGGAAGTCTATTGTATCTAACAGCATCAAGACCAGACATCATGCTATCAGTCAGACTAGTAGCTAGATATCAAGCAGCACCTAAACAAAACCACTTTATGGCAGTCAAAAGAATATTTAGGTATCTACAAGGAACAACACAGTATGGACTTTGGTATCCTAAAGGAAAAAAATTCACTTTGACAGCATAGACAGATGCAGATTGGGCCAGCTGTGTGGATGACAGGAAAAGTACAAGTGGACGTGCATTCTATTTAGGAGAAAGTCTGGTGGCATGGTTAAGCAAGAAACAAACATCTATCTCTCTGTCTACAGCAGAAGCAGAATATATAGCAGCAGCAGCATGTTGTACACAAGTCATGTGGATGAAGCAAACCCTTCAAGACATGAGGGTAAGCATTGATGAACCTATCTCAATAAAATGTGATAATAAAAGTGCTATAATTATATCTAAAAATCCTGTGCTTCACTCAAAAACTAAACATATCCCAATCAAGTATCATTTTCTCCGAGAACAAGTGGCTCAGAAGATAGTAAAACTGGAGTATGTACCAACAAAAGAACAGATAACAGATATATTTACCAAACCGCTTGCTAGAGAACCATTTGAATATTTGAGAAATAGACTAGGGTAGTATCTGTAGATGCTACTCTCTGATATGAAGAAAAAGCACAGTTTCAGGGGGAGAACAGAAACGAGAATATCATTCCAGGGGGAGATCAGCCAACAAGGGAAGCATGAAACCGGTCCTCAGGATCAAAAGGATTATGGCAAGAATACATCCAGCATAAAAGAATCAATAAAAAGGCCAAAGGGTCAGTGGTGAACCCGATGTGAATCTAATCCAAAGGTTGGAGCAGCAACATACAAAGTCAGAAGATCTCAGAGAGAGGAAATGCACGAAATGTTGAAAAATAAAAATAAAAATTCAAACCCCTTACCATTGATGTCAAAGGGGGAGGAAGAGCAAGCAAGAGGACAAAGGACTCTAATAGGCAAACAAAGGAAGTGTATTTCCATCAATGCCAAAGGGGGAGGCTGTTGGAAATGTTGTCATTGATGGCAATAGAGGCAGAAAATATTGAGACAGACAAAGGAGGTAGAAAAGAAGCAAAGGAGACAGCGAAATAATGTTGAAATGAAGCATTGGTTAGGAGAGATAATAAACAAGGCAAGAAAGGGTGCAGTGCGCAGGCAAGAACACATAGCAAAGCAAGAAAGGGTAGCAGTTATTTCGAGAATCACTACCTCAACCAGACAAGTAAAGAAAGGCAGGGCAGCAATCAGCGGCGTGAAACTATAATGAAAAGAAAAACATTGAAGCGGAATTCATAAATAATAAAGGCGGAACATGAGCGTAAAGGAGAAGAGCGGAACCTTGAAGGTCGAAAATTACGAGTGGAGTGAACAGTAAAGGCCAGATTCCGGTTTTCATCGCACCGCTTTCAACAGGCAAGCAGTATTCAAGAGATTGGGAGCGATTCCACAGGACGAGCGACACGTGTCCCCGAGCGAATTTGCAAAACCGCTCTCACTGCGCGCCATCGTGTGTTATTTTTCGTGCATCTTCGCCGAGCGATATCCGTCCGATCAAATGAGGTGGCACGACACGATAACAACTGTCAGATGGAGATGACCGTTAGCGTTGGGGCCCATACACATGTGTCAAGATGTTCAAAGGGCGCTGGAATTTGAATGAATTAAAGGTGTAAATTTTATCAAATATACAAAAGGTCTGTTTGGATTTAAATCAAACAAAAGTCTTATGCTGTGGGACCCTCACCCAATCGCATCGAAGAATCTAAGGGCAGCGGAACATGTTGACAAGAGTTCCGATTGAAATGCAGACCCGATGGATCAATAAGTCACGATTGATATATGGTTTGAGTTCCGGAGAACAGTGGTCAATCGCATCGGAGTTAAAGTGGAGTAGCAGATCACATGCAACTAAAAGTTGCGATTGCAATGAAGCCCAGACCCGATGGGTTTATAAACCTAATTTTATATGTCGTAACATACAAAAACAAAGAACAGGTACTGTGATGGAAGTCTGATCATATAAACAAAGGTTCAAAGCATAAATATATATATTTATAAGTGGAGCGCTTTATGATAAGAAAATAACCAAAGTACCATAAGGTGGGACCAAATCGCATCGGAGAGAAACAAAGCAACGGAACATGCAAACAAGAAGTTGCGATTGCGATTGAAGTTCGGACCCGATGGACTTATAAACTATGATTTATACAGGCTTAAGTTCCACATCAAAGCAAATCATTCATCACATCGGAAAAATTGAGTGAACAATGGTTAATCGCATCAGACCCATCGCATCGGAACATCCAAATGAACAGTGTTTCATCGCATCAGAAAATCTAAGCACAACGGAACAGGTTAATGAAACTTGTGATTGCGATCAATCGCAATCGGAAATCTGTGGAGGGTATCAATCGTATCGGAGCAAGGTAGCTTGCGATTGCGATCAATCGCAATCGGAAATTTCTGGAGGAGAAATAGATCACATTGGAAAGCGTGGCAAGTGGGTTTGAAAGGGAATTTGTTGAGTATTAGCATGATTCTTTATTGTTATAGTGGAAAAGGCAGTTTGTGTGATTAAACTGAGAAATGAAATTGGGTTATATATATAAAAGGCACTGTTATATATATAAAACATTATTGCGATTTTATTGAAATGTGCCGCGTGGTTTGTGGACCCATGGGCCTCGGCTTAAGGTGGAGGGCGATTGTGAATGTAAAACGATTGCAATGTGTGCAATCACATCGGGCCATAAAACAAAAGCCGTGGTGTATGTATGTTCCGCTTGCGAAACTCACCACATCAACAAGACACTATTTCGTGTATAAAATATCACCTCTTCTCGTATTTAGAGTCAAAGTAGCGTTATATATATAAAAGGGGCTAATATAAAGCATAGCTATAAAAGTATGGTATATAATAATACTTCCGTGATGTACGAATAAGTGAAACAAATGAGAGTTTAAAGGGGACAAAGACACAATAAGAGAAAATACAAATGCGCAAGAAACTAAAAGACAAACAAGTGGAAATGAACTTTATTGTAATTGAACATAAATAATCTTAATTTATATTGTTTGTGATGCATTGGCAAGTCTCCGGAAGAGAGCAAATATCCCACTGTAATATTAAGATAAGCACCTACAGTTATTTTTTTAATGAGCATATAAAAGGAATGAGAAGACGGAAGCCAAAGAGTCATGACTATTCACTCTAAATTCTTTGTGAAATACAAACCGTCATGTGAGGAACTTTATAAATAGTATCAACTGGATATGCATAAGCGAAGTTAGAGAGAGTAAGAATAGAGAATGAAAATTATAGAAGATTGAGGCAGAGAAGATAAGGAAGAGAGGAGCGTTATAAAGAGATTCTGGCTAATGGTGATGCTGATATCTCGAGGTAAACTTAAAAAACACTTCTTGTGGAGAAATTGGAGGAAGTTGGAGCTTCCCTATCAAGTTGAAGCTTGATAGTTGTCACCAGAAATGTATCCAGGTAGCACTTCCTGTAGGTTGGTGCCTGTAGAAAATTGAAGGGAGTTGGTGCTTCCTTGCAAGTTGTAGCTTGCAGAATTGAGGTTGGAGCCTCCTGTAGGTTGGTGCCTACAGAAAAATAGTGGTGAGAGGGAGTTGGAGCTGGCCTTTGCATCACAACAATAATAAGATGTGGTTTTCTCCCGTTATGGGTTTCCACTTATATCAGGTGTCTCTATGCATGATGTTTATGTGTTGATCTGATTTATATCTTCTGCTTAATACCTGTTGCTCTCATATTAAGTCTACTATTATATTATATTAATACTTTCTACTCACATTCTAAGATTACTCACATATTAAGTTGGACACGAAATGAAGGTGTAAATAAGTTTTAATGAAAAGTTTTAAAAGTCCATGAACGTGTTAAACCGATCCACCCCCCCCCCATCGGGCTAATTGAACACCAATACTCTGTTCCCAAATATGAGCTTCTCTAGATGTGGATCACCCACAGAGATATTCATGAGTGAGGTGGAAGTCCACCCATGCAGAATCAAACACTTCCAGACAAGCAACATCAAAAAGCTGGGAGATCGAAGCTTCATGTGGCACAAGAATGTAGGAGTTCACATCAAAGCGTATAGAGACAATCACCTAACCGATTTACTGGATACATGGCTCTTATGAGCAAGTGTATCGTGACAGAGCCATCTTCTTTCGAAGAAGCAGTGCAGGAGCCCACATGGGTAGATGCCATGGTGGAGGAGTATGACTCCATTGTCAGAAACAGTGCTTGGGAGATTGTTCTAAGGCCGATGGGAAAATCAGTTGTAGGATCAAGATGGATCTACAAGGTAAAGTGTTGAACAAGGGAGCGTTTTATATATACAAACATTTGTTGCACAGGGCTTCTCACAAATCGAGGGGATTGACTATGAAGAAAACTTTGCACCTGTCACACGGTATTCTTCCATACGAACCATCCTTTCTCTCTCAGTGCAGATGGGTTGGAACATTCATCAGATGGATGTGAAGACTGCGTTCCTTAATGGTATCATTGAGGAAGAGGTGTACATTGAGTAGCCTAAAGGATTTGAGATCTTCAGCAGCGAGTCGCATGTGTGCAGGCTCAAAAGAGCGTTGTATGGGCTGAAACAAGCACCACGTGCTTGGTACACTCGGATAGACAGTTATTTCACCGGACTTGGATTCTCCAAGAGTGAGGCGGATCCGAACCTATACCAGATTGTGGTGGAGGGTAAGTTGCTGATCATTGTACTTTATGTAGATGATTTTATTTTGACAGGTGATGAGCTTTTGATACTCTCATGCAAGGAGGATCTTGCAAAAGAGTTTGAGATGAAGGACTTGGGCCTCCTTAATTATTTCCTGGGATTGGAAATATGGCAGCGGGAAGGTGAACTGTTTGTGTCTCAAGGCAAGTATGCCCAGGAGATACTGGAGAAGTTTCACGTGCAAGGCTGCAAGCCTATCAACACTCCTCTTCTAGGAAATTGGAAGAAAGAGGATGCTACATCGGCAGAGGTAGTGGATGCCACTGTTTATCGACAGTTGGTGGGTTCGCTCATGTATTTAATCAATACAATACCATAAATATGCTATGCAGTGAACCAGCTTTCACAAGAGATGGTTAAGCCTACCAAGTTATTTTGGAAGGAAGGTAAGCATTTACTGAGGTATCTCAGGGGAACATCTGAGTATGGATTATGGTACAGACAGACGGATGAAGTGAAGTTGCATGGATTCACGGATGCAGATTGGGCAGGTAGCCCAACAGATAGAAAGAGCACATCAGGAGGGATTTTCAGTGTCGGATCTACAATAGTTTCTTGGTACAGTAGGAAACAAAGATCTGTGGCACTCAGTTCAGCGGAAGCAGAATACATGGCAGCAAGTCAAGCTGCATGTGAGGCTATCTGGATGAGGAAGATCCTGGTCGGTTTGTTCGGTTCACATTTAGATCCTACAGTGATACATTGTGATAATCAGAGTTGCATTAAACTCTCAATTAATCCTATGTTTCATGATAGATCTAAACATATTGATATTCGATATCATCATATCAAAGATTGTGTGCGTAGGAAGATCATGTTGTTTGGTCATCTTTATAGAAGATCAGGATGCAAGGCCTTGGTCAAGGCACCACTGCCAGGGGAGAAACTTTGAATAATACAGAGGTAGATCGTAAGAAGGATAATCCCTATCTTGTTGAGAGGGAGTGTTGAGATTCAACAAGATGATGAGCTTAGTGAAAAGAGTCGCCTTCACTAAGTGAGCCTGCAGGCTATTTTTGGCACAAGTCTATTTTTAGACTATGCCTATTTTTAGACATGATGATCATATTTCAGAAGTTGCGGGATGCTATTTGTGGATGGTTGATCAATTTGGAAAAATAGATGAAATTCTATTTTTAGAATATTGGGTGAAGTCTATTTATAGATCGTCAATCTAAAAATAGATGCATATCGATTATTATTAGCTCTTAATAATAATCATACTCTAAACAACAACTTATTCTCTTGGAGCACTTCAGTTCAGTCAGATTTGGAAAATAGTCAAATAAAGAACTGATGCAACCTAGGGTTTACTGGTGGTTCATGCATGGAGGACTCAGTTAGAACTGAAGTGGCAAAGTTATGACAGAGTTGGAAGAGTAGTTCATGGAGTTGTTATTCACTTTAACTCAGTTAATGGAGTTAAACTCAGTTGAGCTAGTTGTATCTAGTCTAACTGAATGATACACTAGTGAGAGTGGAGTGAATTAATTAGTTAATTAATTCACAAATAATAACTCACTAATCAACTGAACAAATATATTAATTAACTACAGTGCATGTCAGTTCCAGTGGAGACCTAGTGGAGAGGTAGGTGAAAGGGTGAGACGGTCTATCTGTTGTGACTACAATGATGCATTGATTGCATCACACACACATTGGAGTTGCCAATGAGGATTACACAGTCAAGGCAAGAGTAATTCAAATTCATTCAGAGCTACTCTTCAGCGGGGATTGCACAGTGGAGGCAGGCTATTGGGTGGCAAAAATCAGTGCATGGATTTGCAGATTTCTTCTTGTTAGTGTGTGACAATTGATTGTACTGAGAGCTTGATGTACTAATCTTTGTATGAGATTGGTACATGATCTCCATGATACATATATATGATAGATGGGCTTTTTAGCTTCAGGATTTCCCATTAAACAACTGTGTTATGTGTGATTGTTTTTATTGCTTCATGTGTTTGCAATTGAATTTATAATTTACACAAAAAGATTAACAGTGGAAGGATTCTGTATTTAGCAAGAAGATAAATATTGTTAGATCAGGATAATATGGATATATAATGCATATGTTATATAATTTCTACAAGTGATAGGATTTTTTCCCACTTAATTTTGTTTGATGCAGTGCCTTGAAGGCATATATATCTGAGCCTGGGAAAGGAAAAATGCTTTAGCAATGTTGTTGTTAACCACGCTTTCTACCTATGTTACATATTCAGGCACATATCATATATACAGATTTTCCAATGTTTTGTTACAATTAGATGGACATTGGATATATGCTAGGGGTTTCCAACATGTATGCTCCAAATGATGCTTTGGAATGTGCAATTTTTTTCCACTGAATAATTTAAAAGCTATTAGAGGCCAACTGGTTGATTTGCAAGGACTTCAACATGGTTGAACCAAAATGAAAGAAGTTCTCCTTTCTTCCTCACCATTAGAGCCCTAGATATCTAGAGGCTTATTTTAATCCGTGGTCTAGCTTATGTATATACAACTGTAATGTTTATAGAAGGAATGATCTTAATTTTAGAAAGAGAGCATTAAAGCAGTTTAATTGGGGCCATGCTCTAGAATCAAAATGTCTTCACAATTGACTATCAATGCCACATACTTGTTCAATTGTTGACCAAATTAGCTACTTTGTATGACTACTGACATTTTTTTTTGCATCTCTTAGGAAAGTTGTAATTCATGCATGTCATTGTCAAAATATCTTCTTAATGCATCTCTCTTTGAGAACTCTAGTTGCCTATGATGGTGTCCATCTACTTGTTTATCAACCCTGCTCTAATATTTGACTTTGAATCCTTTAGGGAAATTAGCTTCTGCCCCTCTAGCGCAATGAGCTTCCCTAACGATTGCTACCCTACCCTTTTTGTTAATATTCTCATTGTGTATATTTTATCAATGAAAATTCAAAGATGTCTAACAATAACAAAAAATAATATACCTAAAATTTTGGTTGCTAAAGCCACAAATCCACAGAAACCATTGCAAAACAAGTTGATTCAACCAGTAATGTTTTAATAAAAATCCCCAAATTATTGTTTTTCAACATTTAATTCAGTGGAACTAAAAATATCGTATCCATGCAAGCCATCCCAATTTTTGTTGTATCTTATTGACATATGTGAATTCAATTGTAATAAAGACGTAAATTGAATTTCACGATTTAAGTAATACATGCTTTAACACCAAACTACTTGTATCCAACAACCTTCTAGGTTTTGAACACCCACTAGAGGTCATCATTACCCACAAAAACATGCCCTCATAACCAGTACCTAGTTATCTAAGCATCAAATGTTTCTAATATGCTCAATTAGAGATGAAGGATTATCCTAGGAGGTCAACTTTCTCATTTGGTGTGTTGTTTTCGGCCTTGGATACTTAGTGGTTAAGGGCTTCAAGGGTCAAGGGTTAAGTTTTAGGGATTTAGGGTCATAGGATTTAGCATTTAAGGACTTAGGATTTAGGGGATTTAGGTGTTAGTGGTTAAAGGGTCAGTAGTTAAGGTGTTTAGGGGTGATGGGTTAGATGTTAAGGGTTACAGGTTAAGAGGATAAGGAGTTATGGCTTAGGAGGTTCATGGATTATATGTTAGGGGTTAATATCTTAATATTTAATGAATCAAGGGGTTTATGGGTTATGAGTTATGAGTGTAGGGATTAAGGGATTATGAATTGGGGGTTAAGGGGATAGGGAATCTAGTGGTTATGGGTTAAAGGCTTATGTTTTGTGATAATTGGACTCCTAATACCCTTAGCACTACGATTGGGGGTTCCACTATCAATTTCTCTCACTGCCTTCCCTCTAGGTCCCCTAGGCCCTAAGCCCCCTTCTCATTCTATGATGCTAGGATTATATATCTTAGTAAACCATGCTTGCACCTCTAACTTATACCTATATAGGCTACCCTTTTTTCCCCTTGCCCTGTTCAATACACCATAATATACCCCCCCACAACCTATTTGGTTATTTAATTCCACTTTTCCTAATGTTATGAACCCCCAAATTTGGTCTCAATGCCCCTACAAGTACACCATTGTGCCCCCTTGGCTAAGGGAGTAAACACATTAGGGGTTATGGGTAATTGTGATAGGGAGCCCTTAATCCACTTATCACAACTAGAAATAGTCTTATGAACACCATCAATATCTATTGTAGGTGTTGTGGTGAAAAAGATAATGAATACAAAGTTGTGGTCAATAGGACAGGGATCATCAAGATGTTGAACCATACAATGTAAATATGTTTTTCAATGCTCGTGATCTAGTCAAATAAGAGAGTACCCCATAAATTTTTGCTTTGGGACACCCCTAGAATTCAATAATTAATCTAAAGTGAGAGGATTCATCGCAAAGGTGACAATGGAAACAACCTTGAGTTGATGCAAAATGACACTGTGTGAGCCTTGCATAACTAGGGTGTCGATTTCATCATCATGAGTCTTATTCTTCTTCCTCAACCCTTTAATCCCCCTCGTCTCTCCCTAGAAGATCAAGTCCCTTGCTTAAAAGGAAATAAATTCCCACTCTTTATTATATCTTAGGGAAAGGGTTTCTAGGGTCACTTCCCACATATTCATTGACCTACACTCTACAATCAATCTGCCCAACCATCAATCTTCCCAACCACAGTAAATTATTTTTACTAATATAGGAACCACAATATTGTCTTCATCTAGGGCTCTTCAAATCTTCCACCTAATAGTGGTTTGAGTCCTCTCAAAATCATTGTTCTTGTGTATCAACAATTTGATATTTTTTTTCCAATCTATGAAAAAGTCTAAACTACTCCTCTTATCATCCTTCTAATGATCTGTAGATGAATGAACTAGGGTCACAAATCAGCCACTAACAGTCCATTGACCTTTTATAGGTTGCTTCAAATATTTGTCTAAAACTATATGGTCAATCCACCAAAATCAACTCCTCTGCATGTCAATCCATTCTTCATATGGCACATTTCTTCTGCATACTCAATCTTCTTCTCATGTTCCACCCTCCTTTGGATCTGCTATCTCCACACATACTAAATTTGCAAACCATCTTCCAGATCTATGGTATATATTGCAGAAATAAACCTCACTTTAAGGGTCACAACCACTCTTCTTCTACACAAATTATTAAGGGCATACCTTATGAACTAAACATGCTAGGAAAGTTTCCTAACCAAGGCACTATACTTATGTAATTCTAATTGTTGTAGAACAAACCCTGTCCACCCATAGAAAAAACCACGACTCTTGCCTCCATAATGGACTCGACCTAGCTCATATGGATCCATAGATTCTAGTAATTTCTTTGACTGAATCTTGATATGAACTTCAGATCTCAATGTCAACCCTCAAACTAGGGTTACCTCAGTTAATATTATGCCTGTGTCTACTTCTTTTATGAATCTAAATTACAGTGCAAGCCCTCCTCCATTTATATTGGTCTTTATCACAAACCTTGTGGCCTACTAACCACCACAAGACAAGATGGTATCAACCCTCTCTTCTATTTCATGTATAAAATCTAACCAACGGGATTCAACCTGATCTTGTAATGTACTAAAACAAGATATTGAATCCTTCCTACAATTTGCGGAAACCAAACACGATCACACAATCACATATAAGTAAGAGAAAGAAATTATCAATCACAGAACACAAGATGTATCTAGGGAAAATAACTGCTCAAAACCCCTATATCTCTATTGTGTATTAAGTCAAATAATCATAAGACAATACAAAGCTTAATTTCTCATGAAATTCTCCAGCACTATGCCAATTTTCTCCTGTTGATCTAGGCAAAATCGTCTAGTACTTAGCCAATTATCAACCTTCCTTCAGCCTACCTTACTCACACAATTCCTAAGGAATTAGCTCCCTATTAATTAGGAAAATCATCCTTCCTTGATTGTGTAATCCATCATGGCATCCCAATGACTTTATAATTTCACATGGGCAATTTTTTATAAATACAACATATAGTTATGTTCCATTTAACCTTTGTCTCAACCGGGTCTTCCTCAAAACTGACATGCATGCAGTTATTAATAGAGAATTATCAGTTATCTAATTGATCACTCATTATGAATTAAATCTAATTTAATTCACTGGACTTCTCACTAGCTCATCACTTAGTTAGAACTAGTTAAATTGATTTTAACTCAATTAATTGAGTTAACTAATTCACTCCTACACCCCACTAATGCATCAACTGCAACTGGAACCCAAAAATATTAGAATCCCTCTACATGCCTCATATTATACCCTCATGATGTGAACATATGCAGGAACACAATAAATACATAAATAAACATAAACATGGAGATGCAATAGGAATAAAAATTCATTTCATTAATATCAAAATACTGAAAAATGCTTATAGAAAAGAATGGAAAACAAACTAGCTCGGGTGATGGTAGCTTATCTCTAAGAAGAGATGTGGAAGCTACATGCCTCTGAGTTGTGTTACAATAAGGCTCAAGGGCCTTTTTATTATTGAAAAATAAAAGAAAACCCTAACCCGAGGATATGTAACACCAAGAGTTTATGGGCCCCGTTGTGGTTAGTTGGGAAACCAACTTCCTTGGGTCGTAACTTGGTCATATGATCTATATTTGACACACATGATACCTCATTAGAAAGATCTCTCAGAGGAATAAAACTGCTAATTTGATTTCTATGAAATCCCCAAACCTTTCATGCCCAAAAAACGTCTTTTGGGGCCTCAAAACGGCTCCAGAAGTTTACAACTCGAAAAACTGACAAAAATAGTAAACTGTGATATAATTAAGGAAACTGAAAAAATGAAACAGACAATGGCGAGGGCCCAAGTGGAATAGGTGGGTGGCCACCAATAGCCACCTCGATCACCTCAACTTGAATTTCTTGAGGTAACTCAAACATCATGACTTATTTAACTGATAGAAGTTGTTATGAGATGAAATTACAATTTATTGTCCAATTTATTTAAGGGAAAAATAAATTAAACACCTCACATTCCTCACTCCTGGTACATAAAAATTTCTCACTAGTGTGGGTGAATTTTTTTGTCCTTTTTGGTTGCTAATTTCATTGTTTCTTGTCGCAAACTTCAACGCTCCCTCTCAACAAGAAAGGAATTCAATCTATATTGATTTGGTACCCTTGGAATTCTGCATGCAACACTTCTATAGTATTGTTTGCACCTACAAATCATGAAACTTAATAGCCTCCAAACAACTGAATCAGTATAATTCATCTTTCATCAGAATCTTATGACTACTGCTAACTATTACACCTATGTACTAAACTCTCTGCGTTGTTGCTGACATCTGCATCCATGCCCTTTACATTGTTGCCAACGCTGATCTGCGCTCTAGTATCTGACATCCATCACTCTAAATTCTATTTTCCCTACATATGACTGCATAAATATAACTGATCCTTCCCACTATTTTTGTAATGTGGACTCCTCGTAGCCAAGTTCGATCCATGAGACATGATATCACCACACCTTTCACCTGGAGGTATGGATTCATGTGCTCCCTCTGCCCATCTGGCTCAAACTTTCCCCCTCATGGAGGTCTCTACTTGAGTGGAATCTTCCACTCAGTATCCTCTCTGCTTCTCCAATTCTGACTGCTCCACAACCTTCTCACACTGCTTTTGAGGTTGCATGTTGAGAGGTAACGTGTGCTCCCTCTCAACCACCAAGTCTCTAACCTTTGATTTTCTCCTAAAAACTTTGCATGCATCTGGTACCTCAAGTGCTATAGGTTCTTGACTCATGCACAATGTAATTATCCCAATGTTACAAAAGTTTCTAAAAAAGAGTTGATTTTAAATCGATGATGTATCCCTCATCCGAGCTACAATTCAACCGATTTTTTTTCCATTTGGGCAGTGTTTCACAAGGAATCCAAATATGCTATTTTTTTTTTGAAAATTTTACACCAAAATATTCATATATTATCTGCAAACTCGCCACCCAAAAAATTCTTGCTCTGATACCATGTAGAAAATATAACCAATGAGATTCAATATGATATTGTAATTTGCTAAAAAAAGATATTAAATCCTTCCTACATTCTGCGAAAACAAAACACGATCGCACAATCACACATAAGTAAGAGAAATAAATTATCAATCGCACAACACAAGATGTATCTGGGGAAAGAAACTGCTCAAAACCCCTCTATCTCTATTTTATATTAAGTCAAGGAATCATGAAACAATATATTGCTTAATCTCTCATGAGATTCTCAAGCACTCTGCCAATTTTCTCCTGCTGATCTAGGAAAACTAAGTCTATTACTTAGCCAATTATCAACCTTCCTTCACCCTACCTTGCTCATGAAATTCTTAGGGAGTTAGCTCCCTATTAACTAAGGAAATGAGTCTTCCTTTATTGTGCAATCCATCATGGCATCCTAATGACTTTATAATTGCACATGGGAAATTTTGTATAAATGCAATTGATAGTCATGTTCCCTTTAACCTCTGCCTAACTCGGGTCTTCGTCGAACTGACATTCATGTAGCTATTAATAGAGAATTAGCAATTATCTAATTGATCACTCATTGTGAATTAAATCTAATTTAACTCACTAGTCGACCTCTCACTAGCTCATCACTCAATTAAAACTAGTTAAACTGATTTTATCTCATTTAATTGAGTTAACTAATTCACACTTGCACCCCACTAATGCATCAACTGCAAATGGACTCCAAAAATATTAGAATCCCTTTACATGCCTTATCTTATACCCTCGACTCAAATTTCTTGAGCTAACTCAGTCACCATGACTTAGTTAACTAACACAAGTTGTTATCAGATGAAATTACAATTTATTGTCCAATTTATTTAAGGGAAAAATAAATTAGATGCCCCACATTCCTCATTCCTCATGCATCAAAATTCCTCACCAGTGTGGGTGCAATTTTTTTTTGTCCTTTTTGGTTTCCAATTTCACTTTTTCTTGTTGCAAATTTCAACATTTCATAATTTGATGTAGATTTCACATAAATACATCATTGAAATAACATGCCCAAATTCTCATGAGCAACCCCTCTTAATCTCAATCTTCCAGAAGAGAAACAACAATATTCCATCCTACTTCCTAGCTTGAATCGACCATTCAGGTATGCAATATTCTTGTGAAGCTTGACATGATGGTCTTTCTCTTGGAGGATGATCATGGCCTCCATTTAGCAACCCTTACTCGGCCCACTTACTCGACCTACTTTAGGACTACATCTCTCTTCGCCCCCTTGATCAAATGAGCTCCTTCTCACTTGATGTTATTTCCTTCATCCTAAGGCCTCCTTAAATAGTTTTTCCTATGCCTCTTAGTAACCCTCTAGAACTTATGGATTTATGCAGTTAGACCTTAAGAAATCTTAATTTTCCTTTTTAATTTTATTTTAGATTATAAACCCCATCTTGGGTCCGAAATCCATTTTCTTGGCTTATTTTCCCACAAATCCTTTTGTGACCAAATTCACACAAACACATCTCACTAGGCGTGTGGAGTACCTCCCATGCTACACAATTCAACAACATAGTCTAGTTTTAGTAACCGTAACTTGGTCAAGCTCTTGTAGTCAAGTGAGGGCTTGGTTGAGTTCCCAAGTTGCAAATTAAGTAAGGGTAGTTGTGAGGGCATGATAGTTAGGGAGGGTCATGGCATTCAAATTAGGAAATAAAAGGCATGATAGCACATGTCGGACAATGTCAATGCATGTTGAAGAGTGTTAGGGACTAGTGTTGGGGCATATCAAGGGATAACTAGGTCAAAATGCATGGAAAGGAACGAATAAGAGTGTGTGCGAGGGAGTGTCAGCGAATTCAAGTGTGCTAAGGATGAAGCGCATTAGGAGAAGTTCAGAATAGGATTTACTGGAGGCAAGCCTACGATTGTTATATGGGGCTCGACATAGCCATTTTAGACAAAGGGAGATCACTTTGTGCTAGGAATAACATTTTTTTTCCTTTAGCTATTTTTTTATATAGGAGATGTGGCACACTTTGGCTACATGGTCATGTTTTCAACTATTCCATATAATTGCATATTATACATTGTTTTGTATAAGTTTTGGGGAACTCAGCTTGTGTCGGCTTATATATTGTGTGCCTTGTGCATCTTGTGGTTCTTGCAAAATCTCATTCAATGTTCTACTCTTTATATGAACTGAACATACATGTGAAATATTTCCTATGTAAGGTATGTTTCTTAGTTGTTTTATGGCCATGGCAAGATCATGTGATCCTTTTCTTGGTAACCAGTTAAGTGGGGCAAGTTGAGCTTGGACATGGGTGGCATAAGATCAATTATAGGAAGTTCTTAGGTGAAAAAGGCACAATCTACTTGTAGTAGGTGCAATTGGTCATGTTGTTGTGATTGAAGCAGGCCAATATTGTCAAATGAATTGTAGTGGCCAAGGATTTGATTAGGTTCCAAAGTTGAGAAAAAATGTAAAGGATAGATGTGAGGACATGAGTGCCAAGGCGTGCTAGGGAATGCTAATATGTGCTATATAGTGCAAAGGCATGTCAAACATGCTAAGATGTGCCAAGTGATAAGGCGTGCCAAGATGTGCAAGGGTGTGTCAATGCGTTTCAGTGACTGTCAAGGAAAGAAAAGGGAGAAACAAGTTAAAATACAAGGAAACGAACACATAAGAGGGTTAATAAGTCATCAATTTACCTTTTCCAAGAGGGGCATCAATTTACCTTTTCCAAGAGGAGCATGCTAGGCACACCAATGCTAGGCGCCAATAGGTGCCAAGTGCAAAGTCTTAGTGCATTCTAAGTGCCAAGTCTTCATTTGTTGCTTCTCATCTACTTTCCAATAGTTGATCTCAAATAAATTTAATATTAAACCATGTCAAATCATACCAAGGCATCTCAATGTATTCCATACATGCTAAGAATTTCCAAGCACCAACATGTGCCAAGTGCCAATATGTGTGAGGGAGTGTTATGCATGCTATGAAGTGGAAGGGCATGTTAAAGAGTGCTAAGGTGTGCTAGAGAGTGCTAATGCATGTTGAGGAGTATTAAGGAGTACTAGTATAAGAAAATACATTAAGGGAGAACTAGGTCAAAACTCATGGAAGTTAATTAATATGAGGAACGTGTGCCAGGGTCTAGTGTTAATGAGTGCTAGTTGTCATGCCAAGGAGGGAGTGACAAGGTGTGCTAAGCATTGGTAAGGCATGCTAGCGAATATCAAGGCATGTCAAGAAGTCATAAAGTGTGCTTGGGAGTTCTAGGTTGTGCTAATTATATGTGCCAAATAGTGCCAAGATATGCCAATACATGCTAGGTGCTAAGGATGTGCGGGGTGCTAGGGTATGTCAATATGTGTCAAGAAGTGTCAAGGCAAAAAAACAAAGAACCAATAATAGGGTTAATAAGTTGGGACTTTATCTTTTTCAAAAGGGGCATGCTAGGAACACTAATAATAGGTCCCAATACATGCCAAGTGGCATTGTGTGCAAAGTGCTAATGTATGTAAATGCATTCAACCAAGGTGTTCCAGGGCATGTTAGGGACTACATGCATGCCAACACATGCTAGTAGAGTTCTATGTTGTGTTAGCACATGCTCCCATGTGCTTGGGCGTTACTGTCATGACAAGATGTTCTAGGTACAAATATGTTTGTGAGGTGCCAAGAAATGTTAGTGTGTGCCGAAGCATTAATTTAAGGTGTGCCCAAATTATTGAGGAGTGTTAGGTCTTTCTCATTAATAGAATTGAAAAAGCTTTATTATGTATTAAATAATATATTCCCTACACACGCTAGTGGAACTTTATCTAAAGGGAATTTTCCAAATAATAAACTTAATATATATGAATCATGTGTTGACTAATAGGAAAACTCTATTCGAGTAGTTATTAATTGAGGGAAATGATACACACTAATTAATTCTTAAAAAATTGACTGACTATAACCACTATAGCCTTAGACATATTATAAAAAAGACTCCACAATAATGGTCTTAAATTGTTATCTTTTGACAAAAAGTATATTAACAGGCATATAGTGTCATAAAAAACTCATTGGAATGATCAATGATGACGAACATTTTTTGACCTTCACCAAAAGTAACAGAAAGAGCATTGGTGAGGGTCATTAAAAGTTCGTCACTAGAAGTGTCACCAAAGCGAAAATTAGTGATAGGCCTTTAATGACCCTCACCAAAAGTTCCATTGAAAATGGCTTTGGTGACAGACCTTAAAGGACCATCACTATATACACTTACAATGATGCTCTTTTAAGGACTGTCACCATATGTGACTTTGGTGACGGACCTTAAAGGTCCTTCACAAGCATGATCCTCACCAATGTCCTTTTTTCTTGTAGTGAGGGATCAGATGATTCGGTGGCTATAGAGTTTGCTCATAATATGAATGGAAATCAGACGGAAGTTCGGGGGTTGAAGCTAGAAGTAAAAAAAGAGGTGATTTCCTGGGTGACATCACTACAAACTATGGGAAAACAATGGTTTTCCAGAAAAAGTAACGACCCCTCTCTCAAGACAGAGTTCCTTTAAGGAGAGGAACAATTGGAAAAGAAAGGTAGGGTAATTAATATATTACTGCTCCCAGAGCCATGGGGAGATGTTTCCCTATACATTATCAAGTACATCACCTGCAAAGGAAGGGAAACGATTGTATTCAATTACCATTTTCCATTGTTGACTCACCTACGGCATAAGCAGCTGATTAATCTGCCTGATTTCTTGCTCTAAAATATCAAGCACATCTCTGCAGTCGTGAAAATTGCTATACACCCAGAAGCCTGCATAACTAATCACAGTCTCATCAAGTTAATTCTACTCGATGCATTGGACAAAAAATGCAGAAGCTGGGATGAATTTATAAGTCGGAAGGCAAGAAGCTCCTGGAAAAGGAAAAATGAAATCTCTGATGCCTCGAAAGAAATAGAGGAGACTGGAGAACAGGGCCGATCCTCAGGGAGAAAAACGAAGAAAATATCTTTGAAAAAGATGATAGGAGGTAGGACACTGATGAAACGGGTGAAAGTCAGCTCATGGCCAGAACCTTTTCCTAGCAAGGAACCAAGTCAGGATACAAGGGAGTAGAAAGAAGGAGAAAAACCTCATCCGAAAGAAGAACCTATGCCAGATAAGGATGAAATCAAGTCTTTTCTACTTAAAATTAAATCTTTAGAAGAATAAAATGATGAATTAAGACAAAAAATAGAAGAAAGCAGAGAAGAAGCAAGGGTTCCAGGGTTTGGATACCCTAGCAGAAGTAGTAGAAAAAATAAAGGCTTACTCTGCACAAGGTCTTGTGTGTGCGGCATGCACCATAAACCTAGCAAAAATGGGATAAAAGGTATATGTGGCAAGCACCTTTCCAAAGGAAACTCAGACTGAACCTTGGGAAACTATTACACAAAAACCCATTGATGAAGCTAGTGATACAAAAGAACCAACAGTAGAGTCAAAAGCTTTTGAGGGACAAAAAGAAGAGCCTGATACAAAAGAACGCACTAATGTCATTGTTGATACACAAGAACCAGCAGTCGAAATAGAGAAGCCAAATCCTCAGGATATTGTTACACCCCCAAAGGATGTTTCATACAAGGAAATACTAGACCTTGAAGTGGAATGGTGTTTGGAGAAAATCTTGTTTATTTTAGAACTACATAACTGGAACAACAGGCACTCTTGTTGTAGGAAGGAGTGATCTTGTTGGTGGCACACCAGAAAATAATAAATTCCCTCAAGGAGAAACGAGATAAGAAGGAACTCGCATAAAATTGGGAAAGATGGGAAAAACAGGGAGTTGGGAAGAAAAAAGAGGAGTAGTTGCAGCTATTGCAACAGGAGGTCCAGGATCGAACCGATGATAAAAGAAAGTTGTATGAACTTGCCCTAAATATGAAGGGATGTAGATGACCATTTCCATCCTACCTAGTCTTTCTACAGGAACGGTTCTTCTTATATTAGTTGAAGACGGTCTATGAGAATAGACCATATGCACGTAAATCTACCCGAACATTTTTGGATGTTTTTCGTGCTTTTGATTTCGATGATCAGAGCTTTATTTGAGAGATATTTCTCCATAATAAAAATTTTGAACATGCTAGCTCACACATGGTGGTGTACATTCTCTCTTTTATAGGCTACTTGTAGTTGCATGCATTTATTTCCTTTATGAAGAATCAGATAGAATGGCACACGACTATGAAATCAGTAGATGCAAATGAAGAAAAGGCGACATTAATGATATGGGCTAAACCAGGTATGCCCTCGAAATTAAGATGAATTTATAAAATATTTTTGAAAACTTTGGATATCATGGAATAGGTATCCATCTACAGGAGAAGGATTGTAAAGTTATACCTCAACCTTTTTGCACAAATGAAAAGCCGAGAACTAACAGGGTGCCACAAAAACACCGAGGCCAATAGTGCAGAACTGTAGGGGAGTGACCCATTTTTATTTTAGAATTTCCTGATTGCTATTACATGGGTTTCAGAATATGACAGGGTGGTGGATCAGTTGGGTGCTTTTTTTATAGGACTCAAGTTTAAGTATCCCTTGATTTGGTTTCCAATAGAGGAATACCAGCTTGAGTGTCAATTGTGTAAATATGAGGAGGAATCCTGGGCACACCGGCTGATGGCCACCCAGGGCTATAGATCTATTGAGGAGGACGTTGCTGACGCCTATAATATGACAAAGATGCACAAGAGGTATTTTGGCAGGCTCTGAGGTATTTTTCATGAGGACATGCAATTGCTTTAGGTTGGGGAAGATGTTGGGTGCAAGTTTTGAGTGTATTTTAGATACCTTTTCCCCCCATCCTTGACCATTTCACATCTAAACCTGTGTAGTTTTCTGACCTTAATTACCTTTTTCCTGGTGATGAGACTCCATTTTTATCATGACATATTATTTTGACATTTTTGTTAAATATGAATGAGGTGATGTCTTTTGATGACTAATTAAGGTGATTTTGGAGGAAGTTTTCTGGCTTTGTGTCTTTCTGGCGTTACTCCAAGGTTCCTGATAAAGAGGTGGGAAACGGGATGATGAATTATAAAATATTTTTGCGCACTTTCTGCTCCATATCATTAATGTTACACCTCATGTTGTTTTTGTTACACCTTAGGCCGTCGTTATTACACCTTAGGCCGTCGTTATTACACCTCAGGCCATTGCTATTGCACCTCAGGCCGTCATTGTTACACCTGATGCATTTATGCTACACATCACAGAAGTGTTGTTACACTACGAAATTTGACTCTAGTACAACCATCCAAGATCATGGGTACTATTCCACGGATAAAAATATCATATGAATTATATTATATTTATACAGCTAGGGAATCACGACGGTTGTGATATTGATCGATGATGTAACAGTAATAAGCCCAAAATTTGGAACCTATTGTAACTATTTATATTTTGATCAGCATGAGAATCATGAGATTCTCATGAATGGTATTTTTTCTTATTTTGGATATGTAAAACTTATAAATAAGACTCATTCCCATGAGAAGGGGGACAAACAGAGTGTATAGTATCATCTTTTTGTTTCTATAATTCATAATCCTTAATACAAAGACAGTGTTGTTGATGTTTCCGAATATAGCAATGGGAATTTACTAAATTTTCATTTCTTCCCTACGCCTTGATAGGGAGGAAGCACCCTCCTCTTTAGTAGGCATTGTAGTAGTCGTATTAGTATTGTGGTAGATCGATTATTGTTTCTTGCAGATTGAATTGAGTATACTGTTTAGTTTACTAGCCTAGTCAGTAGTGTGGTGCACCGTTTTCTTGGTAACATGAAGTTTGGTTTTAATTCTATAATATAATTTCTTATTTCCGTATGAGTGTTACTTGTTGTATGAGTGTTACTTTATGTCTATAAAGATCGATAGGTTAAGGAATTGTGTGGAGGGATGAGGGTGCCAAGGAATTTTTAATGGAGGATAAAATAGATTCATAAGATGTGAATGTCATTAAATGAGGGTAATGGAAGAAACCAAGAAATATCCTCCATTCCTTGTGGTTACAATGGGAATTGGGGAGATCCACTTCGCCGAAGAATAATTCCACACTCAATGTATGAACTAGCTTTAATGGATTCCAATGGTATACCGCGTTTTCCACTGGTTTTGTAGCTATTAAACAAACATCATCGTTGACTGAGGGATGTTCCAAATAGAGAATTTCACTTCCCTGAATTTTATGGTTTCTTTTTCATTTCCTTGGGTGAGCAGTGAGGAGGTGAGATATCAGGTTGGGGTAATGTTGGATTAATATTGGCCTTGGGATATTGATGTGGAAATCGCTGCCAAAAATTGTAATTAGTGAATGATATGATGGTGACATTTGCAAAACACTTTGACATGTTCACAATGGTGGTAATTTTATAAAGTATCCTAATCGTTCTAGTTTTTTCCTTTATATTTTTTTAATGAAATTTAGCCATTTTTTCACTTATATTTCTTCATGAATTTTATTCTAAATTTAATTAAAACTGGTTTGAATAATAATTTATATATTTATATTTCTTCATGAATTTTATTCTAAATATAATTAAAAATAGGTTGGAATAATAATTTATATATTTTAAAATATATTTTAAATAAGAAAAATAACTATTTTACGTAAAACAATGTTTTTCTGAAGGAGTTTATGTTTCAACCCCTGGTACATGAACCTATGTTGATTTTTTTTTTTAAATGGATGAGTGAGATTAAATCTGGGGCCTTGAATATTCTTTGTCTGAATGATTAAAAAATATTTGAAAGTGAATTAATGAATATTTTAATATCGAAAGTAAAACCAGTTTGTTGTGTACTCTATTCATTTTCCCACGTCGAACTCGATTCAAAAGAGACACAAAACCCCTACTCAATGTTCCATGAGTTCTCCATATGGTTTTAACTATACTGTACACACATATAGGCTTCGCTATACCATCCATCAAAGAAATCGTTAATGGCTTTGTGGCTTTGGTCTACTGTTTGTCAAAGTAATCGTTTATGGATTCACTATGTGTTTATTGTCATGAAATGGATAATAATGGTAGCTAGAGAAGAACGACAATTGTAGATCAACACTCTCATATTATTCTATGTTGGCTGGTTATGAAAACCATCAAGATTGGTGTTAGTATTGAAATACAGGTTATTAATACTAGAATTGGTACGTCTCAGCCACTGAGTGTTTCTTAGGATAGGTGTTGTGTCGATTTAATCACATATTAATTTGATTGAACCGCAACATCAATTGTCAACCCAGGGTAGGTATGTTTATTTCAAATGAGTATGCACTATCTGTGTTGATACACTTCAGCCAAGAGCAAAGAAAATGAAGATAAAAATAAATGTCAGTGGATTTAATTACAACAAGTAACACTCATATAGAAATCAGAAATTATTTTACAGAATTAAAACCAGACTTCATTTTAACAAGAAAAAGGTGCACCACACACCACGCTACTGACTAGGCTAGTAAACTGAATAGTATACTCGATTCAATCTGCAAGAAAGAATAATAGATCTACCACAATACTACTACGACTATTGCAATCCCTGCTAAGGAGGAGGGCACTTCCTCCCTAGAAAGGCTTAGGGAAGAAATCCAATTTAGTAAAGTCCCATCGCTATATTCAAAAACATCAACAACACTATCTTTGTATTAAGGATTATGAATTATAGAAACAAAACGTTGATACTATACTCTCTATTTGTCCCCATTCTCATGGGACTGAGTCTTATTTATAAGTTTTACATGTCCAAAATAAGAAAAAAGACCATTCATGAGAATATCATGATTCTCATGTTGATCAAAATATAAATATTTACAATAGGTTCCAAATTCTGGGCTTATTACTATTACATCATCGATCAAAATCACAACTGTCGTGATTCCCTAGCTGTCTAAAGATAATATAATTCATATGAAAGTTGTCTCTCTGGGATAGTACCCACGATCTTGGATAGTTTTACTAGAGTCAACTTTCGCTGTGTAACAACACTTTCGTGATGTGTAACATAAATGCTTGAGGTGTAACAATGACAGCCTGAGGTGTAATAGCAATGGCCTTAGGTGTAACAACAACGGCCTAAGGTGTAACAACAACAGCCTGAGGTGTAACATCAATTATATAGAGCAGAAAGTGCACAAAACCATTTTGTAATTCATCATCCCATTGTCCACCTCTTAATCAGGAACCTTAGAGTAATGCCAGAAAGACACAAAGCCATAAAAATACCTCCAAAATCACCTTAATTAGTCATCAAAAGACATCACCTCATTCATATTTAACAAAAATGTCAAAATAATATGTCATGATAAAAATGGAGTCTCATCACTAGGAAAAAGGTAATTAAGGTCAGAAAACTACATAGAATAAGATGTGAAATGGTCAAGGATGGGGGGAAAAGGTATCTGAAATGCACTCAAAACCTGCACCCAACATCTCCCCCAACCTGAAGCAATTGCATTTCCTCATGAATAATACCTCAGAACCTACCAAAATACCTCTTATGCAACTCTATCCAATTATAGGCATCAACAGTGTCCTCCTCAATAGATCTATAGCCCTAGGTGGCCATCAGCTAGTGTGGCCACGATTCCTCCTCATATTTACACAACTGATACTCAAGTTGGTATTCCTACTTAAACTTGAATACTATAAAAAAAAGCGCCCAACTGATCCACCACCCTATCATATTCTGAAACCCATGTAATAACAACCAGGAAATTCTAAAATAAAAATGGATTGCTCCCCTACAGTTCTGCACTATTTCCCTCGGTGCTTTTGTGGCACCCTGTTAGTTCCTGACTTTTCATCTGTGCAAAAAGGTTGAGGCAGAACTTCACAACCCTACTCCTGTAGATGGATGCCTATTCCCTGATATCTGGAGTTTTCAAAAATATTTTATAAAGTCATCTTAACTACAAGGCCATACCTAGTTTAGCCCATATCATTAATGTCACATTTTCTTCATTTGCATCCGTTGATTTCATAGTCATGTGCCATTCTATCTTATTCTTCATAAAGGAAATAAAGGCATGCAGCTGAAAGTAGCCTATAAAAGATAGAATGTATGCTACCATGTGGTAGCTTGCATGTTCACAAATTATATTATGGAGAAAGAGATCGCAAAGCAAGCTCTCATCATGGAAATCAAAAGCACGAAAAATATCCAAAAATGTTCGGGTAGATTTACCCGCATATGGTCTATTCTCATAGACTGCCTTCAACTAATATAAGAAGAACCATTCCTGTAGAAAGACTGGGTAGGATGGAAAGTGTCATCTACATCCCTTCATATTTAGGGAAATTTCATACAACTTTCTTTTATCATCGGTTCAATCCTGGACCTGCTGTTGCAATAGCTACAGCTACTCCTCCTTTTTCTTCCCAATTCCATGTTTTTTCCATCTTTCCCAATTTTATGCGAGTTCCTTCTTAGCCCATTTCTCCTTGAGTGAATTTATTATTTTCTAGTGTGCCGCCAACAATATCACTCCTTCCTGCGACAAGAGTGCATGTTGTTCCACTTCTGTAGTTATTAAATCAACAAGATTTTCTCCGAACACCATTCCACTTAAAGGTCTAGTATTTCCTTATATGAAACATCCTTTCATGGTGTAACAACATCCTGAGGATAGGGCTTCTCCATTTCAGCTGTTGGTTCTTATGTATCAACAACGAAATTAGCAAGTTCTTGTGTATTGATCTCTTATTTTCATCCCTCAAAAGCTTCTGCCTCTACTGTTGGTTCTTGTGTAACAACAGTGTTGTCAACATATTCTTGTGTATCAGCTCCTAGGTCGATACCCGTGGGACACTCTGTTTCAGCTATTAGTTCTTTTGTATCAGCAGCTTCATCCATGGGTTCTTGTGTAATAGTTTCCCAGGGTTCGGTTTGAGTTTCCTTTGGAATGGTGCTTTCCACATAGACTTTTTATCGCATTTCTACTAGGTTTAGGGTGCATGCCGCACACAGAAGACATTGTGAAAAGTAAGCCTTTATTTTTTCTACTACTTCCACTAGGGTATCCAAACCTACAACCCTTACTTCTTCTCTGTTTTCTTCTATTTTTTTTCTTAATTCATCATTTTCTTCTTCTAAAGATTTAATTTTAAGTAGAAAATACTTGATTTCATCCTTACCTGCAATAGGGTCTTCTTCCGCATGAGGATGTTCTCCTTCTTTCTACTCCCTTGTATCCTGACTTTCTTCCTTACCAGGCAAAGGTTCTGGCCACAAGCTGACTTTCACCCGTTTCTTCAGTATCTTGCCTCCTATCATCATTTTCAAATATATTTTCTTCGTTTTTCTCCCCGAGGATTGACCATGTTCTCCAGTATCCTCTATTTCTTTCGAGGCATCGGAGATTTCATTTTTCCTTTTTCGTGAGCTTCTTGCCTTTTGAGTTATAAATTCATCCCACCTTCTGCATTTTCGCTCCAATGCATCGAGTAGAATTAACTTGATGAGACTGTTATTAGTTACGCAGGCTTCTGGGTGTATAGCAGTTTTCATGACCGTAGACATGTGCCTGATATTTTCTAGCAAGAAATAAGGCAGATTAATCAGCTGCTTATGCCGTAGGTGAGTCAACAATGGAAAATGGTAATTGAATACAATTGTTTCCATTCCTTCGTAGGTGATGTACTTGATAATGTATAGGGAAACATCTCCCCATGGCTCTGGGAACGATAATATATTAATTTCCCTACCTTTATTTTCCAATTCTTCCTCTCCTCGAAGGAACTCTATCTTGAGAGAGGGGTCATTACTTTTTCTGGAAAACCATTGTTTTCCCACATTTTGTAGTGATGTCACCCAGGAAATCACCTCTTTTGTTACTTATAGCTTCAACCCCCGAACTTCTGTCTAATTTCCACTCGTATTCCGAGAAAAATCCATAGCCACCGACTCATTTGATCCCTTAAGTCATTTGAAGAATTCGAACAATCCTGCTTCCTTAAAATCTTGGCATGCCTCGACGCACTTATCCAATGTGTCAGTCAAATTGGGTTCCTGTCAGACTGCAAATCCTCCCATTTATATCCCAATGCTCTGTATTCTTCTCTTCGGAGAATTTTGAAGCCAAAATGCAATACTTCACTAAGGTCGATGTTGGGGTATTAAGGTGGGTAATAAAGCGAGGATTTCAGGTTAAGGATGATCATACACAATTATGGTTTTATTATTGACTTGGATCATGGGGATCTATCATTAAATACGTTTTAATTTTCGACATGAAGGGATAATGATGATAAAACGTTTAACAATGGTTACTAGATTTAAAATCGAGATCATAGATTACGAAATGACTCGTTCCCTTTCCCGTGTTTTATTGCAACTTCCATTCTCGATAGCCAAAATGTACCATATTAATTACCATAATTTTTAAATAAAGGAAAGATGTGATATACCCTTAATGATATACCTGACGTGATGTGGCAGGAAATGACTGGCATAAGGACAGTGACGTGACCAATTCCGACGGTGATGTGCGAATTATATAAATTTCTCCCATAGCATAGTGCTGATGAAAGCTCATTTTTTTTTGTTGGGTTGTGGTTTATACTCTTTCGTTGATGTGGCTACTAATGGATTGTCAGCTGTTACATGTGTAATAGTAGATCTAATCGTCATTTCTTCAGCCATTTCTTATTTACAAGAAGAAAAACAATTAGAGGGAAAATTTATAGAAATAACAAACATATACTAACAATCGTTGTAACAACATAAAATAGGATATACGCGAGCTACATTATGTTGTTTCAAGGGAAAAGAAAAAAAGTGTGATGGTTGCCAAACAGTGATTGTCAGCTCTCACAATTAATCTTACTGTGCCCTAGAGAGGTTTTCACAGTCATATTTTTATTATAACTTATTATATATATATATATATATATATATATATATATATATATATATATATATATATATATATATATATATATATATATATATATATATATATATATATAGATATCAAGTGTAACAGCCGCTACATAGTGGTTTTCAGCTGTTACACTTATTGGAAAATTTAGAGTTATGGCAATGCTTGGGGTTTTCCCTTTGCTCTTGTAATCTAGAGATCATATTCAGTGACAATGTTAATAAATGAATCCTTTGAAGCAGGTTTATGATATAACCGAAGACGACACCCATTAGCAAGTAACGGTGTTCTTGCACTATCAATGGTAACTAAACTTACAGTTCCATTGTCGAAAATTGTATCAACTTCATAAGGACATAGCCATCTATTGTAGAGCTTACCTTGAAATTCTTGAATCTCGAATTATATAGGAGATCCCAATATCCCTTCTGGAATTTCTTCTTTTTGATGAATTTGTCGTGCCACTTAGCTCTCTATTGCTGGATTATCCCTATTTGCTGAATAGTAGCTAGCCATTTCTCTTATAGTTCATTGAGTTGATTCAAATATTTCTTTTGTTCTGTTATGAGGTCCAATTTCACTTCTAATACTATTCTCAATGTCTTGATCTCAAAATCTATGGGGAATAAACGATTTTTACCATACACTAATTCATATGGTGAGAATCCCGTAGTATTCCTCCATGTAGTCCTATATGCCCACAACACCTCTAGAAGTTTATTAGCCCAATCCCTTCGGTGGCTGGCCACAGTATTGGTAAGAATCCCCTCAATAACATTATTGGTGTGCTCCAACTGTCTGTTTACTTGTGGGTGATACGGTGAAGTGATTCTATGAAAAATTTTATACTTTTCAACCAGCCTTTGAATGAAGTGAAACGTAAATTTGGGTCCTCAGTCTGCCTCTATTTCTTTGGGTATCCCAAAGAGAACAAATATTTCGTCAAACAGAAAGACTGAGACAACCTATTTTGTGGCTCTGGTTAATGCTTTTGCCTCAACCCATTTTGTGACATATTCTGTGCAAACCAATCTATAGGAAATTTTTTGGGATGACGAGTTATTTGGTCCCACAAAATCCAGAGCCCATTTCTCGAATGGTTCTAAAAATATTTAATTCTATAGGATAATTTTTTATTTCCATATTAGTGTTACTTGTTGTAATTAAATCCAATGACATTTTTTTTGTCTTCATTTTCTTCACTTTTGGCTGAAGTGTATCAGCACAAATAGTGCATAATCCTTTGAAATAAACAGACCTACCCTGGGTTGACAATTGATGTTGTGGTTCACTCAAATTAATATGTGATTAAATCTGCACAATGCCTCTTCTAATAAACACTCGTTCGCTGAGACGTACCAATTCCAGTATTAATAACCAGTATTTCAATACTAATGCCAATGTTGATGGTTTTCATAACTAGCCAACATAGAATAATATGAGACTGTTGATCTACAATTGTCGTTCTTCTCCAACTGGCATTATTATCCATTTCACGACAATAAACACACAGTGAATCCATAAACGATTACTTTGACAAACAGTAGACCGAAGCCACGAATCCATTAATGATTTCTTTGACGGACAATATAGCGAAGCCGACATGTGTGCATGGTACACTTAAAACCATATGGAGTGCTCATGGAAAATTTAGTAGGGGTTTTGTGTCTCTTTTAAATCGAGTTCAACGTGCGAAAATGAATAGAGTACACAACAAATTAGTTTTAGTTTCGATATTAAAATATTCATTAATTCACTTTCAAATATTTTTTAATCATTCAGACAAAGAATATTTGAGGCCTTAGATTTAATCTCACCCGTGCATTTAAAAGAAAAAATCGACATAGGTTCATGTACCAGGGGTTGAAGTATAAGCTCCTTGGGAAAAACATTGTTTTAGGTAAAAAAATTATTTTTCTTATTTAAAATATATTTTTAAATATATAAATTATTATTCCAACTAGTTTTAATTAAATTTAGAATAAAATTCATGAAGAAATATAAATATATAAATTATTATTCAAACTAGTTTTAATTAAATTTAGAATAAAATTCATGAAGAAATATAAGTGAAAAAATGGCTAAATTTCACTAAAAAAAATATAAAGGAAAAAACCAGAACGATTAGGATACTTTATAAAATTATCACCATCGTGAACATGTCATAGTGTTTTGCAAATGTCTCCATCATATCATTCACATATCGCAAGTTTTGGCAGCGATGTCCACATCAATATCCCAATACCAATATTAATCCAACATTACCCCAACCTGATATCTCACCTCCTCACTACTCACCCAAGCAAATGACAAAGAAACCATAAAATTCAAGGAAGTAAAATTCTCTGTTTGGAACATCCCTCAGTCAATGGCGATGTTTGTTTAATAGCTAGACCACCAGTGGACAATGCGGTATACCATTGGAATCCATTAAAGTTAGTTCATACACTGAGTGTGGAGTTATTCTTCGGCGAAGTGGATCTCCACAATTCCCATTGTAACCATAGGGAATGGACGATATTTCTTAGTTTCTTCCCCCACCATCATTTAATGTGGCACTTGAGGTGTTGTCAGTAATGACATTCACATCTTATGAATCTGTTTTATCCTCCATTAAAAATTCCTTGGCACCCTCATCCCTCCACACAATTCCTTAACCTCTCAATCTTTATAGACATAAACAAAGAACTAAAATATCCCTCCATACACTTACTTTACCTTCAAATCTCTACAAAGAGATTAACAGAGCAACACAATTCAAGATGTGAAGTTACATTTCTTTCTCTTTGAACATTTTACTTTCTAGCAATGTGAAATTAATCTATTAGAATGGCGACATTCAAGACGTTCAATAGCAAATAAAGATGACAGATTTGATGCTAGAAAATCCTCTGTACTTTGTATGGAGAAACTTCATACCGGTCGTAGGTAGAAGAAGAATGTAATATTCCCACTTAGCCCAAGCTAATGGGAATATTCAATTTTGCTTTGTTTTGTTTTTCTTTTCATGTTGATGAATAAAGTGTAAAGGAGGACATGTAAAACTCCTAAAATCAAATCAATTCCCAATGTAAACACGGCTAAATATGGGCCATTTTATAAAACACACTTGAGTGTGAAAGAGGTTGATCACTTGACCAATTCAACCATGACCATATCTACAGTGCATTCTAGATGCATTGAACCTCCTTAAGGCACAACACAGTTCTAGATGGAGGCTCTACATGTGAAATGAGATAAATTGATGAAGTGGTTTAGCGTTTCACAAGATTCCTATCTTATAAAAGGAACAGGACAACAACATGAGAGGTGTTGTTGAAGATATTATTTTAGAATAATTTGTCTGCTTAGACATTTCTCATTCTCTCGCTGTGTAGCTGAGAATAATGTTGTTTAGCATTGGGTGTTCCTGAGCGGGAATCCCAACTCCTTCTTAGAGCATCTCTTGGAGGATTTTTTCTTGTCTTGTCCACTATTAGGCTTGGGTCAAGCCTCACCTTACACCTACAGTGCTGATCCTGTTGAGGGTTGGGTTGTCCTTGTGAGTTGCAGCAAGTGGAGGATAGATCTCTTTATATCTATGCACATCTAGCACCCCTTTTCACTGGGAAAGTCTTCTATCCCATTGGAAAGAGTGTCCTATATCATTGGAGCTACAGATCTAGACCTTGGCATCAGGCCAAATCATTCTTAGAGCTTACAACGCTTTTTACTTTCCCTAACTACGTTATTTTCAAGTTGCAGTTGCAGGGTGTTTTGTCTTCATTTTGGAGGAGAGATCTCTGGTGATAGGACTCTTCCTCTCACTATGGTGATCCATGGATTGGCCATCCAATCCATGTTTATTTTAGATCTGATCTTATATTCTATTATATGATTCCGATATTTCTGAATATTACTACATATCTACAACTCTAGATCTCAGATCTACTCCTGTACTTTCATGTTTTGCACAAAACCTCAAGGGGAATGTATAGATGAGTTTTTCTTGTATAAAGATCTGAATTAGATCTATATTTTTGTGTACAGATCTACTCTAGATCTTAGTTATAATATAATGCTACTTCAGCCCATTAAAATAATGCTATCAAGTTTCTGCAGACATTTCTTGTGGTTGTAGCATGTCATTTCTGAGGATTTATTCCTGTATAGTCTTCTACCTTCTCTTGTTCACTGCATGGGCTGTAATATAAATATGATTTACTATTGTACATATGATATTTGAGCCTCCATATTGGTCTCCTTCTTTACTTCAGTAGAACTGCATTATTTCTAAAGCAATTTGTTGCATATAGCTGCAGCCCCTTAATTGGGTGTTTTTCAGCCATACTAGGTGGTGGGAGGTATGTTTACCTCACCTAGTTTGATTTGTTTTTGCCCTCCTTTTGGATTTAGATACTAGATCCACTGATATAAAGGACCCAGGAGCTATAAAATCATTTCAGTGCAAATTTTTTTGAAAAGAGCGTTATTCCAGCAGGCTTTGTTGTGCTTTCCCATTTTGGGATATTATAAAGAACTAAAATTGAGGCATCTCTAGTCCCTTGGTATTCAGCGAATTCTTTCATGCCTTGCGACCTCTATTTCATGTAGCCTCTTTCAACACCCATGATCTTCAGGAAGGGTCAATATATCCTGTTCATGCCACTGTCTTGATATCACGACGTTGAGCATTAGTGCTGCACAAAAGAACCCCTCTTTGGAAAATTTATGTTATCTGTTGGAGACCTCTGGAAGGCAGAGGTGATGAGTGGTGGAATGGTATGGCATAATGACATGTTTATGAGTTTCACATAGTGTTAAGAGGAGGTTGTGGTTGTTTAAAAGAGAAACATTAAAAAAGTGGAGTTCGATGTTATGTCGTAATTTTTTCAAATAAGCATGTAATTGGTCAACATATCTGTGAAGTGTTTATTATTGTAAGGGGCGACACACAACCTTTTTTTTTTAATTTCATTTGATATCCATTTTTTAGATAAATTTTAATTTAATATATTATAAAATAATAATAATAAAAATAAAAATGAAAGGCCCTCATTTGTGGTGAAAATTTTTAAAGGAGATGAATTTGGCCTTTTATTTAAAGGTGTAATATTTATAGCATTATTTTTTAAGTTGAGTTTGATATTTGGGGCATGAAATTTATTGAGAATTGAGACAACAACAGTAACTAATATGCAGAAGTTCAGCGAGGCTAATTTTTCCCTATGGAAATCACAGATGGAGGATATACTAATTTTAAAATATCAGTATTTGTCGATTAAGGATGTGAAAAAGAAACCATCATTGATGACAGATGAAGAATGGAATAATATAGATAGAAAGGTGATTGCAACAATCCACCAATATCTAGCAAATACGTGTATTTCAATTTATCTAAAGATAATATGACAAAAGGATTATGGAAGAAACTCCATGATCTATATGAGAAAAAAACACCATCAAACAAAGTGCTCTTAATGAATATGCTTTACACTACAAGGAAAGACCCTATAGCAGAGCTTATAAATGAGGTTTTTAGGGTTATAAAATTGGCCAAAATTTTCAAAAAAAGATTTTCTACAACATCCATTTTCGGTAACGGAGGTTTTGGCAAAGCTTCTAATGGAACTTCAACACAACTAAAAAAAAACTAGGCGACTGAAGATTTTTATGGATGTTTTTCTCATTGGTGCATGCTTCAGGAGTCAATGCGCTGGTGTGTTGTATCATGAATTCACTGGTACTGTAAAAATACCAAGCACCGGGATGTAAAAGAAATTTCGAACGCCCTGGGGCATTTACCAACGAGTCGGTGCATGTTATCCAGCTAGTCACACAGGGCCGATGGAAGATGCATGCAATGGGCAGTTAAGATCTAAAACAACACTAGGCCCTTTAGGTGAAAAAACACACTGGGTCGTTACGTTATAAAATGCACCAATGCGTAAAAGGAAAATCAAACTAGTGCATGCAATGCCTATCGGATCGCTCGAGTGGTAGTCGTCGATAAAGTGCATCAGACGTTCTAATGGTATTGGTATTTGTGCGGTGCCCATAGGTCGTAGAAATGCACCGGTGCACAATATCATACAAACACACCGATGCGCAATGACTAACACGCACTAGTGTTCATTTCATATTTTTTAGAAACATCGACCTGTGATAGTGCAATTATTGTGATTCTTAAAAATTCATTATTCATCAAAATTCGACACATATCTTCTAACAATATTCATATCAATTCAATTTTTATTAATGCATTTGAATGTGATTGGATTACTTTGTTATATCATATCATCGAATTTTTCATCTCTTCATTATAATATTTAATCATCCATATATTTAATCAGTGGTGTAACATTTCACAGCGACAATGGAGAATGCAATAGAATAAATTAAAACACACACACACACACACACACACACACACACACACACACACACACACATATATATATATAAGACACTCTTTTTCATACAAAATGGGGCAATTATTGGTATCCATTTGTCTTTAAATTGGGACACTATGTCCATTACATTAAACAATATGTCTGATTTCACAGAAAAATATTTCAAAAAATATAATGCCTTGCTTTGATATCCAAACATATTGATCATCATTCTTTGCTGGAACTGCTTTCACTACTCGAGCTACTTCCATGACTTGGGTTATTTTGAGGAATGTTTTGTTCACTATGTTGATTGTTTTCTTCTTCTTCAAGTTCCATCTACAAGCATAAAAATAAATCGCAATGAGTATATATACATTGGTGAGAATAATGAAAATTGCAATATTAAATAATATAAATCAATGTAAATCGAAAAGAAATGTACCATAGCACGAATTGACTCATGAACTATACACATTCTTTCAAAACTAAATTTCATGCCATCTTTCAACAATTCATTTGTTGGCGCAATTCCATACTTTGTTTCCTGCAAGTTTTATACCCCATAAAAAATCATATGTTTAATATAAAAGATTTTTTTGTTCTATTAATTATAGACGGAGCTAAGTAAAACAAGATAGATGCTTACAAATTCCACAATTAATTTTTTATATGCCAACACATACTAGCAACGCATATTTAACCCAATGTCAATCAATTCATCTGATGGCTCTTCTTTCCACGTTAGCACCTATTTGAAGACATTCAATGATGATTGTTGTAAAACAACTTAAAATATACAAAAACTAAATCTAGTTAAGTTGTTATAAGGAAGTAACAATTACTCACAAACATAGATATCAACCCTTTTCTTTCTTCTCGTCCTGTTTTATGTCTTGAATGGGTTCCATTTTATTTTTTTCTGCAAGAAAATACTTGAGAATTAATATTTAATGCTAATTTTTTTATTTATTGTACCTAATCGAAAAATCCAATCATTACATATTAAATTTGAAGTACGTTGTTATTGAGATGACTCCTCATGCGATGTAATTATGTCCATTTCTTTGACCATCTCTTTGTACACCTTTTTGGACATTCCTACTAGCATATTTCTAATACCAGCTCGTTCATCCTTTGATATTTTCATAATCTTCCTGAAAATGTAACATGACAATAAACTATTTAATTAATAAACTATTTAATTTTTATATTGATATATGAAAAATAAATATAACAAAATTGACATTTATAAAGGATTTCTTTCTAGTAATATATACATATAATTCTAGAGAAAAATTTAAAGGAATATTACTTTTTCATTCCTTCTTTTTTTGGTTGTACGTTTTTGTTATTAAAAGTCTCACATGTCTCATTGACCAATTCTCTGTAAAATCATCATGTAGTTTAAATAAAATTTGGTTCTTGGAATCATTGGATTAATTTTTTTATTTTAAGTGGAAAAAACGTCTATACATTAGTTCCACTAGATCCCTCAAAGTTTTGTAAAAGTTTTTCTCCCTTTCGTTAACCTCCAACACCACTCTAGATGAGCGAAGGAGAAATTCATTTTCATTTGCATGTTCTATTTTTTTCTTTTCTTAGAACAACATTTCTTTTATTCGTTGTCGGTCCCTGTAGAAAATTAAACATATTTGAATTAATAGATTTTTTGAAACATTTTATCTAATATTTTTAAGTATAATTAATGAAAATTAAAAAAAGAAACCCATATTGGATCGAAAGTATTTTTTCATTCACCTGATTCATCCTTCTGCAAATTTTCCATCAAGCTTTTATGCTCTTCTTGTCTTAGATCAAAAATAATCTTATCGAGCTTCATCATTTTGTGGCTTTGCATGATACACAATAAACAATACATATTAGTTAAACTTACAAGTAGTTTAAAAATAATAATTATTGTAAAGAATTTACAAATAAGTTGTATTTTTTTCTTTTCTCGATGTGCTATTAGTATTTTTGTTACTTGATCTCTTGTCAGCCATTTCTTTATCAATATGAAACCTGTACTGTATCATTCATTAATATGTTTTATAAATCAATCATGAACTTTTCAAGTAAAAAAATAAATAAATCAAGAAAACGATGTGCCTTTCAAACAGTACACACCAAAGGCGGTGCGACATGTTCTTATAAACGCACCACCAAAACAATAAAAATACCGTATAGTGCTCTCTCTCAACAAGGATACCCGATGTGTTATATGTTAACCGATGCACCGATTAACGCAGGAAAATTAATAAAAAAACTCTAGTGTTATTTTTTGTAGCATAAGATGTCATGGAGGAGGCAGTACGACATGTTCTTATAAATGCACCAGCAAAAGAGTAGAAACACCGTACGATGCTCTCTGTCAACAAGGAGACTTGGTGCATTATATGTTAACCGGTGCACCGATTAACACAGACATAAATTAATAACAAAAAAAAATTTATCAAACAATACGCACCTGGTGCGCTATAATAAAATAACACATCGATGCGCTATTTTACCCCACACTGATTAAAAATATATATATATATATATATATTTTTAAATCATGCAAGGGCCGACATGGATTGGGATCTGACTTTGCAAGTCATCTCATGAGTTAGAGGTCATATGCCTATATATATATATATATATATATATATATATATATATATATATATATACAAACCCTATAAATCTAAAATGAAAATCCTTAATTGTGAAGTCATAGAAACAAGAAGAAGCAAGGGTTTAACGTAATAATGGATTATTTATTTATTTTTTCCCTGAAAATGCATAGTAAAATTAAAATTTTTTATTGTGCATGTATTAAATCCAATAGAAAGTGTAAAAAAAACAAGTATTACAGTCAAATTTAACATTTTTACTATACTACAAGGTTTTTGTGTGAATCATTATATGTTTCAAATTCTGATTCTCTGAATAGTGCTGATGTTCAAAAGTATTTTGCTGCTCCACGGTGCTCTCATGCTCTCTTGCTCCAGGTATGCCTCTCATGAAAATTCCTCCTTGGATTTTTCTGCAAAAATAATGAAATAATGAATATATTTTAATATTTAAAGAATTTTTTTATGAAATTAATTTTCCGCCCATTTTTCAATTTACCGCTTTTTTTTCACTTTAAAAAAATAAATTTGTGCTTTTTTTATTTCTGGATATTAGGTGACTTTGTTAACTAATCACACCGGTGTGTCAGTTAATAACACAACACAGGTGCGCAGTAACTAAAATGCACCGGTGAGGTTAACTATACATTAGCACCGATAACAATAAGTCCATTTTTAAGGCACCGAAATTACTTTTAGCTACCTAAACCAACATTTATTTTTCATTTTGCTCAAACGCAAGGAGAAAATCTCATAATTATATCAAATGGACAATTCTTCAAAATCCAACTCGTTCCATAATATTTTTCAAAGTCCATCACGGAGTTCTCCCTATCCATCTCCAGACGTAATATTTACTTCAGATTTATTTATATTTTCATTATCTAATTGAATTTATTTTTTTATCCATGTCAATCAGATGAATAAAATTAATGTATACAAATTTTCAGGTTCATGTATATTCAAAATCGAGTTCGCATGCACAAAATATTCAAACAGCTCCAAAACGTCGAAAAATCTTATCAAGAGTAGCATACCGCAAGGTGCATTTGGTATATGAAAATGGATAGCCACTTCACCCTGCCAATTGTAACATTGCATCTTCTAGCCACAATCATGGGACAATGATGGTAATAATATTTGTTTGGTATATTAATGTAATTATTCCAACGTCAAACCAATTAATCATGCATTTTTTATGTGCTTACTAATTGATACCATCGATTTTTTACTAATCATGTTTAAATATATCTTTTGAAATTATTAGGAATCTAGTGATGATGAGTGATCTACCTACCATCTTCCATTGCACCCCACAACAATGTCAAATCGAGATAATTTTGAATTAAGAGAAAAAATCAGAGAGGAACGATACCAAGAATGGTTGAATCAACCACATATTCATTTCCCACTACGTCCAGATTCACCAATTAGGAATGCTTACAAAAATAGTAGTTCTTCACAAGCTAGCAATGGAGGCAATCAAATAGAATTTGGTATTGATGATTACTTAAGGTTTACAATGGAAATGGAGACAATGTTGTTAGATGCATTCCAGAACGATGATCAGCTAGGGGATGATGCTCATATCATTGATACCTTTTTCGAAAGCCTTAAATTTTATATCATTTTATATTCGAAATCATTGATATCATATCATTGATGCTCCCCAGTGAATTACGCTGGCCTCCAAGGGACAGCGTAGTAGCTGGATCGAAACAGCTAAAATACTGCCAGAAACTCTGCCAAAACCCACCGACAGGAAAAGGCTGACCCTTTGTTGGAAATCCTGGCGAAATCACCTACAGAAACACCCAAACTGAAGCTCCGCCATAAGGGACTGTGTCTTCTCTCCCAGTGACTGTGCAATCTCTCTAAGCTCAGCTCCGCAACAAACCAAAACAATAAAACAACTTGCAAATGCAAGAAAACAAACCTTGCCCGAGCAGGCACTCGAAGTTGCCCGCGGCTAAGTGTGAGATATCCACATAGAGACACTCGGTGCACTAAACAGTGCTACAGACAGGCTAAACAGCCGACGTGCAAAAGAAGACCAAAGTCTCACTCTAAAATCAATAAATCCAGAATGATCCAAATGAGGAGGCTCCTCCATCTTTTATAGCATTGGTTTCCCTCCAAAACCAATGTAGTCTCTCTCTCCTCCACATCCTCATCCTTATCTGCATAGAAGCTTCTAGAGTGCATGTAGGCCCCCTCCTCCACGTGGTGTGTGGCCCCCCTTGGCTCCACCCTTAAGTCACAATGTTGTGCAACTAGGAAGGAGTTTTATTCACTAAAGTGAGTTAGACCCCTTTTACTCACTTTTTTATTTATCTACAAACCACATACGGAAAAACTATACAAAGTCGAATATTCCAATTAGCTATCGCTAATTAGGAATATTACAGCCCCCCCCAGCAAAATGTTGCTTGCCCTCAAGCAACTGAAGTGATGGATGCTGCAGAATTTTCTCACTCTCCCAAGTGGCATCCTCATCCGGCAAATTCTTCCACCTCACCAAGAATTCCTGGACTGTCTTGCTCCATAACTGCCTCTCCCTAGTATCAATAATGGCTTCCGGCTGCAACACCAAGTGCCCCTCATCATCTGTAGGTGGTAGCTCCTCCGTCACTGTCACCTGTTGTCCCAGCGCCTTCTTCAGGCATGATACATGGAAAATGTTGTGGATCTTACTGCCTTGGGGCAGCTCCAACTCGTATGCAACCTGTTCAATCCTGCGTATCACCCTGTATGGCCCATAGAAATGCAGCTTGAGCTTCTCAACTCATTTATGCTTCAACGATGACTGTCGGTATGGCTGTAAGTGTAGGTAGACCAAGTCCCCTACCTCAAACTGTCGCTCCACCCGACCTCTGTCGGCATACAGCTTATGTTGGTTCTGTGCTGTAGCCATTTTTTCCTTGAGAGCTCAGAGGATATCCTGACTCTCTTGGATCTACATCTTGGCTCTAGGAGCCTTACTCGCACCGAACATCACATCAGCAAATGACAAAGGATGGTGACATCCCAATAGACATGTGATGTGTCGAGTTGTAGCAGTACTCCCCCAAATGCAACCATTTCAACCAGGCTCGTTGCTACCCACTAACATAGTTACGCAAGTAGCCCTCCAGCCACTTGTTAACTATCTCCATCTGTACATCCATCTGTGGGTGGTAGCTGGTACTCGGTGTCAACTCTTTCCCCACTAGCTGGAAAAGCTCCTGCCAAAACCTGCCCATGAAGCGGCTGTCTCTGTCACTGATGATGGTCTTGGGTAGACCATGCAACCTGAAAATCCCCTGGAAGAATAGCTCAGCCACCTACGCTGCTGTGTAATGCACAAATATGGTGAAGAAGTGTGCATACTTTTTCAATCGATCAACGACAACAAAGATACAATCCTTGCCTTGCACCATGGGAAATCCTGTGATGAAATCCATCGATATGCTCTCCCATTTTCCCTCCGGAATGGGAAGAGGCTGCAAAAACCCTGTAGGATGGCTCATCTCACCTTTTTTCCTCTGACAAACATCGCACTCCATGATGTGCTGGAGTATGTCCTCCTTAAGGCCCTTCCATGAGAACCTCTCTCTAATGGCCCTGTAGGTTTTGGTAAACCCCTGATGGCCTACCAATGGAGAATCATGTGATGCATGGAGTATCTTCTTCTTAAGCTGAGATCCTTCAGTCAAGAAGATCTTGTCCCTGTAATAGATGATCTCATCGACCACCCTGTATCGATCATCCACCACCTGCCCGTCCAGCACCTCACATGCAAACCTATCCTTGGAGTACTCAACTAAAATTCGAGCTCTCCAATCTGCGTCCAAGCTCATAAGAGATAAAATGGCTGGTCTACATGAAAGAGCATATGCTACCACGTTATTATTACCCTTGACATACTCGATGTCGAAGTCATACGCTTGGATCTTACTGATCCACTTCTGTTGCCTCTCCTGTAGCTACTTCTGCTCTCAAAAGAACCTGAGGCTGTTGTGGTCAGTCCTCACCCTAAATCTGTTTCCCACCAGATACTGCCATAATTTGGTCAATTCATGCATACTAGCCAACATCTCCTTGTCGTAAATAGGATACAACTTCTCATGCGAAAGGAGTTTCTGGCTCTCAAAAGCTATAAGGTGCCCCTCCTACATCAATACTGCACCGATCCCCTCTCCCGACGCATCACACTTCAAGACAAATGGCTACGTAAAATATGGCAACACAAGCACTGGGCAGCTAGTCATCACCTCCTTAAGCCTATCAAAGGCTTGCTGCGCTGTATCTGTCACCCTGAATGCCCCTTTCTTTGTCAGATCTGTAAGGGGTGCAACAAGCTATGAGAACCCTTTGACGAACTTGTTGTAATAAGCACATATCCCAATGAACAATCAAATTTCTGTCACATTATTTGGCTCTGGCCAATCTCTGATGGCTCTAATCTTCTCCTCATGGACCCTCACTCCATCCACTCCAATGATGTGACCGAAATACAACATCTCTGTCATCCCAAACTCACACTTGGAGAGCTTAGCATAGAACTGTTTCTCTTCCAAGATGCGTAGTACTGCCTCGATATGCTGGAGATGCTCCTCCCACGTCTTGCTGTATATGAGAATGTCATCAAAGAAAACCAATACAAACTTCCTCACATGACTGCGGAAGATATGGTTCATGCAGGACTGAAAGGTGGCTGGTGCATTAGTCAGCCCAAAGGGCATAACCAAAAACTCAAAGTGCCCATAATGGCACCTAAAGGCGGTCTTGGGAATGTCCTGTTCCCTCACGTGAATCTGGTGGTACCCTGATCTCAAATCAATCTTTGAGAAGAACTTAGCTCCTCTTAGCTCATCCATCAGCTCATCGATCCTGGGTATAGGGTACCTATTCTTCAGTGTCTTCTTATTCAGGGCCTTGTAGTCAATGCGCATCCTCAAAGTGCCGTCCTTCTTCACCAGCACCACAGAAGAAGAAAACGGACTCATGCTCAGTCTGATGTGTCTAAGAGACAACAACTCCTGGATGGCCCACTCAATCTCATCCCGATAGGCTTTGGGATGCCTATAGGGCGTAGTGATCACCACCTGGATACCATGCTCCAGCTCGATGGTATGCTCAAACCCTTTATCTGGTGGCCAAACTAGTGGTATATCCCCAAACACCACCTCATGCATGTCAAGGATGGCCTATATCTATGGATGCGTTGCTCGACCGGTGGTCTCTGCCTCTGATGCCCGCAACTCCATTGCCCACTCTATGTTACCCTTCCAGAAGTCGGCCTCCATCCGGTGTGCCGACACTGTCTGAGGTGGGTAAGTATGCATCCTGCGGATCTTCTCATGCTTCCTGGTTTTCTTGTCATCCCACTCCATCTCTAAGGCCTCCCAATCTGTGGTGACCTTCCCCATCGTAATCAGCCACTGAAAACCCAGTACCACATTGGTATCTGGTATGTTGACCAAGAAAAAGTGATCAGTCATGGTGTAAGTACCCATCGTCACTACTAAATCTAGAACATACTGGGCACACTGCATCATTTGGGCTCCTGGGACCAACACTGAAAATCCATCAAAACTCTCGGTTGGTATACCCCACCGCTCAACCATTTGCACATCAATAAAGTTGTGGGTTGTCTCACTGTCGACCAAGACTGAAACTTGCTGGCCACGTACTGTCCCATGTACACGTAGCATCAAATACTTAGGAACTCCTCACAAAGCTGCAAGGGCCCCTCCTGTAGGTGCAAAGGCTGCACCTCCCATCCCTGGAGGTGGAGGCGGCAACTGATCCTAGGCCATCTAACTATCTTTTTCCTCCTCATCATGCTCCTCATCCTCTTCCCCTCTCTCATCGGAGAAGACCTCAATAAAGTGTGCTTTGCTAGTAGCACACCTATGCCCTGGTGCCCACGGCTCCTGACATGTGAAGCATAGCCGCTTCTTCCTCAACTCCCTCCTAGCCTCATCATCGACTTGTGCCCGTCTTGGATTCCCCTTTGGGGGAGGAACCCTCACATCCTTCCCCTTGGGCTGGGTACCCTGTCAATGGGGGTAAGGTGTCCGCGTTCTGGGAAATGCATCCTGCAAATCCCTGGTCCTCCTGATAGCATCCTGGAGTGTAGTTGGTCTAGTGGATCTGACTAGACCTCGAAGTGGCTCTACCAATCCCTCCACAAACATATAGATCATCCGTGTCATGGATAGATCTGGAACCATCACTGAAACCCTCAAGAAATCTGTAATGTATGTCTCAGGGCTCCCTGTCTGTCTGAGCTTTGTCAGCTCAACAAAATGTTGTTCTAGATCCCTTCGGTCAGAACTCTTTATCAATCTCCTGGTGAACTCGACATATTTCGTCACTGTGGAATGCCCCAGTGCAACATCCCATGGAACCACCAGTCCTGGGCCTCACCATCCAAATGTAATTTTTCCACCTTGATGGCCTCTGTCTCTGACATATGGTTAAGCTGGAAATAGATGTCCAGCTTCTCCACCCAAGACTTTGCTGAACTGTTTGACGATCCATCAAATGTAGGCAAATGAAATCTACTAGAGGCATGGTGGGAATCTCCATCATGGTAATGCCGGTGCCCTCTATGATGGTCGTGGGGTCTACTGTCCCGCTGAAGCTGCACAAAATCTCTGAATGTGAGAGCATCCCTGAACTCCTACCCATAGGAATGATACTCTGCAAAGTACTCATCTAAGTGCCCGGGCTCTGCCTCCTGCTGGGCTTCTGCCCCTGTATCGGCTCCCAAGAAAGTGGGCATAGTAGAGTGGGTAGGTGCACAAGAAGCCGTCGGTTGAGGAGTATCACGCTGAGCAGAACCCTGCTCCGGAAAATGGTGGGATGCACCTAATCCCTCTCCGACCTCAAAAGCCCGTGGAGTCTCACGCTGCCTAGCCTCTACAGCTGTGAACCTTTGGCCCATCACCTCAATTTGTCGAGCTAAATATTGCACCGACTTGAGGAGTTCCTCTCCAAACTGTTTGGCCTCTGTGTCCTCTGCCATCAGCGCTTTCTGCTTCAAATCTACTACAAGCTCTACCTCCTCTGCGTCCTTTTCAGGTTCTCTCTCCTGTTCTGTGTTTTCTACCTGGGCAAAGTCTTCCTCTTCGTAGGTGGCCTCCAACCTACGCTCACGGTCTCTATGCTTCCTGCCTCTGTAAGGTCTCTTTCCTGATGTCATAGACCACAGGCTGAGCCAGATCTATGCTCTGATACAACTATAATATCCCGTTTTGGGGATATCACTAAAACACAGCAAACTCCAACCAGAGATAGAATGGGAGGGCATTTACCGGATATGTCGCCTCTAGAGAGGATGAGATCCAGAGGCTACCTAGCCCTTTCCAGACTTCGTCTAGGAGCGAAAGATAAACACACAAGTGGTATAGAACTAGAGTGCTCAAAAATAATAATAGACATACAATAGAAAGAGAATGCAGCAACTACGGCAACAATGGCAACTACGGCAACTCATCTAGAAAACATATAGAAGAAATGCTGAGCCATTTTATTAATCTGATAAATGTAATGGAGTACAATCAACAAATCTTGCACAAGGCAAGTGAGAAAACACTCTCAGAGAATACCGGAAATGGCTACTCTAGGAACTACGTCCTAGCTACTGGAAACTGTTGTGTAGCTGCAACTGCTGGAATGGACAGAAAACTAGGGGTTGATCCCCTTGCCGGAATGAGCTGAGAATCGGCAAACGTCCTCTCCTCAACAACCTAGACAAGATCCACAAACCTTTCCAGGAATGGTCGACCCCAGAAACAACCAAAAAATGTCTCCCTAGTGAGTTATGCTAGCCTCCAAGGGACAGCGTAGTAGCTGGATAGAAACAGCTAAAATACTGCCAGAAACTCTGTCAAAACCCACCGACAAGAAAATGCTGACCCTATGCTCGAAATCCTGGCAAAATCACCTGCAGAAACACCCAAACCGAAGCTCTACCACAAGGGACTACATCCTCTCTCCCAGTGACTGCGCAGTCTCTCTAAGCTCAGCTCCGCAACAAACCCAAACAACAAAACAACTTGCAAAATGCAAGCAAAAAAACCTTGCCCGAGCAGGCACTCGAAGTCCCCCAGGGCTAAGGGTGAGATCTCCTCACAGAGACACTCGGTGCACTAAACAGTGTCACAGACAGGCTAAATAGCTGGCGTGCAAAAGAAGACCAAAGTCTCACTCTAAAATCAACAAATCCAGAATGATCCAAATGAGGAGGCTCCTCCATCTTTTATAGCATTGGATTCCCTCCAAAACCAACTTAGTCTCTCTCTCCTCCACATTCTCATCCTTATCTATGCAGAAGCTTCTAGAATGCATGTAGGCCCCCTCCTCCACGTGGTGTGTGGCCCCCCTTGGCTCCCCCCTTAAGTCACAACGTTGTGCTACTAGGAAGGTGTTTTATTCACTAAAGTGAGTTAGACCCCTTTTACTCACTTTTTTATTTATCCACAAACCACATACAGAAAAACTATACAAAGTCGAATATTCCAATTAGCTGGCACTAATTAGGAATATTACAATGTTGTGGACCTTATTTGAAGCCTACATGGTCCAACGACCTACGAAATCTAGTGTATGACTACTCCAAGGTATTCCTCCTAGAGGAACACCCTTACAGGAGAGCAGCATCCAGTTTCAATGGTAAACCAGAGAGAACCCAAAGGCCTCCAATAATGACACTTGTTGAATGGCTTAGAGCATATGAGAGAGAGAAGGAGAAGGATTTCATATAAATGTTTGATTCAATTGGGGAGCCTATGTTCGATGATCCAGAATTCTTTGACACCTATGTTCAGAAATTTCCCATTGGCATGAAAAGGAAATATATCTTTTATAACCTACCATATTGGGAGAATCTTAAGATTACCCACTTATTAGATCCCATGAATATATTTAAAAATGTTTCAAATTTTTTATGGAGGCACATATCATCGAAACAAAGTGACAAATTAGCTATTAGGAAAGATCTTATTACTTCAAAAACTAAAAGGAAACATTGGCCAAGATGATTAGAAAGTACAGGATCAGAGGTAGGCGTTGGTCCCTCTAATTGGTATTGCAAAGAAGGTGATGTCCCTTGGATTTTTTAAAAATATGATATTTATTTGGCAAAGGAAGTTATAATGGGTGTGAGGGTGCCATCTTCATACGGGTGTTCACTAGGGCGCTACTTCACTGTGGATGACCATTTGTCAGGTTGAAATCGCATGACCATTTGAATCTTCTAAGAGTACATATAATGTTAAAGGCATGATTTTATTATTTTTTATATTAATAAATTTTATCCCATGTAAGGATCATAAAACATAACTAAGTTTGTATATTATTGCATGTGTTTATATCTTTTCAATGTCACTACCATTTGTTCATGTGTGGGTGTGTGAAACATGAATTCCCCCAATACCTAGGACGTGCCATATCTAAATTATCTGCATTTGTATGTTGTATCACGTCAAAGGAGATTCATGTGGCTGGCATTCCATAGTGGCATCAAGAGATAGTTGAGATTGTTTGTATGTTTGAGAAGGAATTTCCGACGAGTTTCATGGACTTGTTGGTTCATCTTCTAATCCACCTAGTAGATGAGGCTGAATTAGTTGGGGTGGTTTCTTGTCATTGGATGTTCTTCTTAGATAGGTACATGAAGAAATTGAAAGTTTTTGTTTGACAAAGGGTAGAACCTGAGGGGTCTATGGTAGAGGGGTACATATCGTACAAGTCTTTCTATTATGCCAGTGATTACATCAAGCAGATTGACAACAGACCAAGTGCGATGATTTGGGACGATGAAAGGGATGAAGACAAAAGAGAAGGAGAGTTGCTCCAAATGAATGGAAAAAGGTTCTTGATAAAGAGTAAGCGACTTATAATTTTTCAAATTTACACAAAGTAAATATTCATGTTGAACTTTGATATAATGTATATTTTGATCTCATATGTACTATATGTCGATTTGATTTCATCAACAAATACAGAAATTTAAGAAATCAATAAATTTGTTCTTTACAATTCCGAAGTGACACAACTTGGAGTCGCATTGTACGAAAAAAAGAGGATGAAATGGGACAGTGACAAGAAAGAATTCAGATGGTTGAATGATATAAGTGTGCCTTGTCCCGATCATTTAAAATAAAATATGCCAAATATATGCCCCAACAGTTGGGTTGCTAACCAAGTCAAAGAGAAATACGGTGCAACTGGTTGTTACCCGTGTGTTGAAGAGGATGCGCTAAACATAGGATTGGGTGCACCCACTCAGTAATAATCTATTTATGTAAATTTTAAGCCTAATAATGCACCTTTGAAATGTAATTACATCTATATTTCATATTTTAACAGTTGGGTTATTATAAGACACATGACACTATGATTTTTTAACTTTTTTATATGTCATTTTGTTCCCATCTATGTGGGCATATGGACACCATATTCGCACAGAAAATGTCGATGATGGACATATAACACAAGACTGTGGAGTGGAAGTCGAGTTCGATCAATCTAGTCAAGCTAGCCACCGTGGTCAAAACCTAGTACGAGGGATGTTATGTTACATCAGAAAGATACAAGGGATCATTGAAGTGTATTTGCAAATATGTGATTTTTAGCTGCAAGTGGTGGGACACCTTTTATCATAATAATGTAAAGGAATATCGCGATAGTAGGCTAATATTTATCAACTCTAGAAAGACATGGGATGAAGCTAAGGAGCCCTATGTTTTCCACCAAACACTGTAGCCAGGTGTTTTTTTACCCAGATGTGCTGGACATGGATTGGTGGTTCGTATTGAGACATGGCCCTAGATCAAAACATATTTTTGAGAACAATAGTATTATCATGCCAAGCGAGTTGTAAGATAATGAGGGTGATCTTGAGAACTGATAGTGATATGGTACATGTGTTATTTCATCATTTATGCTTTTTAAGATGGGTTTTTATAAAGAATAGGACTTAATTACCTTATAGCTAAGACTCTATTTTTCGAAACATTATAATATGTGTTTTGAATTAATTGGTTTGCATTGTGTTAATGCTAAAATCATTTTACTTGATAATTTGAAATTATGTTGATCTCGAAAACAATGATGTATTGTATAAAGTTCTTTTTTTTGTAATGTCAATTCCTAAAATAATACAACTACTTGATTGCTTTAAATGCGTGTGGATGACATCTTCAAAATGTATACTATTATTTTTGGTATGTAAGATCATAATAAAATAATGATAATTCTAAACATGAATTTATTGGCATTATTGTCTAAACTTTATTATTTTACAAAAATTCATATTATTCTAGATTTATTATTATACAATTATTTATATTCATACAAATTCATAAATTTACAATTATGGTAATTTAACAATATTTACAGTATACATTTTACTTACGGTAGTAATTATGGTTCAAAATTGATAATTAATTTACAATTTTAGAAATTTAAAAATTTAAAAATTTTAATAAAATTCGATGATGAAAATACATACAATTAAAATTACAAATACAATTTTACAATTTCACAATACAATTACAATTACAATTACAATTTTACAATTTTACATACAATTACAATTATAATTTTACATACAATTACAATATAAATTACAATTACAATGACGATACATACAATTACAATTACAATTACAGTTTTACAATTTTACATACAATTACAATTACAATTACAATTTTACAATTTCACATATAATTATAATTAACATTACATTTTTATAATTTTACATATAATGAATTACAATTACAAGTACAAGTACAATTTTACAATTTCACATACAATTATAATTTTACAATTTTGCATACAATTACAATTAAAATTACAATTACAATCACGATGCATACAATTACAATTACATTTTTAGAATTTTACAAATTTACAAATTTACAAATTTTACAATTTTAATAAAATTGAATCATGACATGAATACATACAATTACAATTACAATTTTACAATTTTACATACATTAAAATTAAAATTTTAATTACAATCACGACATAATATTTAATAAATATCATGGTTTAATATTAAAAATAAACATCACGATCATGATAATCATCGCACCAACATCATATTCGATTAAAATACACATTCAAATTCGCTAACATCAACTAATCATCGTGATCATGATCTTCTAACAAAACACAAGCAATGTATAACATCATCACAACACAAACATCAAATATACATCTCATGTCAAATAATTTCTATCACATACACATCTCTGTAAGCACATTAAATGAACATATCTAAGATGACCTAACAATATACACATCATGATGAACACCAACATGAAAATTAAGTACATCAACATGAACATAAAATTCATGGACCATATATATATATATATATATATACATATAAAATGTCAAAAATATACATCTGTAATATAACAACATATAAATGTCAAATATCTGGTGGTACATCAATACTAGTGTTATCACTCCACCGCATCTCTCAAGGCTCAGAAGGAGACCAACAAAGGTAACCACAGACTGCTTTGGCCTAGTATCTAGCCCTACTAGGCAGGAGAGGACTCTCTCCATGAGATCACAGCCAAATTGACTGGATAATGAGGATTTTAGGCAAGGTATAGTAATATCTAGGGCTTGCTTGATTGATTTTGGGTGTTAGATGATAAATTAGGTCAAGGAAGAACTAGGTCAGGGCACAGAGGATCAGAATTGCAGAGATGTGATGGGGCAAGGTAGGAATATACTTTAGCACATTTAGGTATCAATATTAGTGTGATTAGACTGCTAGGGTTTTCAAAAAAAGCATGGAAATCATGAATTCTTTTCAATCTGAAGAGAGTGAAACACAACTATGATAATTCCTCCAAAACAGAGCATTAAATAATGAATTCTGCTTATCAAACTTAGAAATCAATTACATTGAGAGATGGCATGAATATGGAAAGCATAATACATTCTAACATATGAAAAAATAATAGGTAACACTGCTAAAACACATACCACAGGAATCCCACCAAAATAGCTGCAACTCTGTCTACTAGTTCCTGCCAAAAATCACTGAATACACTAGTGTTCAAAGATCAATTACACGACATCCAACCCTTGCAATAATAATGGAAATGAAACATATAGACCAAAACATATTATCCCCACTCTCAGGGGTCAAATCCACGACTTGTGGAGATGTTCCCCAAAGTCCTCAATTGGAATCCTAATGGCTAGGAAGGTCAACAAACTCATCCATATCTTTGATGAAACTGATTCACTTGACCCAAGATTACATTTTTACTTGATGTATCTACGTCTAGTAACTATAAAAAGACATAATTACATTTAATTTTTACATTTAAATTAGTAAAAATTCTTGGAATCCATCAATAAATTGAGAAAAAGTGAAATTTTTGAAGAAAACAGAAGACTGGAAAAAGCGCAGCGTCCTTGAAAAAAATGTAGTGTGCCATGGGAAAAGCGGAGTGTGGGCCTTCGAACTAAATTTTGAGTACCTTCCCGAAGTCCAAATTGAGCCCAAGATAGCTCATTGGGAATCTCTTCCTCTCTAGTTGTCAAAAATGTCCTCAAGCGCTGAAAATGATAGAGTGAAGCTCCTCAAAAATTAAATATCCCAAGACTGGTCAAAAATCGTAGCGTGAGGCTGAAAAAGATGTCAGAAAGGTGTTTTTTAGGAGGTTTTTTGGCCTTTTCCATTGTCAAAAGCTCAAATTTTGGAGTTCCAGTAGTAAACATTTGATGTAGAGACCATTCTCTATCCAACCATAGAAATCTTGCATCAGTTATAGGCCTCCATAAAAAGCGCAGCTTGGCCCATGCTACGCTTTTTATAGGCTGAATGTGCAAAAAGCTTGAAAAATTTTACCAAAATTCCCAAAAAAACAAAAACTTTCTCAAACACCTTCAAAATTGTTGTATGAAGTCCTGATGAAGTATGTCAAGCTACCAAGGAGGCATCAGCAAGAACTTCAAGTTTTCCCTTCTCTTTTTGGCTGATTAGGGTTTCTTTCAGCTTGTGCTTCAATTGCTTGATCTTAATATTGAAAATCGTGTTTCTGGTATTGTAGCGGTTAGCCATGTGCCTCAACATTTGATTGTCCTTATTGGCCTTATGAAGGATCTTCTCCAGGTGTATGTTCACTCTGTCAAGCCAAACTTTTCTGTTCTCATTAATTTCCATGGAAATCCTCTCCTCAAAGGTGAATTCCTCTACCTCATGTTGTTTTTCCAGCTCTAATGCTCTTTTAAGGCCCCTTTGTTTTGGTCTCTTTCTGGTGATCTAGGCCTCATCCTCATTAGACTCATCATGTTCCATCACTATTTTTCCTTTGACATCTTTTCTCTTAGCCTTCAACAAGTGCATTTCTAGGAGTACTTGTTTTTCATTCAACTGTTTGTTTTCTTTCTCAAGGAAGGAGATGACAAATTGTGCCCTTGCCAAATTATCTTGTAGCTCTTTGATTTTGGCATATTTATCTTTGATGATCAAGTTTAATATTTTTGTTCATCTTGTACCTCCAATTCCACTAGGTCGAATTCCCTTTCTTCCTCATGGTGAAGGGTTTCTTTCTCTTAGACAATTGCCTCATGCTACTTATGATATCCCTGTTTTTTTGATGTAGAAGGCAAGGCCCCTTCTGTTAGCCCCCTTATGAAATTTTTGACAAGCAAACAGGGGGCTAAATCGTTGTTGAGACTTCAAGGAATGCATTTCCCTTGCAAACACATCATCTTTGAAGCCTCTTTCTGCCTTTTGTCCTTTGAAAAAATCCCCTCTGCTTATTTCATCATAAAGCCTCTCTGTTTGTGAAGAAATGCTCAAAAGCCTGTATTTCCCCTTGTGTCCCTGCAAAATGTCCCTTTTTCCCTTTTCCTTCTGTCAAAGTGTTTTTGTCCCCCTTTATCTCCCCCCTATCAACTCCCTGAACCCCTCCAAAATTCGCATCAAACGCTCCCTTCACCCTTTGTCTTCCCAAACTCCCCCTTCATCTCCCTACCATTACCCGCTCATAGCCTTAAAAGGCATTAAAAGGGCTCAAAAACCCACTTCCCGCATTATATTAAGCCTAGCCCCTTTCTCCATTAACCTCTGCACTTTTCTCTCCCATGAGACCCAGCGCCGTGACCAACGCTAAATCCGCCAGGCGCTTAGCCCCTCCAAACCTTTCTCCGCGCGAAAAATCACTAAAAACCTTTGCAAACACGCGTTTGTGGGTTTTAATATGTTTTTTTTATCAATAGATCTCCGCCATCCAATTAATGTATGATCCGACGGTGCGGAGCTCGCCTGATCAGTGGTCCCCACTCTTGTCCCCGTGCCCTCTCGAAAACCATACGGTTTCTCCCGCATCACTTATTCACGATGGGCGGTATTTATCTATGGGCCAGCGATTCCACTCAAGAAATGACGCGTGGAATCTGTACGAGGGCGAAACCGCCCATCCCCCACGCATTATCCTTCGGCCAAGGTCACGCAGCAAAATCTACGACCACCATTAGATCCTGAGCGCCCCATCCGACGGTCTTCGCTCCTTGAAGTTGCACACTGATTAACCCTGTTCGTCGTACTCTCTGGCCCGCCCTCCGCCTTTGATCTCCACCGCGATTAACGGTCCCGATCTGCCCCGCTGCCATTGACCTTTCCACCATCGCCCAGTTCTCCACGTCATCCGTCCATTTGGCATTCTGTACTTCATGTGCAACCTTCGTACAAACTTCTATTCTATCACATATACAGGTTCTTTTCGCGTTTTTTAACGTTGTTCCCACATATTCACTCTGCAGACTGTCACCTTCCTCCAGAACGCTTTTCCCACCATTTCTTCTGTGATCTCTCTCTCCGTTTCATCACCCGCATAGGCCATTGTCATCGTATTCACCACCTCCATCGCCTCAATCGCTTTTTCTTGACGAGTTTTGCTATTTTGCAGGGTTTCGAGGAGGAAAATTCATCTTAGCACACAGTCTCTGTCACAATGTCAGGGAAATCACAGAGAACCATTTTGCTGCAGATTAAATTTATGGAAAAGGACCAGGGAAGGTGGAGACAGGGATTTCTATTAAATGAGCATACTTCAAACCCTGTAAGAAACCCCCCGGCACCATTAAAGCATAGAATGGCAGAGAGAGAGCAACATAGCGTTTCAGGACAAGGGAAGAAATATTAGGGCACACTAATGAAGATTATAAACTCTAAATCGGTGGTTCAAAGGGCAAAGCACCAGTTCGAAGATCCCAAGGATCTGTCAAAGGGTCCTGAGCATAGTAAAAGGCAACATCGAGGTTTATTCACCAGCATAATGTTTTTCTTCATCCAGTACAGGGCACCCATACAGTCTTTATTATACGCCTCGTCCCAGAAGTTTGTTCCACCCTAGCAGCAGTTCTAAACAATCAAAACATTTATGTAAGCATATTTCTCAGCAGTTGTTTATCCTTTGCTCATTCACCGTAAGTACAGCACAGTACCGTGGCCAGAATGAATCCAGGTCATATCAGAGTAATTGGAAATCTAAAAGAAGATCACCCTATCATCCAAGGAATGACGAAGATTAAGTGTCCAACATTCAAGCAAGGTGGACTTCGGCCTCCTTCCCTCTCGGAGGTTTTTAATACTGCATTTAGTTCTTCACCTGCCTCCTAAGCTCTTCTTCTGCTATAAAGCTCAGAGAGAAATATTGTAATTTGGTTGATGAGATATCAGAGAAATGCAAGCATTCTCCTTTTGAGACAATTTCTCTGTGTAATATTGTAAGATAGGCTGAGATTTGATGTATTCAGGCTGAATGTTCAAGCTGTGGGCAATGTTGTACCTGATTGGTGTTGTTTTTAATATGACAAGCACATTTCTTTGGATCCTGATCTAAAGTCGCTGGTGATGTTTTCCTATCTCTGTGTTTGATTTAATTCCATTTCATTTCAGTTCTTCTGGCTCGCATCAGAACTTTGGCATAAGATTCACCCTTGTTAGGTGCCTTATGTTGCTGCTCTCCCAGCCTTTTATGTCTTCTGCTTTGCGTGTATCTAAATATTGATTTCAGTTGATCTAACCATTGTAGTGGATGTAATTGCCTACTCTCTTATGTATGGTTTAATGGAATTTATGTTCAGATGTTCTTGTTAGGATTTAGTTGGATGTGTTGAGAACACTGGGGGGTATAGAACTCTGTCTTTCCCCACTAGGACCTTTCCATCTCAATTAGCCTCTTTGAGATCCCTTGTTTCAGCCTCTGATTTTTTCCAAGCAGGTCTGGAGTTAAATGACCTCTGACCTGATCTATAGACAAGAATTGGACGGTTTTCCTCCTCTCATCTTCAGTCCTTGATGTCTCATTCCACCCCCCAATTTAAAGATCCAAATGCTCTAGATGACTAGCCCAACCGAAAGCTTGCACATCGAACACAAGTAAATCCTTTCTTGACTCCATTGCCCAATGGCCTTGATGTTCTCTGAGTTATCTACCTTTGCCTAATTTTCCTCTTTGCTCATCCTTGTCTTATATTGGACCCTTCATTCTTGATTTCCAACAACCAAACATAAAAAAACAAACAAACCCTGCACTTCATACCTAGCCTAACATCTTCAAACTGAACTTCAAAGACACACCTTTGACATATTATAGAGAGATCCCTCTCCGAACCTAGGAGGGCTAGATCCTGAGGTTCCAAAGTGGTTCTATGTTGTCTCATATTTTGGTCTTTCCAACCTGGCCAAAACATGGGAACACCAACACCTTCCACAATTTGTGGAGAAAACACTTGCCTATGTCCACTCTGATAGGTTTTGACCTCCTTTTCCTTTTTAGTCTTCTTGACTGCAATATTGCTAGATAACCTAGTTTGCTTTTGAGAAACTAATGTTGATGGTGGAATAGGTCCAGCAGGCTTATTTGGTGGTGATGTAAAGACCTCTGCCTCAATGAAAGTCTCTTATGAAATTTTTAGATGTTTGAGGTGATGAAGGACAATAATTCTGATGAGTGAATGATGGAGGAGACAGTTCATTTGAAGCTCATACTCTATGTTATGCACTATGTAGGTCATCTTGTCAATGCTCCTGTACAAATAATAGGGAAGGTTGAGAAATTTCACCCTAGTGAAATGCATGAGTAACCTCATGTGATAGTGGTACAATGTGGAGAATATTCCCTCACAAGTGAAATATTTCATGATGATCTTCATCATGGGAGAAAACCTATTAAGCAATTAAACAAACGGAAATATTTTCTTGATGGTGTCTTTGTAAGGTGCTTTGAGGTGAGGTTCATACAGCTAGGTATCCAAATCTTGAGTTTTGAACCATGTTTCACCTACATTAGGTATCCTTGTTGTTGCTATAATGATGTTTGTAGAAATGGTGAATGTCACCCCTGAAATGGTTACTTGGTATTTTTGTAGGTTGCTAATGAAAACCCTCGTCAAATTAGGATGGCTCTACACTCTTTTGGACCATGTCACAAAACTGAAAACAACCTACATGCTGAAATCATTTAATTGTTAGGGGTGATGACATTAATTCCTAATGACATTAAGTCTTAGGATTCTCCCTCCTTTATTATATGTCTTCTTCTCCTCTTCTGTTGTGGTTCTCTCTTCCTCCATAATGTTTCTCTCTTCCATGATTTTAAGTTTTTACTTAGAAACCCTAGGGGAGAAGGGGAAGGAAAAGGGAGTGGTATGATGAGGTTAGGGAGTTGGGAAAGGTGAGGGAAAATTTAGGGAAGGGTGTAACGGATTTAGGAAGATTATGTAAGTGATGGGGTGTTGAAATGATAAGGGGGATGGGGTAGGGAATTTAATTGCAGTGATGTAGTCTATCTTCTTAGAAAAGTGCAGCATAGGGGTAGGGTTTTAGGGAATATGACTTAGGAATGGGAAACGAATGGATGTAAGGGTAGTGGGGGATGAAAGAGAGTATGAGGGAGGTAAATGGGTCTAAGGAAAAACAAATTAAGCTTACAAACTTTGAAAACTAGGGTTTAATTACTAAAACATAGCATGGATATTCATGATGGTTTCTCACCATAAAATTAAGGCCATGAGCTGAAAGGAGGGGTTGGGAGAATGTAACTTATTTTAAAATGAGTTAAGAAACTTTTGATTGTTGTTTAGAACCCTTGGATATAAGCTTTGATGTGGTATCTACTTCACTGCAAAAAGTGCAATGATCTTTAGAAAGGCACATCGTACCTTGCAAAAAGTGCAGCGTGCTCACTGCAAAAAGCATAGTGCCTGTGGAAAAAGCCCAACGATGGACCTTGAAAATCTGTTTTTTGAAGAAAAATTTGGCTTTTGAATTCAAGAAACTGAGAGCTCGATTTTGGAGAATTAAAATGAGTGACTTTTGGTCATTGAGGGAATTTTATACTTGGATAAATATCATTAAATAGACTTGGACCCACATTTCCTTTTATTTTAAATGAACCTTACATTGATTTTTACCTTTAACCTTTGAACTTATCTCTTGATGGATTAGGAACACTGAATTTCTTTTTGGAACCTTGATATTTTGCTGATGGAACTTTGAGTATTTGCAGCTACTTGGAACTCTGAATTACTTATTACAAATTAGGAACATAAAATTACATTTAGCTTTGAAATCAAATTTACAAATCAAATTTACTGATGAAATTGATTTATTGTCACTCTTTAACTTGCTAGACCTCATGCATTGAATGATGATTTGATGAACTTGAAACCCTAAGACCTAATGGAGACTTTGGACTGAATGAAACCATGATGAAAATGGACGTAATGAAGATGACAACTCATGAACGATGGTACAGTCAGCTGAGAGGTGAAATAAGCCAGCAAGTAATAAAATTTTTAAAGAAAAGAAATCAAACCTAGATCTACATCCAGTGACCAAACTTTTGCATGATGACCTAATGGAATGATAAAAATTTGAAAATGGGACCCTAAAAAGACATGATAAGAGTCAATTTGATCACTGGTGGCAGGATTCAAAAACTAACACTAACAAATAGTACTAGTCGAGACTTGCTCAATTGATGGTACAACCTCATGCTTAGATAGACGGTGTGACTGCTTTGAAGGTGCCTACTGATCATTCGATGGTGAAATCTGCTTAGGAACTGCCCGTTGATTACTCTTTGATGGAGCAGCCTTCTTAGATGTGGATGGTGTGGCCTGTGATGATGAACCTACCTCCTCAGATGGACATGCTTGCTCAGGAATAGGTGTCTGCTAAGATGGTGTAGACTGCTCAGGTGATGCCCCTTCATCAGGACTGGATGCTCACTGCTCATCATGATCTCCGCCGTGAGATGAAGGAGGAGGATTTTGAGTACTAGAATGATGATCACTACCCTCATGATCATGATCATCAGATGAGGCACTACTCTGTCTTGCATCTCCACAATGCCTACCCCTCCTAGCCCATTCTAGTGCTCTCAAATATCCAATGATATGACACATGAGGGTCAACATATCACGTGTCATGCCTATCCAAATATGTGTGAGCTTATGATCAGCCTGAATCTCTCTAATCATAGTTGGGTGGACTCCCTCATCAAATAGCAGTCGACAGAGTTGGTCACCCAAATCCATCCTAAATTGGGTGTCCAACCTACGGCTCACCCCCACAGGTATCTACACCTAATTAGGATAAATTCTATCACCCTGATCCTTCGCCTCTTCCATATCCTCATCAAAATGTACAGCTTGATCATTCGATGGGGGTGGGATCTCATCCCCAACAAATGTTCCAATATCTACAAAATTTATAGTACACAACAATAATTAGACATTTTCATTAAATAATTTAATAAAACAAGTTAAAGGACGTGTTAGAATAAATTTGATAGTTCTAATTAACTAATTAATACAATAAAATGAAACTATATTAATTTAAAGAGAACATTAATATTACCTCTTGCATCCAGCTGATCATCCTATGTGAAGAGGATGTTGTTACACCCTCGCCAATCCAAATCGAAATACAGACATGGCACCGGAACAATGGAGTGATCATCAACACTTGATAGAAACTCCAGTGCATCAGGAGATATCTTGGTGGGAAAGTTAGACTGGCCCTTCTTGGGCATCATCTGGGCCCACATATGCATCCGTACATGCAACATCAGCCTACCAGGCTATCAAAAAAAAGTAGACCTCGTGTCTGGAAACCTCTCAAAAAATAAACAGAATAACTCTGAAGAAAAAGGGAAGGTCAACCTCCCACATGCCTAAGAATGACATCTATCTAATGTTGTACCAAAATTCCACAAAAAAGTTGTAGACTATCTCACAATCCATGGCTCCTGGAATAAAGAATCAACATAAAATAAAAGTGGGCAACTAATGTGTTGCTTGTCATTGGTATAGTGTGCAATGGTTGTCAGTAGTAGTGAGAGGCACCTCACCTCCTTTGCACCAAATGAATAAATATGTAACTGACAACTGGACACCTGAAAATATGCAAAGGAAACTGTATCATCCCTAATGTATCTCTGGGAGTACGCCAACTAAATCCTTGTTTCATAGCTGACGGGGAAATCTGGGAACTAGGGAAAATCATGCCCTCTCCTAGATAGGCCAGTAAAAAAACATATTTCCTCCTTAGTGGGCACGTACCACTGGAGAGGACTGACCCATAATGCCTGTCGGTGGGCATCCCACCTGAAGATGAGCTTTCCCAATAACCCACTATTGCCCTTCATGGATGTAGCCTCTTCATAGAACTTGAGGAGGCCTACCAACATTAGGAGCAACTGGGTGGGTACCGTAATAGGGCAAGGGTACATAAGTCTCTCCCTTTCTTGTGCCTCCCACAGGTGAATCACGTTATAATAGTCCTCCATGTGTTCTTGGTGAATGCACCGCCCTCCTGACACTGGTACATAGTCAACGGTGTGGTTATTTAAATGACTGCATTTCCATGTAAGTTTTAAAAATAAGCACAGTGCACGTTTTTTGGGTACCGCACTGGAACCCGGTGCGGTTTCTGTTAGCACTGTTCATGGTGTGGCCTATAAACTTACAGGAAGCATCGCGAACAGTGTGAGCCGAACAAATCGAGCGCGCCACGCAATATATATATATATATATATTTAGTACGCACTGGTGCGTTGTGAATAAAACGCATTGGTGTGGTTTAGGATGAGAAATGCACCGATGCATTGTGAATAAAACACACCAGTGCGGTTTAGGATGAGAAACACACCAGTTAAAGAACATCCACAAAACCTCCACCCGCCAACCTCCTCTAGAGATCTCTGCTACAAATAGATATTTGGGCTATTTTTATAAGGGGTTCCTCAAAAACATTTGCTAGAGGGCCTTTTCCTTGTAGTGCTATAATATCAAAATGAAGGTGGGTTATTTAATTTCTTAGCACTTGATTGAGTTCAATATTATTATGACTAGATGTTGAAATTAGACTTATCTTGTTAATGTATTTTATGACAAAGAGTTGGGAAAATTTAATTGTGGCTATGAACACTTCAACATCTGTTTGAACCATGAATTTTTATGATTTTACTAGTAGTTTAATGAATGAGGAGTTGCGACGCAAGTGAATTGCAGAAAACCAAGGAGGAGAAGCTCTAGATCTATTTGATCGTGGTAGGAGAATTTATTGAGGGCAACAAGGGTGTTCAATATCAAGAGCGAGATAAAAATCAAGGAGGGGTAGGCTCATATTATTTCATTGTGGAAAACACAGGCACATGAAGAAATAATTTCAAGTCTCGAAGAAATGAAAAAAGGATAAAAAATTGACCAAAACAAATCACAATTCATCCAACATAAATCAAGGTGAGACTATTGTTGTAGCCACATATGGTTATGTGTTGTTTACTGTTTCAGTAGAGGATGCATGTTTATATACATGTAATAGGATATTTTATTGGATCCTTGACTTTGGGGAATCTCACTATGTAACCCCATGCAAAGATAGTTTTCTTGCATATAACATTGGTGATTATGGTAGAGTTCATTTCAAGAATAATCATTTTTGCAGTATTGTTGGAGTGGGAGATGCCCAGATCAATATGAAGGATGGAAAAGTTATATTGTTGAAATAGGTTAGGCATGTACCAAAAATGCGCAGGATTTTGATCTCTATGGGACAACTGGGTAATGAAGGATATTCCACAAGCTTTGGAAAAGGAGGCTGGAAAATTATCAATGGAGCATTGGTTCTGGATAGACGACCCAAGAAAGGAAAATTATATACATTGAAGGTAATTATAGTAAAATAAAATTTGGTTGTTGTCACAAAATAAGGAAATTAAACAAATATGTGGCATAAGTGCTTGGGTCACATGAGCGAGAAGGGATTAAAATTATGTGTTGGTAAAAAATTACTGCTAGGTTTGAAATGGGCTTCATTCCTTAGAGGTGGCCATGACAGAAAGATATTATTTTTATAATTAATACACTCATATGTGTTTGGGCCTACTTACATTAATTCATTAGGAGGAGCATCATATTTTGTAACATTTATAGATGATGCATCCAAGAAGGTTTGTGCCTAAGGCCATGAAAAGTAAAAGTTAAGTGTTTGAAATATTTCAAAAATACCATGTCAATGTTGAAAGAGAGACTAAAAAATTTCTCAAGTGCTTGAGAACAAATAATGGTAAAAAATATTGCTCAAATGCATTCAATGAGTACTATAATAAGTTTGGAATAAATCATGATAACACTATTCCAGATACTCCTCTACAGAATGGTGTTGCTGAAAGGATTAATCACACCATTATGGGGAAAGTGAGGAGTATGTTGTCAAATTCTGGTTTGGAGAAGCATTTTTGGGAAGAAGTAGTAAGCACATCCTGGTACCTTGTAAATCAATCTCCTACTACAACCATGGATGGTGGGATTCCTAAAGAATTTTAGACTCGTAAGTGCAAGGAAGACCTAGTTTTCAGGTTGAATAAGATCCTATATGGGTTGAAATAGGCACCTAGACAATGGTATAAGAAATTTGATTCATTCACGTTGGAACATGGTTTTCACAAGTTGGAAGCTAATCAATGTGTCTATATAAAGAGGTATGATCAAGGAAAGTATATCATATTATTTTTATATGTGTTTGACATGTTAATTGTTGGGAGTTATAAGAATATGATCAATAGGTCGAAGAAATAATTGGGTAGAAAATTTTCAATAAAGGATTTGGGTCCAACTCAAAAAAATATTGGGAGTGAGGATCATGTGTTATAGGAAAACAAAAGGTTTTGGTTGTCACAAGAAAAATATTTCAAGAAGGTTCTTGACATGTTTAATATGAAATATTATAAGCCATTTGATACACCCCTTGCATCCCACTTCAAGTTGAGTATTGATTTATGTCCTAGTGATGACAAGGAGAAGGAAGAAATGAGTAAGATTCCTTATGCTTCAGTAGTTGGTAGCTTGATGTATTCCATGGTATGAACATGACTAGTCATTGCATATTTAGTGGGAGTAGTGAGCAAGTTCCTGGCCAATCCAAGAAAACAAAATTGACAAGCAATAAAATAGATTTTGAGGTATATCAAGGGTACTAGTCATTATTGTTATGTTTTGGTTATAATGAGACTGTGCCTGAAGGATTTACAAATGCAGATATGGCTGGAGATATGGACACTAAAAAGTCCACTACGTGTTATTTGTATACATTTTATTGGAGGATGGGAAAGAAAATGGTAGGGCACAAGACGAGAAGCTTCTGGTGCGGAATCTAAATTTGGAAGATGATCCAGAGCTATTAACACTACAAGGAAAAGACTCTCTAGTGGATGTTTTTGAGGAAACCCTTATAAAAATACCCCAGACATATGTTTCTAGCATAGGTTTCTAGAGGAGTTTGGCGGGCGAAGGTTTTTGTGGATGTCTTTCATCCGATGCGCTTATCATCATAAACTGCACTAGTGCGTTCAATAAGAGAATGCATCAGTGCACACAAAACATTGGCACACCGGACACCACGTGATCCATACACACCCATCTACTGCATCTTAGTACTGTATCACACCGGTGCTTTACAACTCTTTCGCACTGGTGCATCATAAAACACCACGCCAAAACATAAACCATCAGTCTTACGAAACCGCACCAGTGTGCCTATAAAACCCTGCACACCAGAGCAGGGTTAAATAAAACCTCGCGCGAACTAGGTATGTCATTGAAATACATTTTCTAAGAAGGAAAATCTATTCTGTAAAGTGAAGTATTGGAGCAGCAAAGGGTTCGAATAGCGAGAAATAATTTTTCCGAGGAGATGAGGGTTTGAAAAGAGAAGAGTTCGAACTTCGTCTGAGAAGTTTATAGCAGAGAAAATGAGTGATTCAAACAGAAAGACGGAAAAATAAAATGGGGATGACAGGTTTAGGCTTAAGTCCCATGAGAATGGGGTCAGTTCAAGGGATGGATTCACTGATAGGTTTACAAGGCCCTCTGATTCCCATGATAATCATAAATATTATGAAGAGAGAGATGATGCCGAAAATTATTTTAAAAATGAAGATAGCAGATCAAGAGAGGGACATAGGGAGCACAAGAATTCTACAGAGGATGAAAAGGTGAAGGATAGAGCGATCCATAGCAGCAATAGAAGTATCAAAAGGGACGAAGATGATGATAGGCATAGAAAGGAGAAAGACGATAGGAGGATTAAAGATGATGCTTACAAGGATGCAAACGGCTACAGAGCTCAACAGAGTACAAAAGGAGAAAATATTTATGAAAAATCGAAGAATTTCGGTCAAGAAAGCTCGACTAAGACTGGCGATAGGGTTAAGAGGCCTGGTCACTAGGGTAAGTATTTTCTTGATCATGGCAGAGAGCATTCGGTTGAGGCCAGTGATAGGGTTAAGAGGTTCCATGATGGAGAAAGGGAGAGAAGAGTTGATGGCAGAGAAATACCTGTCAATGCTTTGGTAACTAGCAAGGTGAAATGATCCTTTGAAAGAAAGGATTCGTATTCACTACGGGATGTTAGAGAGTGATCAATTGAGTCTCTTGAACGGGCTAAGAGATCAAATGAAGGTAACAATTATCATCCTTACAAGGATGGCAGAGAAAGATTGGGTAGTAGAGAAAGATCAATCGAAGCAATCAATAAAGCCAAAAGGCACCATGAAGGGAAGGATCCTCATTCCCTTAAGGACGGCAAAGAAAGATCAATTGACATTGTTGATCGGGCTGGTAGGTCCCATGAAGGGAAAAATTCTCATTTCTATAGGGATAGTAATGAAAGGTCAATTGAGGCTATTAATAGGGATAGGATTTCTCATGAGATAAAGGATATGAATCCTTATGATGAAGAAATGGATGGCAGGTCTCGCAAGCGACGAGAGAGAGAGCATGATAGTGAGGGAAGGAAAGATAATAGTGACAAATGAAAGAAGTTTACAGAGGATGATACCAAAGATGATAGAAAGCACAAAGGAGAAAATAGGAAATTGGATGCCAAGATGGAGGAGGAACTTACAAATGAGAAAGCAGATCATGGGGCACCTTTTCTGGTTGTAGGTTATGGAAACGTTCAAGTTTCTTTTTTTGAAAGAAGAAGAGGTGTAGTTTTGAAAAGAAATGGCCGAAATATTTTCACAACAAAATGTACATTTCCAACATGTCTAAATTTGGTGTAGACACCTAAAAGTAATTTCATTCCCTTAACCAAAAATCGGTGCTAATGTACAAAAAACCACACCGGTGCGGTGATATTAAATGATGCACCAGTGCAGTGATATTAAGTGATGCACCAGTGACAAATAACCACAAACAAAAAAAGCAGAACTCTATTTTATTTAAGTGAAAAAAAGGGTAAATTGAAAAATGGGCGGAAAAATCATTTCAAAAATCTAATTTCATAAAGAAATTATTTAAATACTAAAAACTTTTCATTATTTCATTATTTTTGCAAATTGTTTTAGCCAGAGATTTGCAGGGGACATACCTAGAGCAAGAGAGCACAAGAGCACTGTGGAGTAGCAAAATACGTTCAAACAAAAGTATTCAGACAATCAAAATCTAAACCTCTGGTGATTCAAACCCTGTAGCATAGAATTTCAAATGATCTCGTGATTAAATTTGATTTTTTTTTTACTTTTTCTACAATTTTTTTATGAAGTAAGAAAAAAATTTCAATTTGTTTTTCATTTTCAGAAAAAAAAAATAAAAAATAAAAAATAAAAATAAATAAATAAATAAAAATTAAAAAAAAACCATTTTTACACTAAACCCTTCATTTTTTTTTATTTCTGCCCTTTCTGCTCCATGTTTATGTGCTTTTAGAATTAGGGCTTTTCATTTTAGATTTACATCTAACCCATGAGACGACTTTCATAGTCGGATCCCAACCCATGCGGCCCTTGCGTTAATTTTTGAAAAAAATGGATTTTTTTAAATCGGTGCGCCCTGCGTAACCTAGAGCACTGGTGCGTTGTATTATCCCAGTGCACCGCACAAGTACTGTGTAATAAAAATTTTAAAAACATTTTTTTTTATAAATCAGTGTGCCATATCTAAAATAGGGCACCGGTGCGCTAGGCTAACAGGTGCGCACCGATAACGTGCTATTTCATTATGGTGCACCACGAACGTAATTTTTCACAAAAAGATGTTTTATTGTGTTAATCAGTGCACCATGTAGCATATAATGCATCGCACTACGTCTCCTAGTTGACAGAGAGAACCGTATGGTGGTCCCTTATTTTTTTAGGGCATTTATGTTACAAAACTAACACTAGATGATTTTTATTATTTTCTATGTTAATCGGTGCAGTGGTTAACATGTAACGCACCGGTGCTCCTTGTTGACATACAACACCGTACGGTCTATTATACTGTTTGTGCGGTGCATTTAAAAGACCCCCACGCATCGAAAACGGTGTGTATAACATGAAAGGTGCACCAGTTTCTTGAGATTTATTTTTTACCTGAAAAGTTGACAATTTATTTACAAATATATTAACAAATGATATGGTACAGGTTTGAGATTGATAAAGAAATGACTGACAAGAGATCAAGTAACAAAAATACTGATAACACATCAAGAAAAGAAGGAAAGGCAAGTTCTTTGTAAATTCCTTACAAAAAATATTATTTTTGAACTATAGTAAGTTTAGCTAATATGTATTGTTTATTGTGTATCATGCAGAGCCACAAAATGATGAAGCTCGATAAGATTGTTTCTGATCTAGGACCAGAAAAGTGTAAAATCTTGATGGAAAAATTGCAAAATGATGAATCAGGTGAATGAAAAAAATACTATCGATCTAATATGAGTTTCTTTTTTTAATTTTCATTAATAATATACTTAAAATTATTATATAACATGTGTCAAACAGTCTATTAATTCACATCTGTTTAATATTCTACAGGTACCAACAGCTCAAAAAATGAATGTTTTTCTAAGAAAAGAAAAAAATAGAACATGCAAATGAAAATGAATTGCTCCTTAGCTCATCTGGAGTGGTGCTGGAGGTTAACGAAAGGGGGGAAATATTTTACAAAAGTTGGAGGGATCTAGTGGAACAAATGTATAGACGTTCTTTCCACTTATAATATAAAAATCAATCCAATGATTCCAAGAACCAAATTTTATCTAAACTCTAGGAAGAGTTTCAAGAGAATTGGTCAATGAGACATGTTAGACTTTTAATAGCAAAGACATACAACAACAAAAAAATGAATGAAAAATTAATATTCCTTTAAATGTTTGTCTAGAATTATTTATAAATATCACTTTTGTTATATTTACTTTTCATATGTCAATATAAAAGTTAAATAGTTTATTGTCATGTTACATTTTTAGGAAGATTATGAAAACCTTAAAAGATGAATGAGTTGATATCAGAAATATGCCAGTAAGAATGTCCAAAAAGCTGTACAAGGAGATGGTCACAGAAATGGACAAAATTGCATCGCAGAAGGAGCCATATCAACAACAACGTGCTTCAAATGTAATATGTAATCATTGAATTTTTCGATCATTAGGTACAATAAATAAAAAATTTAGCATTAAATATTAATTTTCAAGTATTTTCTTGTAGAAAAGAAAAGAAAACAGAACCCATTCAGCACATAAAATGGGACAACAAGGAAACAACTTAACTAGATTTCATTTTTTATAACAACTTAACTAGATTTTTTTTTTTTTTTTTAAGTTGTTTTGCAAAATTCATCATTGAATGTCTTCAAATAGGTGCTAACATACAAATAAGAACCATCTGACGAATTGATTGAAATTGGGTTAAATATGGGTTGTGAGTATATGTTGGCATATCATAAATTAATTGTGGAATTTGTAAGCATCTATCGATCTTGTTTTAATTAGCTCTGTCTATAAGTAATAGAACAAAAAAAAATCTTTCACATTAAATATATGATTTTTTATGGGGTATAAAATTTGCAGGAAACAAAGTATGGAACTGCGCCAACAGATGAAATTTTGAAAGATGGCATTGTACATGGTTTTGAAAGAATGTGTATAGTTTATGAGTCAATTGTTGCTATGGTACATCATTTTTCTTTTCAATTTACATTGATGTATATTATTTAATATTGCAATTTTCATTATTCTCACCAATGTATATACACTCATTGCAGTTTATTTTTATGTTTGTAGACGGAAGGTGAAGAAGAAGAAAACAATCAATACCATGAAAAAAACATTCTTGAAAATAACCCAAGTCATGGAAGTAGCTCTAGCAGTGACAGTAGTTCAAGCGAAGAATTATGATCACTATGTTTGGATATCAAAGCAACGCATTGTATTTTTTGAAATATTTGTCTGTGAAATCAGACATTTTGTTTAATGTAATGGACATAGTATCCTAATTGAAAGACAAAGGGATACCAATAAATATCCCATTTTGTATGACAAACACTATCTCTTATATATATATATATATATATATATATATATATATATATATATATATATATGTTTTAATTTATTTTATTGTGTTCTCCATTGTCGTTCTCAAATGCACTAATAAAAATTTAATTCATATGAATATTGTTATAATTTATATATGTGTCAACTTTTGATGAATAATGAATTTTAAAAAATCACAATAATTATGATATGATATAACAAATTAATCCAAACATCACACTCAAATGAATTAATAAAAAATTAATTAATATGAATATTTCTATAATATGTGTTGCCTTTTGAGGAATAATGAATTTAGAAAAATCACAATAATTGCACTGTCACAGGTCGATGTTTCTAAAAAATACAAAATCAACACTGATGTGTGTTAGTTATTGTACACCGGTGCGTTTCTAAGACCTATGGGCATCGCACAAATGCAAAAACCAATTAAAAATCTCAGTGCACTTGTGCGATACTGCGCACTGGTGCTTTTATGTGAGACTATGCACCGGTGCATTTGTATGACACGCACCAGTGCATTGAAACCTTAGTAGCATACCGATGAAAAAAACATTCGTAATAACCTCTGGCCGCCCAGTTTTTTTAGTTGTCTTGAATTTCCGTTAAAAGCTCCGCCAAAACCTCCGTAACCATAAACGGATGTTGTAGAATTTTTTTTTTTGACAATTTTGGCCAATTTTATAACACTAAAAACCTCCTTTATAACCTCCTCTAGAGGGTCTTTTCCTTATAGTGTAACGATGCTTGCGCAACTTAGATTGAACACAAGAAAATGTTGGAAGCCAACGTTGGAGACAATGAAGAGTTATGACCAAAGCTTCAAGATCTAATACAGTGGAATGTGGAGCAACATGAGATTTACCGAGCACATTGAATCTGATGTTTCTTCCAGAATATGGATCAACTCATCACAATGGTCTCTCAAACACACACATTCCTATATGTCTGTGGGAATTTTTGGTTATGTACCAAGAGAAATTTTCCCATCTCAATAGATTTGAGGATCAGCCAAATATGTGAGGAGGTTGTTGAATTACAAAGAGGCTCTTCTCTTCATGTACTACAAACTTGTATTTATTTGGGGTAAAGAATTATTTGATTCTTTTATGATTATTATAAATGTATTTGATTCTTTTATTATGATACCTCCCTTATTACACATTCTAGGAAGTGTATAACACATATTAATTGGCTATTAATTTATTTTTGACTAAATTTTTTTAATACTATGCTATGTTATAGTTTAATTTTATAAAATAAATTTAAGTTAAATTTTATTATTATTTAGTAATATTTAAATTTATTTTTCTCTCCCCTGATTGGTTACCTTTATTCACATCTTATTTTCTTCCACTGCACTAAAAATATTGTGATAGAATAGTATTGTTATTTAATGTCTGATCACTAATATATAATCACTATTATTTCCATTTACTAATTATGCCGAAGGCATTTTATTGTGGAGTTGTTCTTAAAGACACTATATAGATTCATCGTCATTAACTATACAAATTTGGTGGATGAAATTGAATGACGCGGAAGTCGATATTTTTTTTTTTTAAATAACTAAACCATTTGCTTCGGGCCACGAGCATTTTTCTAAGAAAATGTTTGGTTAAAGAGGCTAGCGACCCCAAGTAACCTATAATCCATTTCAATTAAATGTTACAAGGTACACCAATTTTTTATTGATGCTTGTGAATTTATGTCTGTTCAATACTTGCTTATACAATGTATTTTATATTCTTTTTCTGTAATGAAATTTTCAATTTTTATATTCAAAGTTTTAAATTAATTTTCATATTAAATTATGCAGTTTTATGTTTTTTATGGAGTTTGTCTTCCATATCTGAAATGGTACACCTGAATCAAATCTATCTCAAATTTGTATGGGAAGACTTTTGAATGGCACATCATAATCAAATAAATGGTTTGCTACAATATTTTTATGATATATTTATTGTGTTGATAGTATTTAAGTGTTTATATTGTTTTTAATAAAAAATATTTATAAGATAAAGAATCTATATGTAGGATAAAACAATTCTTGGAGTTCTCTAAACTTGTTATATAATTTGATGTGATGTATTGCCTTTAGTTACCTTTCCAAACCAATATACTAGTAATTTCAAAGTCATACATTTCGACACATGATTATTACCTCTTAATTTAATTATCCTATGTTCTATTTTTTTTATGGATTTTTGATAGACTTTGATCATATATATTAATTTAAGGTTGAATGTGATATTATATTTAAATAATATTTACTCAAATTAATACTATTAATTTTTTTTTTAATATTGTGTTATTACCTATGTTTATAATCGTTGATAGTGGTTTAAGGATTGTACCAGTATATCATGTACCAAGCATTAGATATGAAGTTTTAATAAAAATAGGCCAATGAAGTCAAGGATAAATATGGAGGATTTTTTGTAGAAAATACACATAGATTCAACTTATATTGTAATATGCTAAAAAAAAATACTTGAATCTATTCTACAAATTGCGGAAACCAATTACGATCACATAATCACATGAACAAGAAAGAGAGAGAATTTTAATCGCACAAAACAAATATTTATTTGGGGAAAGCCTCAAGTAAAACCCTCACTATCTTTATATTGTATAAAGTCAAGAATATGAAACAATACGATGATTCTCTCAGCATTGAGAGTTATATGCACTATCTATGACTGTCTCACTCTAATCCAAGCAATTTTGGTTCAATTATTAACTAATTTCTTTCTTATGTCTCGCCATCCTTGCTCATGCATTCCTGAGGGAATTGAGCCCCTATAATTATGAAATTACCACTAGTTTATTACGCAATACATCCAAGGAATCCTATTGGCCTCATGCATGACCTGTACAATTTTCTATTTGTACAATTGATTGTTTACTTCCCTTTAACTCCAATCTCAACTAGGTATTCCTTAGAACTGTCATGCAACAAATATTTAGAGCAAATTATTAGTTATCTGATTGATCACTACATGTGAATTAAATTAGATTTAATTCACTAGACCTCTCACTAACGCGTCCATCAGTTATAACTAGTTAAACTGATTTTAACTCAAATAATTAAGTTAAATAATTACAACTCAAAATAAACTACAACTGGATCCACTAAAACTTAGAGTGGACTCTACATGCCTCCAGTTTGAACCCCAAATCAAATTGATTGAGCTAAGTCTTCTTGACTCAATTAACTCGTACAAGTTTTCATGTGATGTGGAAATACAATTTCCTTATAATGTAATTAAGGTAAAATTAAATTAGAAGCCTCTTCTTATTGCCAATTTCAACACTCCCTCTCAACAAGAAAGGGATTGTCTTCTACCCTGATCTTGCCTTTGTGGAACTGGAATTTTCCTCTTGACAGTGCCTTCGTCAAGATGTTTGTATCCTGCTCCTCCATGGGAATGTACTATAATGACATAATCATCCTCCATACAAAATCTAAGATGGTGCTACCAGATATAAATATTCTAGGACCTATCATGAAAAAAAGGATTAACCGAGAGTTTGATGCAACTATGGTTATCACAATAAATCACCGTTGGAGCCATCTATCAACCAAACAAACAAATAAGTATCTTCCTAAAACAAATGGCCTCACATTCTACTTGACTAGTATCCTTGTACTATGCCTTTGCTAAGCTAAGTGAAATTGATCTATGCCTCCTACTGTACCAGGAAACATCTGCTAACCCAGACCTGAAGATACCCCCTAATATGCTCTTCTTGTCGAATGGACTCCCTTCCCAATCTACATCTATGAAGCCTTGAAGATTCACTCCCTTTGTTCTCCTGTACCATAACCCAAACTCTGTATTGCCTCTGAGGTATCTCAACACATGCTTGCATGCCTTCCAAAAGAGCTTGGTAGGCTTAACCATAGTTTGAATAAGTTGGTTAACCGCATAGCATATGTCTAGTCATGTGTTCACCAAATACATGAGTGAACCCACAACCTGCCTCTAGATGGTAGCCTCTACTACTTCACTTGGAGTAGCATCCTTCTTCCTCTAGTTTATTTCTAGAGGAGTCTCCATGGGTTTGTTACCCTCCATGTAGAAATTCCTCATAATGTCGTTGGTGTTGGGCCAGAATTGTGAATTACAGATAAAACATGCTTCCCTAGATAGCTGCTAGTCTATAAAAAAAAATTAAAGACTATATGACTATTTCTCCTAACTAATAATAGACACACATAATAGATTAGAAGCTTACTTTTGATTCAAGCACTTCTAAATGGTTCCTTCTATCGCTTTCGTTGTAGCTTCAAATTCTAGCGGTTTGTGCGAAATTCTTCCTGCAAGAAAGAACACTAAAACAACAGAAGATAGCAATAATACAGATGTCTATTCAAGTTAGTTAGCTAAATCATTAAAGCATAAACCATATACATCAACCAAGATCTTGCAATATGGAAAATCAAAGCCAATATAGATGCATATAGGGAAAAATAAGTTGTACTCTTTGTTGATGATAGAAGGGGACGTTACAATCTAGTGACTGATTTGAAGTGACCCTTCCAGCAACATTCCTAAGCCTCATCACAGTATAAATCTCTGCAGCAATTGTTACACAAATATTTTTCTCAATTGAAAATTCTCCAGCATTTCTCTACTCAAATTATTCCTTACCAAGCACTCAGATCTGTGATCAATTTATAGAGGAGATGAAGGTTGTTTTAAAATCAATGACTTTCCAATAATAGGCAATACATGTTCCCAATCATGTAGATGTCAAACGGACACTTGGATTCAAAGCTTGACACATGTGAACTCTTCTAGAAGGCACTAGCTAAGTGGAGATTCCGGAACAATGAGAATTTCGCTCCCAATGTGACCAATGCACTTGTGAATGTCGGGAAGTGCTTTGCAGATAAGCGTTGCATGGGGATACTGCATATGCAATGCACTTAGCCCCTTTAGAGGCAGCGTTGGTGAGCTCTCATATGCTATATAATAAACTTCAAACCTTGGAAACCTTTGCTTGATGAAATTCATGCTTGATTTGTCTTGTTCTTGTCTTAGGGCATGTAGCAACTTCAAATGTTAGGGAATGATAGACCCTTAGTCATTGATCCTGGAGATGATGCCCAGTTAACCAGGTCATTGGGAATGATGCCCAAATTGACCTATAACAAATTCCCCCCTAAAGCATGAAATCAAAATAATAATAACTTTTTATTGAGATGCTTTACACTGTGATGGGCTTGGAGATGAAGCGGAGTGGTCACCTGCATCAATATTACAATACATTACGTCATGATATATCCTCTTTGATCATAATTACTGAGGGTAGGAATTCCCATGTTCAACACATAAACAATCTAATAACATGTACATAATTTAGAAAGTCGTCTTCATTGGAATGTTGCCCAAATGCAGACATTCCTACAGATATAGGCCCATGTTTAGATCAAAATCTGTATGTAAGGTCACCATACAGATGATGTGTACAACAATCCTGAAATCGCAGCCCGGATGGATGAAACTAGTTCCGGGGTCTTCTTATCTCATTCACTCAATCATTCGGGTATAAGTCTAGCCATGCAAATATATGATTTGTAGTCAAACATGGAAGGAAATCGTTTGATTACCAGCCAATGATGTGAGTTGTTAACAAACGCGGGAGAACCACCATTAATATAAATGGCCCTCAAGGTATTGCAGTACATTTCGTAAGGCGTGAATAGATGATTTGATGTCAAACGTAAAACAAAAATATTTCGGTCAAAGGTCCGAAAGTGAGGATAATGTCAATGTTGTAACAAGCCTCATGGTATTGGAATCTGATGTTTCTAAGTGAACTTCCTGGATATTGATTTTTCGTCGACAGGAAGCCACCTTATTGTGAAACGGGAGTTATAGATCTCGAAGACAAGGGTATGACTTGATATAGCAATTTTCAGGGATGACGGTCATGAGAATGAAGGTTTATGAGTATTGCAGAAGGATGAAGTATTCACTGGATGACTTCTCTTGAACATATCAGCAACACTATGATGAGTTGGCAGCATTGACCCAAAACCGAAGTGAAGGTATGATGAACCATAGGTGTGAATGAACTATCAAGAACATTACCCAACCCAAACAGTCACGGACATGGAGTGAAGGAAGTGTCATGTTCAAGAGCAACTTTCTACCATAAAGAATTCTTGCTCACTTTTCCCAACTTTTCCTTGGTCATTTTTCGACCAGTGCCTCGTTATTTTTTAACAATCTTGGGGAGGATAACATTTAATTGATCTATAATTCAACCCTTCGGGTGAATAAAGTATTGCTATTTAATAATTTAACAAGCTTAGTGATGAATGAAACTCGATTCTTTCCATGATCAACAAGCCCGTCACTATTTTATGTTTTAATGAGCTTAAAGATAGTGATGGCCCAGTCCTTTTTCATATTTAGAGAGTTTGAAAAAGAGGATGAAAGAAAAATCCATGAGTACTTTTTCGTAAATTTGTCACTCAAATCCAAAAAGGTGTAAAATAATATCTAAGAGAACCTCCTTGGTCATGTTTAACCAAGGTATTCCTTTTTCATAAATAATCTATCTTAGTCCGGAAAAGGGTTAAACTTATACTGAGTAGATATCAATTCATTTACTTTTACGAGCTCGAAAAGACAAGTTCTCGGCAATATTTTCACATTATCTAAGTCTGAAAAGAGCTGAAAGAAGGCTCTAGGGGTTCCTTTTTCACTGTTATCGAAGCTCGAAAAAGATATAAAAGTGTGCGTCAAATCCTTTTTCATTTTTAACAAAGCTTGAAAAATAAGGAGAAAAAATATGCTTTGTGGTCAAGTCATTCTTTGAATAAATCTACACGACTAATTTGTTCTTTAGTTGTATTTCCTGTTCAAAACAACATCAAATGGATTAAAAATACATATTTCATGATAAAAACATAATAAAACTATAGTCATAGCAATAAATTTAACTTGAAAATACTTAAATGACTATTAAAAGTAGTTTCACCATTCATTTTTACCATTCCATAGTTACCATTTGCATTTTGGATTTCTGAACCTGATTTTGCCCCTGAAATTTAGCCATTGATTATGATCATTTCTGTGGATGGATTTTTTCGCCGTTTTATCCAGGTTAGTACCATGAACCTCCTCTTTCCTTTGGTATTCATTTCATCTCCAATATCTACAATTTTTTAGGATTTTAAGGCCCCTAGGGTAAATTCTGCCCAAAATGAGGGCAACACACCCCTGAATATCGAAACCTACATTGCATAGTAGGTATAATGAAGGGTACTTGCATGTGCAACGCACTGTCTCTTGTCAAGGATTGCGTTGGGCTCAGTTCAAGTTTTTTATTTTCATATTATGCCCAAAATTTGCGTAGTTTTTTGCAATGAATGGAATATAATGGATCTTATAGTTGTATTTCAGGTTTCCATTAGATTACAATGATGATTACATGGAGGTAAAGAGAACATGAAGAAAAAGATATGATTTCCTTAAACGATCCAGCTACTGTAAGAGCCCTAAGAGATTGTGGACTACTTAAGTACTTCAAATTGTCAAGAATGAGGCAAAAAATAGAACTCTTGGAGTTCTTAGTTCAAGCATGGGATCTGGTGATAGAGGCATTTCATATTAAGAACCAAATAGTTCCTATAATAGTTGAGGATGTGTATTTTCTCACAGGTTTGTCGAGGAGAGGTTTTCCCATTTCACTCTCAGGGTCTACCGTTGGAGGAGAGACTATGAGGGATTATATTATGCAGTATTGCTATCCAAGGGTAGAACCTAGAAAATATGGAAAAATAAACATCCGGATGTCAGATATTTTCATTTGAGAACCATCCTTTTCACGATCGCTAAACTTGTTGGCACCATTACACTACATGTAGCGAACAGATCGTATATGCAGTATGCACTAGAGTGCTTAGAGCCAACAGTCTTCAACTGGTTTGAAGCTGTTCTATCTCAAATTAAGGAAAAACTGAATAAGGAAAAGGGAGGAAGGAAGAATAATTTTAGTTATGGTTCTATCCTTATATCGTTCGCCTTGGAACGGATTCCACTGATGCATCCACAACATGTGACACTGGATATAGCTAGTCCTAGAGATCCTCGGATGCAGAGATGGGTAGAACTCATGGGTCAGCATGCAAGCCAATTGACTGTTGTGTTCTCGACTTCATTATTTTCCTGCTTCTGGCGACAAATCATCGCCATCGACGAGTATGCATACGCAGACATTGATTTTTTAGGAGATTCAGATCTATCATTACAAGAAGGCGCTCAATGGGGTGCAATGGGTAAGAATGTTTTGACCATGTTTTTTTATTTTCCTAAGGTTTATACAGTGTTTTTGTATTTTGATGTTTTCCCAAGACTAAACAAAATTTTTGATGTAATGCAGATGTTGGTCGTGTTCAACCAGTAGTGGAACCAGAGCACGAAGCAGATGTGCCAGTAGAGAGGGTTGTCGAGAGAGCAATCCTTCAAGACCTTGATATGGCTGACTCTGACTGAGCTTCAGCAACACATAGAGGATTTGACCTTCGGGGTTCCGGATTTCCGGATCAAAGAGCTACCTATGTGACTGCAGTGACACACTATTGGGGTTCCTAACCGCTGGATGTGGTTACTTCGTAGGATTGCTAGATCTATAGCATGTTACCATGAGCACCACTAGTTTACTTGTGACATTTTGCATACATTTTGAGGTCAAATGACCAATGTGTCTTGGGCACAAATTTTTTAAAAACCTATAACTATCTATCTGTATGATTTCAAAGTTTTTCCTATGTTTATTGTGCAGTCCTATTCAATGATGTGAATTTTTTCTTTACATATGTTGCAAACAAATGTCTGTCTAAAACTTGATTAGCTAATGAATCATTCAATGTGTTCAAATTTCTGGAAATGTGTTGATATTGAATAAAATCAAAATGTCTTTCAAAAAGTCGAACTCTTAGGAACAATCTAAGAAGTGTTGGATTTATAACAATATAAACACTAGTAAGTTGTAATACCACAAATTGTGAGTCTAACCTTATGATTATGTGGTTAATACCAAATGAAATGGCATCAGAGAGAATTTTTATCAACACACTATACTCAGTGATATTTTTCATCGATCTACATATACAAATCCCTTGAAAACTCACCAACTCACCGTTTGGAGCGAAAATGGCCCAGACTACAAAGGATAGATTTTGTGTATTACAACTAGCACCATCAGCATATCCAACAAATGGTTCCAAAGATTCAGAAATCTGTGATGAAATGTAAATCAGATTACTAACGTCAAGAAAAATATAAAAAGTAAATTAAGATAGTGAATGCAAATCAACAGCATATATACAATATAATATAAAAAATTACTATGCTCATGATTAAGGATAGTAAAGTTAGAGATACAACCCATTTCTAGGCTATGCCAATGGAATTCCATCGTAATCAACTAACTCATATGCACCCTTAGCAAGAACTATTTTGACAATATAGGGGCCATGCCATAATGGTTCAAATTTCCCTATACCTATTACATCAGCTTCTTGATCGTAAAGAAGGACCAAGTCACCCTCTAAGTAGATGTGAGGCTGGACATTTTTGTCGTATTGTGCCTTTATACGTCTCTTATGCGCTTCATTGGACAATTGGGCTTCACGACGCGTTTCATCATGATGGATGAGGTTAAGGAGATGCACTTCTTCTTCTGAGGTGTCAGGTAACAAGTCTATTGCAAGTTTTAACAATGATATTTCGCATTGGATTGGTAATATAGCTTCCAGACCATACACCAATTGAAAAGGAGTAAATCCGGTCACGTTTCTCACCGAGGTTTGATATGCCCACAAGGCAGAGTACAGGATCAAATGCCAGTTTATTTTACGAACTCCTATCATTCATTGAAGCATTCGTTTAAGAATTTTGTTGATAGCCTCAACTTTTTCATTTGATTGTGGATAATAAGGAGTATAATTATCATGCAATAATCCTAACTTGGCAGTCAATTCAGAAATCATGTGGTTGCAAAAATTATTTCCATGATCCGTAACTATAGCCTGTGGGAACCCAAACCATGCAATAACATGATTAAAGAAAAACAATGCAGTTGTTTGTCTTTTGTTGTTGAATGTAGGCATCACTTCGGCTCATTTGGTAAAATAGTCAACTGCGACAATAATATAACCATGCCCCCCAGATGAAGGAGGGTTACAGGTCATAAAGTCAATACCCCATTTTGTAAATTTTCCTGCAAAGACGATAGGATGCATTGGTGCTGGCGGTTTGCGGATTTTACAATAAAAAATCTGGCATACATGACAACTTCTGACAGCGAGGATGCAATCTTGAAAAATATTAGGCCAAAAATAATCGACGTGGAGTATTTTCTGCGTGGTAGCATGTCCAGATAAATGTCCACCACAAGCCCCAGCATGACAATCATTTAACACTTTTTCGGCCTCCTCATGAGTGAGGCACCTCCTTAAAATTGTATCGACACCACGATGATAAAGTGTATCACCGACAATCAGATAATCTTTGGCTTGGTATCGAATATGTCGTTGTTCAGAGCGAGAGGTATTAGGTCGAAAATTTTGGGTTTGGAGATAAATGATGAAATACCCATACCAAGGATCAGATGATCTGAACAGAAACAGAGACTCGTCAGGAATTGATGGTTTCAACGTAGTTGTAGTACTATCAAAGGGAAGGTCACAGAGAAGCTTAGCCAAAACTAAAGACTTATTTGACTTGGATTTGATGAATTCCAAATCAAATTCCTGCAAAATGACAATCCATTTTTAATATGTTCCCCCTAGAAATTGACGTGATAAGATAAAAGTCATGGGGTTGCAATCCGAAATGATAGTGGTTTTTTGGAACAGGATATAATGGCGAAATCTTTGGACAACTTGAACAGCTGTCAAGGTAATCTTTTCTACATATGAGTACTTAACTTTTGTATCATTGAGATTATGACTCAAATAATAGATCAGATGTTCAATTCCATCTTCTACTTGGACTAATACCATAGCAATAGTCATTGCAGCCGCAACAATATATAGGAAATAATCATTTTGATAATTAGGAGGATACATTAATGATGCTCGAACAAGAGTGTCCTTGACAACATCAAAATAAGCTTGTGTAACTTGGTCCCAATGGAAGGGAACCCCCTTTTTCAATAGTCGAGTAAATCCTTTAGCCATTTCAGCATATTTTGGAATGAACCTCCCTAGGAAGTTGGCCTTTCATTGAAGTTTTTGTATCTGAAGTAAATTTGAGGGCGCAGGTAAATCAAGAATTACTTGAACCTTCAATGGGTCTATTCAAATTCCTTCTTTTGATACTACGAATCCAAGAAATCGACCAAAACCAACACAAAACACACATTTTTGTGGATTGGTGCATATTTTGTAGTGTCAAAAATGTAATAGAATGGCTCTCAAATGCATCGGGTGATCAGTCTGATTTCGTGAATGCAGTGGTAAATCATCTAGATATGGTTGAACAATGTGCTTGATGTCATTGAAAGCATAATCCATTTCTCTCTGAAAAATTTCCCCAGTATTCTTTAAACCAAACAGAAGTTTCCTATAAACGAATGTGCCCCAAGGACAAATTAATGTTGTCTTATGTTGATCATCTGGGCGGATATTGATTTGATTATAGCCAAAAAATCCATCTATGAACGAAAATATTTAGCATCCAGCACAATCGTCAATAATTTGGTCGATAAAGGGAGTAGGATAGTTGTCTTTTGGACAAGCCATATTGACATCCTGATAATTGACGCACACTCTAATGGTTCCTTGTTTTTTCATAACAGGAACGATATTGGAAACCCACTCAGTCAATGGAACAGGGTAAATGAAACTAGCACGCAAAATTTTTTCAACTTCTACTTTGATCGCAGTGGCTTTCTTTTCATGAACAAGACGAAGCCATTAACGCACCAGTTTGACATCAGGATACATATTAATTGTGTGTTCAACTATACTAGTATCTATGCCTGGAATTTCCTGATAAGACCAAGCAAATACATCACGAAATTCACTAAATAAAGAGTGATATGATTCAAGTTCTGATGGAGAACAAGATACACCAACATGAATATTTTCTACAACGCTAGGTTTGGTCAAAATAATGATAGAAATTGTTTCTTCAATATTTGATAAATTTCGCTTCAAATCGATTGCATTAATTGGTAAATAATTCGAAAATATTTTTTTATGGATGGGTGATATAGGTCACTTAGATAGTTTTCTTCAAAATCAAGAAGATGGGAATGATGATGATAATCTTCCCATGTTTCTCCTTCTGACATCATAGCTTCCAAAATATTTTCATATGTCAAAAACATTCAGGAAAATGGATCAGATGGAGTACCAAAATCTAAGGAACGATCAACCCAAACACTCGGCAATGCTGATTTCGGATTTCCCACCCAAGCCAGATAGATTTATTGCTATGCCAACTCAATAGGGTTGGGCAGTAAAAATTCATCCAACGTAGAAATATCATAATCACCTGTACTCTCCCTTAAGCCAGATAGAGTGGAATAGATCATATAGCAGGTCTCTATACTTGTAATTTCTGCCGACGTCGTAGGCAGCGGTAGTGCAAAGGTTCCCATAAGAGTGGAATCCTTTAAGAGTCCTACACCAATGTTCTGAATTTCTAGTTGAGGTATGTGAACAAACAGAATGCTTCCAGTTACCTACGAAGTGGAGGTAAATAAGGATAGTTGATTAATGACTGTGATTGTACCTCTATGTGGAAAGGCAATCATTCTAAAGTATGTAGAAACAATTGCATTCATTGCATATACCCATGGCCTTCCAAGTAGAATATTATAGTCAAGGGGTCCATCAACGACCTCGACATCAACATTCACTATTTTTCCCCTTAGTTCAACATGCAGGTTATTGATAATACCACAACGTTTATATGTTCTTCCATCAAAAGCCTTCAATGTAGTTGATGATTGTGATAAGTGTGGCGAGCCAAGTGACTTCCAGCAATTTAAATACATAATACATGTAGATGCTCCCTCATCAATAATAGTGCAATGAACAAGGTGATTGAGAACATTTACTTGTATGGAGAATGCTAATTCTGCTGGTAGTTGCGGCACATAACCCGTATGATTAAAGACGTCAAGATTAGAATCAGTCGGATCAATTCCACCGATGGCCAACAATAAAGCATGTTTTTGGGAGGGACAATTTTGTAATACCTCAAGAGCAGACATAGATGAAGGGGATTGAGCCAAATATTCAACTATATTATGATTTTGTGCAGCTCTTGCTCGAGGATTATATGTCGATTTATGAATTACTCCCTTTGGTGGCTTAATTGTCAATTCAGGATATAACAGTAGGTAGTACTGATTCCGTAGACAGATTCATAGTCGAGGTAGTAGGTTGATCAATGGCCTGACTACCATAATATTTATTACGCATTGACACCAAAATATCTGCTGAAGGTTTTTTGGTGGATAACATTAACACTTGGGAACTAGGAGCTGGATCTGTAGCAACCAAATTAGTGTCCTGATTTAGAAATGGATCTATCAACAAAGCTAACGGATGAGAAGACTTGATGATTTTTAAGACTTGATGACTGTGTGATATAGGAGTTTCAATGGCTACAGAAATTTGTGGGATGCCCAAGGTAGGAACAACTTCTGGTTTTTAAACTTTTAGATTCAGATGTTCTGGCAAAGAAGACGCAAGATTTGGATCAATTTGTGGTTGAATGACGTCGGGTCCAGGAGGTATGGTCTCACTGATTGGATGGATTGTGACCACAGGTAGCTTTGAAGACTCTATTTTGACAACAGTAGACAAAACAGGATGTGTATAAAAAACTTGAGCTAACTCTGGTTTGTGGGAAAATGATATTTCAGTAGAGGTACGGATTGTACTTGATTCGGCAGATCATGATTGCCTTCACCTACCAGAAGTAAATTCTGGTGGTAAAGGTGGTTTTAGAGCTAATCTATGTGAATGACAGGGAAAAGGATTTTGTTCTTCCATGATTACTGATTTATTTTAACCAAAAACAAATAAACAAAATAAAAGGGTAATGCTAGGCAAAAGGGTTTACCAAGAAACTGTGAACTCTAGAATACCTCCTGGTGAACCAAGAAGTATGGGAATGTAATCTCCACGAATATTGTGTTCGGTGTATCACAATTTACAAGGCAACCGACTCGGTTCACTATGGATGGATAGCACCTAAAATTTGTCCTCCCAAATATACCCTAAGGTATGTGGAGGCCCAAGTCCGTATTAGGGCTGTCTGATGTGAAACCGCACAGTGAGAGCACCCCTTTATACTTATCGTACTGTAACACCGCGTGATATACCCGAAAGTACGTGTAGTGAGGTATCACACTCGGAATGTATCGCAAACAAGTTAACAACAACTGCTATGTTTTATGACGCTGGAACACGTCTCTAGCCTAGACATTATAAAATTTATTGTTATGGTTCCAATGCTTTGTTAGGTAAATTGAGATTAATTTTATGTTGATCTTTCTTAACAATTTTCCTTTCAAAGGTTCACAACGATGATGTGTAGGAAATTCATAAAATGCAAACTAATAATGATAAACAATCTTTCACTTTCAGTTTATTCAATGAAAAACCTAGATACTAAGGGGAAAGAGAAAACAGATTATGAGCAAACAAATCAATGAGCACAAACTAAATGCATATTTCCTAATTGTTCCTTTTGCAAAACACACAAAATTCTACATGCAAATGCAAGTTTTTCTTTTCAGTTTATTTAATGTTATGAATGCGGAAAAGAAACTAAGTGCACTAAATCAACAATTCTAATGCTTTTTACTTTTGATAAATGAAGAATACAAACAACAATTTCTCTTTTGAAGGAAAAATAAGGACTTTAACAACAATTTCTCCTATCAAGGAAATGAAGAATTTACAACAATTTCCTATTTTGAAAGAAAAAGAGATCTAATGCGACAATAAAAAATACTTTGAAATCAACTTGTCATTGATAAAGAAAAATATTTCAAACAAACATTGAAAAAATTTTCATTCAAAGGAGGAAGAAGTATATAGAGTCACTGGTCAATATGAGAATCAAAATTTTCAAAACACAACAGAAAACAAGCTGAATCAAATTGCAAAGGCAAATTCAAAGGAATATGGATAGTTTCAGGAGGTAACGCAGTCTCCAAGGAGAGACAGTGCTCTGCAACGCAGTCCTGAAAGGGAGACAGTGCTATGCAAAGCACTGTGTCCTGTCCAAGGGTGCGTTGGGTGTAGTGTATATGTAAAAACACTATTTTTCAATGCCCTCCTTTTGCAAATTTGGCTTTTAAAAAGTTTAATATTTGTGAGTAAAAACTATTGGGTGGATAAACAAATCAAATCAGAGGCTTAAACACCTAGAACTAAGATAAATTCTCCCCAGTGGAGTCGCCAATTTGTTGGGCCAGAATTGTGAATTACGGATAAAACACGCTTCCCTAGACAGCTGCTAGTCTAGAACAACAGATTAAAGACTATACGAATATTTCTCCTAACTAATAATAGACACGCAGAATATATTAGAAGCTTACTTGTGATCCAAGTGCTTCTAAATGGTTCCTTCTGTCACTTCCGTTTTAGCTTTAAACTCAAGCGGTTTGTGCAAAATACTTCCTGCAAGAAAGAACACTAAAAAAACAGAAGATAGAAATAATACAGATGTCTATTCAAGTTAGTTAGCTAAATCAGTAAATCATAAACCATAAAAATCAACCAAGATCTTGCAATATGGAAAATCAAAGCCAATATAGATGCATATGGGGAAAAATAAGTTGTACTCTTTGTTGATGATAGAAGGAGACGTTACAATCTAGTGACTGATTTGAAGTGACCCTTCTAGCAACATTCCTAAGCCTCATCACAGTATAAATCTCTCCACCAGCTGTTACACAAATCTTGTTCTCAATTGAAAATTCTCCAGCATTTCTCCACTCAAATTCTTCCTTACCAAGCACTCAGATCTGTGCTCAATTTATAGAGGAGTTGAAGGTTGTTTTACAACCAATGACTTTCCAATAATAGGCAAGACATGTTCCCAATCATGTAGATGTCAAATGGACACTTGGATTCGAAGATTGACACATGTGAACTCTTCTAGAAGGCACTGGCCAAGTGGAGATTCTGGAACAATGAAAATTTCGCTCCCAATGTGACCAACACACCTGTGAATGTCGAGAAGTGCTTTGTAGAGCAGCCTTGCATGGGGCTACCTACATATGAAACACAGTTAGCCCCTTTAGAGGCAGCGTTGGTGAGCTCTCATATGCTATATAATAAACTTCAAACCTTGGAAACCTTTGCTTGATGAAAGTCATGCTTGATTTTTCTTGTTCTTGTCTTAGGGCATGTAGCAACTTGAAATGATAAGGAATGATAGACCCTTATTCATTGGTCCTAGAGATGATGCCCAATTAAATAGGTCATTGGGAATGATGCCCAAATTGACCTATAACAGTTGGCATACTTGCCTTGAGATACAAATAACTCCCCATCTCTTTGCCAAATTTCCAATCCCAAGGAATAGTGCAAGCTCCCCATGTCCTTCATCTCAAATTCTCTTGCAAGATCCTATTTTCAATACTTGACAAGTTCCTCATCACCTGTTAGTATCAAATCATAGGCATAAAGTACAATGATAAAAAATGTACCTTCTACCACAATATGGTAAAGGTTCACATCTACTTCGCTGTTGGTGAAGCCCAACTCGATGAAGTAGATGTTGATCCTGGTGTACGAAGCATGAGGTGCTTATTTCAGTCCATACAATGCTCTCTTGATTTTTCACACATGTGGATCTCTTTCGAAGGCATCAAAACCTTTCGGGGTCTCAATGGAAACCTCTTCCTCAATTACTCCATTGAGGAAGGTTTCCTTTAAATCCATCTAATATATCTTCCACCCCATCTACGCTAAAAGTGCAAGGATGGATGTGATTGATGAGTACCTTGCGATTGGTACAAAGGTCTCATCGTAATAAATCCCCTCCACTTAAGAGAACCCTCGGGCCAAAAATCTAGCCTTGTGTTTATACACACTCCCATTTCTTTCCTCCTTCACCTTGTAGATCCACCTAGATCCTGCAACTAACTTCCCCTATGGTCTTGGAACAAAATCCCATGCATTTTTTCTGATAATGGGGTCATACTCCTCAACATGGAATCAACCCAAACTTGTTTCTGCATTGCTTCCTTAAAATAGGATGGCTCTATCTCTACACTCTCGCTCATAAGATCCAGGTAGCCAATGTACATCTCTATGGACGTTCACTACTTGTGCTATGATGTGGGTGCTCCCACATTCTCTCTAGTGTCAAGAAGCAACCTACCAGCCTCTCTGGTGTGCTTCCTTCCATATCTAGATGGCTCTGAATGAGTGGATGCTTCCACTCTCTCTTCCTATGCTTGTGGCTGCTCCACATCTCAAGGTTCTTCTTTTGGAGAAAATATCTCCCCAAATGCATGCAACTGAAGCTCCCTCTAAAGGGAAATTTGTATTTATTTGTCTTCATCAGATTTCACATCTCTTATGACCATTGTCATCTCGTGTGCTAGAAAGTACACTCGATAGTTGTAAGTTGTATCGATGTACCCCACAAATATTCCCAACTTAGCTGTTGGATATAACTTCTTTGTGGCATCATTGGTTACATGCCGATAAACTGATGAACCAAAAAAATTAACATGCACGACATCTGGTTTCTTACCTAAAAACTATTCCTAAGGTGTACTCATCCCAAGTATCTGATGAGGACTTTTGTTCTGCACAAATACTATTGTGTTGCATGCTTCATCCCACAGATGCAACGATGGGCCCTTATCATGCATCATCCCTAGTGCTTCTCCCACAATAGTAGTGGTCTTCCTTTCTGTAACCCCATTCTAATGTGGGTTATGAGGTGTTATCAATTCCTGTAAAATTCCTTCTAAATCACATACGTTATCGAATTCGTTCAAGACATATTCCCCGCCATTGTCGATTTTGAGAATCATCACCCTATTCCTTGTATCTTTCTCGACAAGTGATTTGAACTCACAAAACTTTGAGAATTTGTGATCTTTCTTCTGCATAAAGAAAATACAACACTTGTGTGTAAACTTAGCTACAAAAATCACATAATACTTGTGTTTTGTTGTGGAGGTTGTCTAGAACAGTCCACACAGATATGAATGAACTCTCTCAAGGATCAAATTTTCTTGACTTTCCTTATCATGAAAGGTGGCTTTGGTGTACTTCCCCAATGTATACCCTTTCCATGTATCTCGTTGCTCAAGTGCACCCTTGGGAAGTCCTGTACAATTTTTTTACATGATCTTCAAAATGCACAACAGGACTTGGATCCACTTATATATGTTGTATTTAGCTTAAATAGGAAATTTCATCATAAAAAAATCATTCTACCTACACTAAACAGATCTCCCCAACTCATATGTGCTTAAAAACACCCCAATCCCACAACTTCACAAAATAGAATTGTTGAAGACTACAACAACATAATTTTTATTATGGCATATACAAAAAATGATGGTTTAATACAGATATGGAGATTTCATTAATCATAGAATCAGAAATGAGAGGTTTTACCGTTTTACCCCTTTTACAAGCACAACAGAACATCCCGGCAAGGGTTTCCGGAAAAATAAAAATATAAAATGCAGTACTGGAGAAAATAACATTGTGCCCTCCAACTCTGTATTAGGAATTCCTAAACATTATTTGAAATAAGTGAATAATACAAAAATTGTCCCAAGGCCTCCTCCAATAGGCCTCTCGGAGTGAAATAGACACCTCCTCCTCTGAAACAAGCAAAAAATAGGAGGGTTTCACCCAGCAGCTACTGCTACTGAAGAAATGACACAGTTACTGGAAGTGACTACGCTGTATATGATGCAAAATGGTTCTCCTCAATATAAATGATGAAAATTAAGCTCAAGACCTTCTCCTTAGATGTCCCAATCAGCTAGACCAAAGGTGAAGATGGAATTCCCGCATGAGAATTCTTTGCACTAAACAGTGTTGCAACTCCAGCTAAACAGTTGAAGCTTGCAATCAACCAAAAGACAAAACAAATATAAATACTGAATGCCTTCCTTGCTGCTATCTCCTCCTTCTTATCCTTGGTGAGCTTCCTCACCCTGAACCCCACTCATTGACGATGTGACTTCCTTGAGAAGATTCCTCTTTCAAAACTACGCTACCCTAGTTAATTTCCCTCCTCTTGTAACAGCGTTGTTGACTTGGTCAACTAGATCTAGCTCATTGCTTTACCCCTCTTTCACACCAAAGTGGCTTTATTTTTTCCTCCTAATCCAATCCCTTTTCACACTGGGATATGTTTTATTGTCCTCCCTACTCTTAATTTCAAAAATGGAGCAGTTATAATATTCCAAGTAGCAGTGGCTAATTGGGAATATTACAACCCCAATATTCTTCACTTGTCTCGTGGCGTTGTGAAAAATGAATTCCTTTCCTTTGCTAAACATCACATCATAGCCAGGATCTTCCTACATAATGAGAGAAAATAAATTCTTCTTTAAACCAGGAACATACATGACATATTTTAATATGAAAGGAGTAAAAAAATCCCTTTGAAAGGTAATTGTACTTATGTAGGTCACATTATACCTCCCTTAATCTCACATCTCGATGTGAATCTATAGATCCTTCTCCTCCCATCTACTGAATAATCTTTATTTTCGGTCATATGGAATGAAGCTCTACTATCCAAGTACCACATAGAACCCATCACCAATGACACCATGCATGCAATGAGGGTGAATTCCAACTCGACCTATGAAGCAATTGCTTCACCTGGCGCTCCTCCTGAGAGCTTATTACCAGTCTTCTTATGGGGACACTTTGTAGCATAGTGTACAAGCTCATGACAGTGAAAATTTATTATCTTTGAAAAATCTCGCTTCTTTCCTACCTGACAAGAATTTGATTTGGAATGGGATTCCTTCCCTTTCCCTTTCTTCATATTCCCATCCAAGGCACAATTATCCTCTTCATCAGTCTTTGATGAGGATCCATATTTTTTGTTCTGCCGAATATCTTCTTGTACCAAGTTAGACCACAATCGCTCCCACTCTGGTAGCTTGTTCCTCCCATTCGCCGGATCCTAATAGCTTTTCCAGCTCTTGGGAAGGCCTAGAAGTGTTAGGATCAGCAAATCATCTTCGATAACTGTCACACAAACACTTCCAAGCTCATCTTGTCATTAAGTGAACTTCATTAAATATTTTGGTATTGTGTCACCCTTCTCTATCTTGATCTTTTTGAGCTTGTCCTTCAACGCCAGCTTCCTGTGGTCGCTACTATTCTAAAAAAAATATCTTAAGGCTTTCCATATAGCATATGGACTTGCATTTCCATGGAGGTTTGAGTCAGCATGATCTCGAACTCATTATAACATAATCCTTCTTACCTTTTCTACATTCTTCTTCCATGCATCAATATGTTGAGTATCTACTGATGCGAACCTGGGAATATCACTGTCTATGAGTTCCTTTAGTTCGTTGTCCTCCAACGCTGCATACATCATGTCCTTTCACTCTATGTAATTCAAAATACCCTCAAGGGCATATTCAAGTCTCAATCCACATAAATACATCATGATCTGTTGATGGTCCTGAAGAATAAATCTGCAAATTCAATTCACCTATTTAAAACAAACTCGTGTTCTTCTCTTCTATAGTGATTCCTGCTCTGATACCATGTAGAAAATACGCATAGATCCAACTGATCTTGTAATATGCTAAAACAAAATACTTAAATCTATTATAAAAATTGTGGAAACCAGTTACGATCACACAATCACATGAATAAGAAGGAGAGAATTTCAGTCACACAACACAAATATTTATCAGGGAAAGACTCAGCTAAAAACCTCGTTGTCTATATAATGCATAAAGTCAAGAATATGAAACAATACAATGTTTCTCTCATTATTTTCTGGTTGGTTCTCCTATTCCTTATGGTTGTGGGTTGAGTTATTAGTTCCTAGAAGCCTTGGTTGGACAAATTCTCTCGAAGCCCCGTAGCAACTTGGGTTGAGTTACTAGTCCTAGAAGCATTGGTTGGAAAAACAATTTAGAAGCCCTTGGTGGCTTGAGTTACTAGTCCTGGAAGCCCTAGCTATACAAACTCTATGGAAGCTCGACAACAATTGTGGGTTGACTTACTGGTCCTGGAAGCCCTGGTTGGAACAAACACTCTAGAGTCCTGGATAGCTTGGGTAGAGACCAATCTGTTGATGGTTAGTGATTTTTGATCGTTAGGTGGAGTCACTTGTTGAGAGTTGAGGTTTTTTTGCATTTGGAAGCCCTATTTTGGTTTTGTTTGGTTTATCAAATGAGATCCCACATTCATGCTTGGAATATAGCACGAGGGTGGTTGGATGAAAGAAAGGTTTAGTTCAATCTAGTCTATGGTCAGGTGGTATGTGGAATTTCTGGACCTAGTTTCATTTAACACATGTTTAGAAGAGCTCTTTCCCTCTTGTATTTGATGGGTAAATATATTTTCTCATACATGGTTTTTATAACTGTTATATCCTAGTTATATATTTTGGTTATATGTTGGTTATGAGTATATTTTATGACAGACTTGGTGTACATCTCTCATCACGTTTGATTATAAAATGAATGGAAAATAAATATATACCCTAATCGATGATAATTCAGCTATTTTTATAAGGCATCAATGCTTAGTACTGATTTTCAAATAAGTATGAGACCCCTATGCTCATATTTGTGACATGTTTGAAAAAATGTTTCTCATGGCTAGTATAGGTCAAATAAGGTATTTGTATCAAATTTTGCATTAGTATTTTTTTTTCCATGTTATATATCATTCTTGAAGTTTTAAATAAGTTCAAGGCAGTGGCTTGAGTCTCGGCCCTGAAAAAGTGGCACAAAATTCGAGGTTGCTGGAACAAAAGTAGCTGGAAAAGTCCACAGTCATTGGCATGCCTTCCTATGGGACCAACTAGAATGCCTCAGTCACTTTCAGGGCTAGTCATGGGAGTGAATAAGGGTCCATATCATTCAAATGATGAGTTGTCTTAAGGGTTGACCACCTGGAAGGGTTGGTTGGCTCCTCAAGGTTCTGTAGTATGTGTGGAAGGTTGGATTGGTGGTGTTATGTCAGTTCCACTTCCTTAAGGTGACCTAGGAGGTTGAATCGCATCATAGTAGCCCCTTGTCACATGTTTACCTCAGCGGATCGGTTAACTTGGGTAAATGTGGGAGGAGGAGATTACATGTTCTTGTTTTTAGGGGTACCCATGGTGAAAGGGTTATCATTGATGTAAATAGTGAAGCGTGCTTCAAGATACAACAAAATACGCGTATTGATGCCCAAATAATGTCATGATGGGAATATCGATATTAAATCAAAACAATGGGAAACAAAATTATTATTATTGAAAAAAATACATGGAACAATACACCTATTTCCATTGTTTTGCTTATCTTGTTAATGGAGAGTATTGTTGTGACAAAGTGGTAGCTCCTAAAATTTTGAACTGAATTACGTATAAATTATGCTACTATAGATTTGGGGAGCTTGGTATTGAATATGATTGGGCTACTAGGTGGGATTGAGCGAGGGGAGTTGAAATAGGAAACAAAAATGAGAAACTTGAGTATATGGAGGAGTCCTTTACATCAACTAATTTGATAGTGAGAATTTACAAATTCAAGCCACCAATCAATTGGTGGTGATTATTCTACCATACCTTGGAATACCCACAAAAAAACTATCTTGAAGTCCATTTTCTAGGCCATACATTGGAAGTATGAACAATTTTCCCACAAGCATTATCGGGTAATTTTAAACTTGGACCTTCATTCATCAGGGTTATGGATCACCCACAAACCCACATTTATGGGTCAACCACACAAAACTATTTTCCAAGCTTTCCATCACCAACTTGGTCTTGGGTCATCCAAAAAACGCAAGGTTATGACCCAACCACACAAAACCCTTGTCTTTTTTGTTACTTGGCACATTTGGTTATGGGTAGTGCACAGACCCACGAGTATGGGTTAAGCACACAAAAAAGTTGTCTTCAACAACACTTGGTTTTGGGTCATCCACAAAACCAAAGTCATGAGTTAAACATACAAAATCCATCCACAAACCCAAATTTATGAGCCAACCACACAAAATTCTTGTATTTGTTGGTACTTGGCACATTTGGTTATGGGTAGTACACAAACCCACGATTATGGGTTAAGCACAAAAAACCATTTTCTTCAATAAAAATTGGTTTTGGGTCATCCAAGTCATTAGCTAACCACACAAAACCCTTCTCTTCATTGGATCATATTCTAGAAAAACTTCAAAGGAGGGAACTTGACACAATGGGATCACTACTTCCTAAGGGGAGGATTGATCTGAACTGGGGAAGTCCTATCCACCCATGGTATTTTCCCATGGTACTGAATGATGTAGGTCAATAAGTCATCGAAAACACTATAAATAAGGGGCTTCACCTTTCAAAAGGAAAAATTTGTCCAGCACGATGTAGTTGTATAGGTTTTCCTCATTTAATAAAGAGTTATCTTTATTCTCATAGGTTGTGATTAATTCAATGCATGCGTTTTTTTATTGATGTTTTTTTATAATATTTTTAGGAAATATTGTGTGCCTTCTCTCCTCTCTCTCGATATTCAAGCCTCTTGTATCTTAGCCCCCACTATCCATATCAATTTCTTATGGTTTTGTTATAGCATATTATCTATCTCTTATTCTCGAGTCACTCTTCATATCATTATTCCAATTTAAATTTGGTTATGATAATACTATTAATGGTATATCAATAATTTTAAGGGATACCTATTCATTTCTGTAACTTTAATGTTTAAGCTAAAAAAAAAATATTTTTACTTGAAATTTTGATATGGCTTGAGTGATTATTAATAGTATTTGAAGAAATGCTAGGAAGCATCTCATTTTTCATGTTGATTAGCTTGTACTTGTAAAATAAAAAATGATGATAACCTCATTCTCAATGGATAGAATCTCAATAGCCAATTGTTATGCGGAATTATGAATTAGCCAATTGTTATGCGAAATTATGAATTACGGATAAAACACATTCCCTAAGTGTGGTGCTATGCATTTAGAACAACAGATCAAAGACTTTGCAGACACTTTTCCAAAGAGTAAATAGACACACAGAAATATGGAGAAAATTACTTTGGGTCCAAGTGCTTCCTATTCTCCTTTTGTCGCTCTTGATGTAGCTTCCAATCCAACTTTGATCGCTAGATTAGTTCCTGCAAGTATGAACACTAAACGGTAAAGAGATTGCAATATAAATATGGATATTTACCTTAATAACTTAAATAAATGAAACATGAAACATATAGATCAGCTAAGAATCCATGATATGAAAGATAGAAACATATACAGGTACATATGTGGGAAAATGAGCAGCAATATTTATTAATGGATAGAAGGGGGAGGTTACAACCAGCAATTGATTTGATTTCACCAACTCCAGCATCATCCCAACCTCATCACAATGAACATATCTCCAGTATCATATCACTCAAATCAAATACTTAATTGAGAATTCAACAACATTTCTTTACCAAATTTCTTCCTCCTCAAGCACTAGGATCTGTGCTCAATCTATAGAACAACTTAAGGTAGTTTCTAAATCAATGACTTTATAATAATAGGAAAGGCATGTTCCCAAGATCATCGGTGTTAGATGGACACATGGAATTGAATTTTTACACATATGGACTCTTCTAGAAGGCACTGGCCATGTGGAGATTCCAGAACAATGAGAATTTCACTCCCAATTGACCAATGCACTCTTGAATGTCAGGAAGTTCTTTTCAGAGCACCCTTGAATGGAGGTAACTGCAAATGCAAAGAATTTAGTCCCTTTAGAGGTTGCATTGGTGAGCTCATAGGTGATATAATGTAATGTTCCCACTTAGCCTTAGCTAAGAGGAACATTCAATTTTTTCTTAATTTCTGTTTCATGAATAAATTAATAAAGGAGGACATGTAAAACTCCTAAAAAGCATGAAAAAATCAATGCCCATGTGAACAAAGACAAATCAGGGCCATGTAAATAATCACTTGTAGGTGTGAAAGAGGTTTGAGCTAAAGATTGGGTCAACCTTGACCAAATCAACAGCACTGTCTAGGTTCATTGCATCTCCAAAAGGGACAGCGCAGTTCTAGAAGGGAGCCTCTCATGTGAAAAGGGCTAACTCATCAAGGTGATTTAGCGTTTGCAAAATCTTTCTCATCTTATAAAAGGAGAGGGAGGGCAGCAAGAGAAGGTTGTTGATTGATCATATTTCTGAGTATTTTTGTGCTTAGACAAATACCATTCTCTGTTGTTTAGTGGAGGATTGTATCTGGAATTCCTATGCAGGGATTTCACCTCTTCCTTTGAGGATTCATGGAGGAAAGTTTTCTGAATTGAACCACTATCAGGCTTGAGGCCAATCTCCTTCTTACATTACAGTGTTGCTCATCTTGAGGGTTGAGCTGTCTTGTGAGCTGCAACAAGTGGGAGTCTAGATCTGCAGAGATCTAGTGTACTTTTGGGAACCTCTTCTCATGGAAGGTGTTCTTTAACCTCCTGAAAGAGTGTCTCTACTTCTTGTACTCTAGATCTAAAATTTTACAGTAGTTTTCTGTTTCATTTGATCTACAGTGTTGTCCCATTGAGTAAACTGTGTTATTTCTGTATGAGGGTTTACATGGTGTCTTGCTCATAGTTTATATCAGAGATCTCTTGTGCTGGGCTTTGCCTTCCACTTGGTAATCCATGGATTACCTTGTTGATCTATGTTCTGTTCAGATCTGATCCATTGTAATGAAATTTTATATTCAGAAATTTACTGCAGCAGTTTCCATATCTGCATCTTGTTTCTCAAATCTACTCTTATTCATGCATGCTTTTGTCAAAATTCCAAGTGGATCTTGAAGAGAAAACTATATAGTTTATAGATTTGATATAGATCTGATGTTTCATCCACAGATCTGTCCTAGATCTAAGTTGTAACTTCCAGCTACTGAAGCTCCTCAAAAATAACGCTGTTGAAGCATTTCTGCAAATATACTCTCTTTTCTGAAGATTTATTTCCGTATTGACTCATGCATTCTTCTGTATAATGAAAGGGATTTATCATAATGCTGATTTGCTGTTGTATGACTGAAATATAAGTCTCCTTGCTGATCTCCTCTAAGCATATACTAAAACTGCGCAATTCCTGAAGCAGTGCTTGCATTTTTCTGCAACTTTCCTCTTTGGGTGCTTTTTAGCTAGTCAAGTTTTTGGGAGATCTGTTTAATGAGTATAAACTGATTTTTTTCTAATAAAACTCCATATATAAGTCTCATACAAAATAAATAAGAGGAACCAAGTCCTGATCTGCGTTATTTTTGCACAGTTTTACTTATACAACGTTTCTGTTGAGCACCTTGTTGAATTTCCTGAAAAAGGATCATTACAGTGGTATTGGAGCTCCACTCTTGGCACAGCCCATGCTTGCCATTGGAGCACCAGTCATGCTGCACTCCAAAGAAGAGGATCCTCCCACTGAGAGGGAAAGGAGGTATGAAATTAGAAGTCATAAAAAGTATGACTCCACCACTGATGGCCCTAATAAGGGTCAAGACAAGGGGAAAGCCCCTGAATCTGTGAATGATAAGGATAAGGAAGCAGAGGATTTTGAAAAAACTCTCTTGGAGACTATGCAAGTTCTTGCCAAGGAGATAAAGGAGATGCAGGTGGATAGAATGAGGGAGTCCTTTGGGAGATTACATCAAGGAGAAAGTTCTGAAATATCTCATTATGGAACTGGTCAACCTGTGAGCTTGCCACAAGTCCCACAGGCCTCCCAACGCTCTACTATGCCTACCTTCTTGGCTATAGAGAATGAGGGACCCCAAGAACGAACCTCCCTGGAAGGTTACTTTGTGGAATATGACTCACAAAGTCAGAGGTTCAAGGATAACCTGAGCTTTCAAGACTTTTTCCATCTCAAGGACTAGAGGAGGCCATGGCAGCAGTACAGAGATGAGGTTTCTTTCAAGGGAGACACCATACTATGGGCAGGTTCTTTTTGCCCAAATTTGATGGGCCATCCTCTTGTTCTACCAAAGCATGGGTGGAAAAGTTGGACATCTATTTCCAGTTGAATAAAGTCCTTGAAGTAGAAGCCATCAAGATTACTATGTTGCATTTTGAGGGTGAGGCCCACAACTGGTGGTTTCATGGACTATCTATATTGGGACATAGCAATGTGTCTACATATGTTGAGTTCACTAGAAGACTAGTGGAGATATTTGATCGGAAAGATCCATAGGCCCCTTTTATAAGCTTGGCAAAGCTAAAGCAAATAGGAAATGCAGAGGCCTGTATCTATAAATTCCCTAGGTTGTCATTAATGGTCCCCAATCTATCAGTAGCAAGGAGAGTCTACATGTTCATTGATGGCCTAGAGAAACCTTTGCATGGGTTGGTTAATTCTACCAAGCCCATCACTTTGCATGATGCCATTGAGGGAGCTAGAGATCTCCAAGATGCCTTGCCAAGAGCAGTGGCAACCTTCCAAAGAAAATGCCCTCACTCTTCTAAGGGGAGAGAAGGGAAAGATGCTCCACCCAAGGAGAGCTCACTGAAGAAACCTCTTGACCTTGATCTCCGGAGGGAGTTAAGGAAAAAGAGATTTTGTTTCACTTGTCATGAACCATGGGTATCGGGACATAGATGTGTTGCTGGAAGGGCACATTAGATAGAATTATTCTCAGATTTTGAGGAGGAAGATGGGAATGAAGGACCTAGGAGGGGTCACAACACTGGTGATGAAGAGGAGAAAGATCAATCACCATCCAGAGGTGAAGAGGGAGCCTTTGCTCCAACAAGTGGGACTTTTGCTTCTTTGAGAGGAGTGCCCAAATACTTGACCCTAAGATTACAAGGTTCAGTCATGAACCAAAGAGTGTTTATTCTGATTGATAGTGGGGCAACCCACAACTTTATTGATGCTCACCTTGTGCAGAGGAGAGGGATCCCCACTGATACTTTTGATGGGTTCTTTGTTTTAGTCCCAGAAGATAGAACTATGTAGTGCATGCAATATGTTCCATCACTTTCTGTCACTATGGGGTCCTACACCTTGGTGGATCACTTCTTTGTAGTTGACATACCAGACACCAATATCATCTTGGGTGTCTAGTGGTTGATTACCTTGGGGAAGGTCACCATTGATTGGAAGGCCTTTCAGATGGAGTGGGTGGACTTGAAGAGTGGGAAACCACAAATAATTCAAGGCATGCACACTTATCCTGCACCTGATGTTTCCACACAAACAACAGAGATGGATTTGCGCAGTGGAAGCAAGAATCTCATAGTTCATTCTCTCATGTTTATGAGAATGATGCAAGGAACATTCCTACCTCATGGTAAGCCATTTGGAATACCATTATATTCTGTTCATGTGGGGGAAGCCTCACAAAGTGTTGCTCCAAGCATAGACCAAGCAAGGATTGGAGCAATGGAAGAGAAAGCCACAACACTATGGGAGGAAAGAAAGGGGAGGATCAGCCTCCCAGCAAACAAATTTGGCATGCATAATGTCAAAGAAGCAATCAGCAACAAGGAAAGCACCACCATAGATGTATCAGCAACACTGTCCTTGTTGAGTTATGGGGATCCATATTGGAGATCTCAACTCTTGGTGGAGTACTCCAAAGATCTTCACACTAGGATGATATTAGATGGCATGAAGCAAGGGGGAGGCTATGTGGTCCATGAAGGGGTCATCTATCATCTTGGTAAATTATTCTTGTCTCAAGCCTCCAAGCTTAAGAAAGAGATACTAAAAAGAGCACATAAAGAGTTCCTTTCCAGCTATATGAAGTCAGCAAATATCTACTCCCTAATCATGAGGAGTTTTGATCGGGAGGGTATGAAGGAGGAACTACATCAGCACTCACAAGAGTGAAATAGTTATTTGGATATGGGACAGCCAAAGGACTCTATGCATGAGTTATTTCAGCCATCTCTTCCTTCTCTTAAAAGAGGAGAAATGCCCATGCCTAACTCCATGTGTGTGGGAGACTTGAATGGTAAAGAATATGATCTTATGGAGCATGTTTATTTTTCTGATTTGACATATTCTCTTACCATATGTATGCAGGCCATGGCTCCTACAAGGAATTATATTACATGCAGATCTCATGGCATTGATGAGGCCAATAAAAATTATAAATCCAGCCACTTCCTTGAGGTGCAAAGGGAGATTCTCTATCATGATGGGTGCTTCCCAAAAGCACCTAACTTGGGTATCACTTTCAGGGATATCAAAGTGACCCATGCAGCCAAGATGTGGTGGGATTACCACTTACCACACTCAGATCTACTCAAGCCAAGGAGTGCATTGCGTTGGTATCTTATGTGGGATTATGACCCACCTCCTCAAGTGCAAATTTGAGTTTGCATATATGTGATTTTTCTTCCATACATAGATGATATATTGGTATTGTTTATGGGTTTGTATGGGCAAAGAGTGGGCAGTTTCTATGTACCTCATGGGATGGAACTTCATCTTGTACTTCATGATACATGTTTTATATGTGACATTGCTTCACCCATGTTTATTTCTATTGAGTTTTACACTCCTCAAGGGATGGACTATGCCCCTATCATGTTAGCCTTAGAGGAGCAATTTTTGATGTATTGGCTTAATGAGCACTTGGCCCATGATGAAAGATTGATCCTTGATGGTGCCATCAATGGAGGAGGAGAAGAACTATAGCTCTTACCCCATCAGTTGCTTGAGGACAAGCAACATTTTTGAGGGAAGGACTGTTATGTTCCCACTTAGCCTTAGCTAAGAGGAACATTCAATTTTGTCTTAATTTATGTTTCATGAATAAATGAATAAAGGAGGACATGTAAAACTCCTAAAAAGTCTGAATAAATCAATTCCCATGTGAAAAAAGACAAATTAGGGCTGTGTAAATAATCACTTGCAGGTGTGAAAGAGGTTTGAGCTAAAGACTGGGTCAACCTTGACCAAATCAACAGTGTTATCTAGGTTCATTGCATCTCCAAAAGGGACAGTGCAGTTCTAGAAGGGAGCCTCTCATGTGAAAAGGGCTAACTCATCAAGGTGGTTTAGGGTTTGCAAAATCTTTCTCATCTTATAAAAGGAGAGGGAGGGCAGCAAGAGAAGGTTGTTGATTGATCATATTTCTAAGTATTTGTCTACTTAGACAAATACCATTCTCTGTTGTTTAGTGGAGGATTGTATCTGGAATTCCTATGCAGGGATTTCCCACTCTCTTCTCAAGTGGATTCATGAGGAAAGTCAACAATTGAACCACCACTGTGCTTGAGTGCTGTAAGCCTTTCTTACGTTATAGCACTGCTCATCTTGGGAGCTGAACTGTCTTGTGAGCTGCAGCAAGTGGGAGTCTAGATCTGCAGAGATCTAGTGTATTTTTGGGAGCCTCTTCTCATGGAAGGTGTTATTTAACCTCCTGAAAGAGTGTCTCTACTTCTTGTACTTCAGATCTGAAATTTTACAGTAGTTTTCTGTGTCATTTGAGCTATAGCATTGTCCCATTGAGTAAACTGCATTATTTCTGTATGAGGGTTTACATGGTGTCTTGCTCATAGTTTAGATCAGAGATCTCTTGTGCTGGGCTTTGACTTCCACTTGGTGATCCATGGATTAGATTGCTGATCTATGTTATGTTCAGATCTGATCCATTGTAATGAAATGTTATATTCAAAAATTCACTGCAGCAATTTCCAGATCTGCATCTTGTTTCTCAGATCTACTCTTATTCATGCATGCTTTTGTCAAAATTCCAAGTGGATCTTGAAGAGAAAACTATATAGTTTCTAGATCTGATATAGATCTGATGCTTCTTCCACAGGTATTTCCTAGATCTGAGTTGTAACTTCCAGCTGCTGAAGCTCCTCAAAAATAACATTGTTGAAGCATTTATGCAAATATACTTGTGTTCCTGCTCTCTTTTCTGAAGATTTATTGTTGTATTGACTCATGCATTCTACTGTATAACAAAAGGGCTTTATCATAATGCTGATTTTCCATTGTATGAATGAAATATAAGTCTCCTTGCTGATCTCCTTTAAGCATCTGCTAAAACTGCGCAATTCCTGAAGCAGTGCTTGCATTTTGCTGCAACCTTCCTCTTTGGGTGCTTTTTAGCTAGTCAAGTTTTTGGGAGATTTGTTTAATGAGTCTAAACTGATTTGTTTTTTATAAAAATCCATATATAAGTCTAATACATCATAAATAAGAGGAGCCAAGTCTTGATCTACGTTATTTTCTCACAGTTTTACTTATACAGCATTTCTGTTGAGCACCTTGTTGAATTTCCTGAAAAATGATCATTACATATAACATGTACTTCAAATCTTGGAAACCTTACAATGGAAGCCATGGATGATTTTTTATTTTTCTTTGTCTTAGCGCATGTAGCAATTGAAATGATAGGTGATGATATACCCTACTTCATTGGTTATGGGGATGATGTCTAATTTAACCAAGTCATTGGAAATGGTGCCCAAATTGACCTATAGCAATTTCCCCCTAATGCATGAAGTCAGAATAATAATAAAAATATTTTTTTAATGATATTATTTACACTGTGATGGGTTGGAACTCAAGTGGAGTGGTGACCTGCATCAATCTTTCAATACATTACATCATGATATATTCTCTTGATCACCAATTGCTGAGGGAAGTCATTCCCATGCTCAACACATAAACTATCTAATAACATGTACGTAGTGCAAAAAGTCGTCTACATTGGAATTTTTCCCAATAAAGACATGCCTACAGATATAGGCCCATGTTCGGATGACGCTCTGCATGTAAGGTCACCATACAGATGATGTGTACAACAATCCTAAAATTGCAGCCGGGATGGCTGAAATTAGATCCAGGGTATTCTTATCTCATTCACTTGATCGTTCAGGTACAAGTATAGCCATGTGAATATATGATTTGTATTCAAACATGGTAAGACATCGTTTGATTACCAGCCAATGATGTGAGTTGCTAACAAACGCGAGAGAACCACCACTGATGTTAATGGCCCTCAAGGTACTGCAGTACATTTTGTAAGGCATGAATAAATGATTTGATGTCGAACGCCAAACAAAATATTTTAGTCAAAAGTCTGGAAGCGAGGGTCTTGTCGATGTTGTAACAAGCCTCATGGTACTGGAAGATGATGTTTCTAAGTGAACTTCCTGGATGATTATTTGAAGTTGACAGGAAGTCACTTTATTTTGAAACGGGAGTTACTGATTTCAGAGACAAAATGTGACTCGATATAGAAATGTTCAGGGATGACTGTCATGAGAATGAAGGTTTATGAGTATTGCAAAAGGATGAGTATTCACTGGATGACTTCTCTTGAACATATCGGTGACACTGAGATGAGTTGGCAGCATTGACCCAAAACCGAAGTGAAGGTATGATGAACCATAGGTATTAATGAACCGTCAAGAATATTACCCAACCAAAATAGTCACAGTGATGGAGTGAAGTGTCATGTTCAAGAGCAACCTGCTAATGTAAAAAGTTTTGTTCACTTTCCCAAATTTTCCCCCATAATTTGTCGACCAGTACCTCTTTATTTTTTAACAAGCTTGAGGGGGATAACATATGCTTGATCTATAATTCAACCCTTCGGGCGAATAATGTATCGCTATTTAATAATTAATGAGTCTAGCGATGAATGAAACTAGATTCTTGCCATGAATCTAGTTTTAACGAGCCTAACGACAGTCACTATTTTATGTTTTAACGAGCCTAACGACAGTGACATCCTGGTCCTTTTTCATATTTAGAGAGTTTGAAAAAGAGGATGAAAGAAAAATCCATAAGCACTTTTTCATAAAATTGTCACTCAGATCCAAAAAAGTGTAAAATAATATCTGAAAGAACCTCCTGACCATGTTCGAATAAGGCATTCCTTTTTCTTAAATAATCTATCTCAGTCCAGAAAAGGGTTAAACATATACTGAGTAGATATCAATTCATTTACTTTTACGAGCTCGAAAAGACAAGTGCTCGGTAATATTTTCACATTATCAGAGTTTAAAAGAGCTAAAATAAGACTCCAGGGGTTCCTTTTTTTTTGTTATCGAAGGTCAAAAAAGAGATAAAAGTGTGCTTCAAGTCCTTTTTCATTTTTATCAAAGCTCGAAAAATAAGGATAAAAGTATCCTTTGTGGTCAAATCATTCCAAAAATAAATCTGCACAACTAATCTGCTCATTAGTTGCAAAACGTGTTCAGGACAACATCAAATGGATTAAAGATACCTATTTCATGATAAAAATAGAATAAAACCATAGTCATAGCAATAAATATTATTTGAAAATAATCAAATGACTACTTAAAAGAGTTTTACTATTCATTTTTACCATTTGAAAGTTACCATTTGCATTTTGGAGCTCTAAACCTGTTTTTGCCCTTGAACTTTAGCCGTTGATTAGGATCAATTATGTGGATGTTTTTCATCGTCGTTGGATCCAGGTTTGTCCCATAAAACCTCTCTTTCTTTTAGTAGTCAATTCATTTCATTTCACTGCAAATTTTTAGGGATTTGGGCCCCTTAGGGTAAATTATTTTTCCAAAGATGGCAACGCACCCTTGAGCATCGAAAAATGCATTGTGGAGCACCTAAATTGAAGCTTGGGTGCATATGCAACGCACTCCCTCTTATTCAAGACTGCGTTGGGCACAACTCACATTATTGATTCTTGCATTGTACCCAAATTTTGCCTAATTTTTTTCATGAAAATGAGTCTAATGAATCTTATGGTTATGTTTCAGGAATTCATCAGACTAGAATGATGATTACTTGGAGAGAAAGAGAGTATGAAGAAAAAAATATGATTTCCATAAATAATCTGGGTACAGTAAGAGCCCTAAGAGATTGTGGGTTATTAAAGTACTTTCGCTTGTGAGGGATGAGGCAACAAATAGAACTCTTGGAGTTCTTAGTTCGTGCATGGGATTCAACTATTGAGGCATTTAGCATTAGGAACAAAGTGGTTCTTATTACAGTGGAGGATGTATATTTTCTGATAGGCTTGTTAAGGAGAGGCTTGCCTATTTCCCTCTTAGGGTTTTCTCTAGGAGGAGAGACAATGAGAGACTATATTTTGCAATATTTCTATCCAGGGCCAGAGCCAACCAATGATGGGAAAATAAACATCTGTGAAACTCGCGATTTTCCTTTGAGAACCATTCTTTTCACGATCGCAAATCTTACTGGCACCCTTACACTACATGTAGCGAATAGATCATATATGCAGTATGCGCTAGAATGTATAGAGCCAACAGTATTCAACTGGTCTAAAGCTGTACTTTCTCAAATAAAAGAACTGAACAAGGCAAATGGAGGAAGGAAGAAAAACTTCAGTTATGATTCAATCCTCATTTCATTCGCCTTAGAGAATATTCCACTGATGCAACCTCGGCATCTGACACTGGGTGTGTCTAACCCTAGAGATCCGAGGGTGCAGAGATAGGTAGAACTAATGGCTAGGCATGCAGGCCAATCATCCATTGTGTTCTCGACTGCATTATTTGCTTGGTTCAGGAAATAGGTTATCGCCATCGATGATTATGCATATGCAGGCATAGATTTCCGAGGAGATCCAGACTTAGCTTTACCAGAAGGCGCTCAGTGGGGCGCTATAAGTAAGAATTTTTTTACCATGCTTTTTTATTTTTCTAAGGTTTATACAATGTTTTTTTGTTTTTATGTTTTCCTAAGACTAAATTTTTAATGTAATGCAAATGCTGGTCGAGTTCAATCGGTGGAGGAACCAGAGCATGGAGTGGATGAGCCAGCAGAGAGACCTATCGGGAGAGCATTCCTTTAGGATTTAGACATGGCTGAGACTCTGTTTGAGCTTCGGTAGCGCATAGAGGGGTTGACCTTTGGGATTCCAGATTGTCGGATCGAAGAGTTACCCATGCGACTGCAGCACCACACTATAGGCATTCCTAACTGCTAGATGCAGTTACTGCGTAGGATAGCTAGATCTATAGCATGTTACCATGAGCATCACTAGTTTATTTTTGACATGTTGCATACATTTTGAGGTCATATGGCCAATGTATCTTGAGGCACAATTTTTTGTAAAAACCTATAAATATATATCTATTTGATTTTAGTGTTTTCCTACGTTTATTGCGCAATCCTATTGAATTATGTGAATGTATCTTCACAATTGTTGCAAATTTCTGCCTATAACATGATTAGCTAAACAATTAGTCAATGTGTTCAAGTTTCTGGAAATGTGTTGATATTGAATAAAATTGAAATGTCTTTCCAAAAGTTGAATTCTTAGGAACAAATGATGTAGTGTTGGATTTCTAATAGTATAAACACTAGTAAGTTGTAATACCACAAGTTTTGAGTCTAACCTTACGGGGATGTGGTTAATACCAAATGAAATGGCATCAGAGAGAAGTTTGATCAATGCATTATACTTAGCAATATTGTTTGTCGATCTACTGATAAAAATCCCTTGAAAAATCAATAACTCATTGTTCAGAGCAAAAATGGCCCACATTGTAGAGGATAGATTATGCATACTATGACTAGCACCATCAGCATATCCAACAAATGGTTCCAAAGATTCAAACATCTACAATGAAATGTAAAGTGGATTACTAACATCAAGAAAACTCTAAAAAGCAAACTAAGACAATGAATGAAAATCAACAACATATATATATATATATAATACAAAAAATTACTACGATCATGATTAAGTATAGTAACGTTTCAGATACAACCTATTTCCAGGTTGCACCAAGAAAATTCCATCGTAATCTACTAACTCATAGGCACCCTTAGTAAGAACTCTTTTGACAATATAGAGGCCATGCCATAATGGCTCAAATTTTTTTATACCTATTACCTAAGCTTGATCATAAAATAGTACTGTGAGTTCGCTTCTCGAGAAATGTGATTTTATATTTTTTGTCAACTAAAACTTTTTATATGTTTTTAGGATGAAGCATGGCTAATTGCTCTACAATGCTGCTTTACAAGATGGATGAGGCGTGTTAATACGCTTTCCTTCACCGAGGCCGCAAAGCTTCCACTGGCTTTTAACTACGGTATCATACCGAACAAAGATAGCTTCTAGACCATACACCAATTAGGCGTATAACCGTTAAGTCAATGAGGTCCATATTCACAAGGTCTTTCAAGATCACCTGGGCTTTTATTTAACTCCTATCATTCATGAAATAATACTGTATAATAATTCTGCTGTTTATAGCTCAATAAAGGGATTCCTCGTAGGATACATGAGTGGTATCATGTGACAATCCTAACTTGGTAGTCAATTCAGTCATCATGTGGTTGCGAAAATTCTTCCCATGATCTGTAACTATAACATGTGGGACCCCAAACTGTGCAATAACATGATTAAAGAAAAACAATGCAATTGTATGTCCTGTGTTGTTGAAGGTAGGCATCGCTTCGGCCCATTTGGTAAAGTAGTCTACTACGGCAATAATATAACCATGCCCTCCAGACGAACAAGGGTTACAAGTCATGAAGTCAATACCCCATTTCGAAAATGGTCCCATAGAGACAACAAGATGCATTGGCACTTGCATTTTGCGGATTTTACGATCAAATATCTAGCACACATGACAAATTTTTAACCATGAGGACGCAATGAAATATGTAGCCATACAATCAACGCCATATTCTTCATGTATCGTATCCAGACAAGTGTCCACCACAAGCCCCAACATGACAATCATTTAAAACCTTTTTCTGCCTAAAGAGAGTAAGGGCCTCATTGAAAAGACTGTCACTGTCAATATAAAAGCACCGAAATCAAACAATATGTTCTCTTGCATCAATGAATACAATGCTAGTCGTAGAGAGAGGCAGATTACTCAAAAGTTTGGGTCTGGAGATAAATTATAAAATCCCCATACCAAATATCAGATGATTTTATCAAAACCAGAGACTTGTCAGGAATAGATGGTTGTGATGTAGTAGCAGTACTATCAGAGGGAAGGTCACAGAGAAGCTCAGAAAAAACTAAAGACTTCTTTGACTTGGATTTGAAGAATTCCATATCAAATTCCTGCAAAATGACAATCCATTTTGAATACTTGCTCCCCAACAATTGACATGATAATATATAAGTCATGGGGTTGCAATCTGAAATGACAATGGCCTTTCGGAACATGATATAGTGGTGAAATCTTTGGACAGCTTGAATAGTTGCCAAGGCAAGCTTTTCTACGTACGAATAATTCACTTCAGTATCATTGAGATTACAACTCAAGTAATAGATCGGATGTTCTATCTCATTCTCTACTTGGACCAATACTATAGAAATGGTCATATCAGTCGTGGCGATATATAAGAAATAATCACTCTGATAATTGGGGAGATACATTAATGACGCCCGGACAAGAGTATCCTTGACAGCATTTAAAAACTCTTGCGCAAATTGATCCCAATGGAAGGGAATCCCATTTTTTTAAGAGCCAAGTAAATCCTTTAGCCATTCTGGCATAGTTGGGTATGAACCTCCTTAGGAAGTTATCCTTTCCTTGAATTTTCTGTATCTGAAGTAAATTTGATGGCGCGGGTAAATCAAGAATGGCCTGAACCTTCAATGGGTTGATTCGAATTCCTTATTTTGAGACGACGAATCCAAGAAAAAGACCAACACCAACACAAAACACACATTTATGTGGATTGAGGCATATTTTGTAGTGTTGGTAGCGTAAAAATATGGCTCTCAAATTCATCGAGTGATCAGTCAGATTTCGTGAATGCGTGGGTAAATCACCTAGATAGGGTTGAACAATGTGCTTGATGTCATTGAAAGCATAATCCATTTCTCTCTGAAAAGTTGCCCCAACATTCTTTAAACCAAACGGTAGTTTCTGATAAGTGAATGTGCCCAAGGGACAGATGAATGTTGTCTTATATTGATCCTCTTAGAAGATATTTATTTGATTATAGCCAAAAAATCCATCCATGAATGAAAATATTTCACATCCAGCACAATCGTCAATAATCTGGTCAATAAATGGAGTAGGATAGTTTTCTTTTGGACAAGCAAGATTGAAATCCCAACAATCGACACATACTCTGATGGTTCCTTGTTGTTCATAACAGGAATGATGTTGGAAACCCACTTAGTTAGCAGAATAGGGTAAATAAAACTAGTACGCAAAATTTTTTCAACTTCTGCTTTAATGGAAATGGCCTTCTTCAGATGAACAGGATGAAGGCGTTGACGTACCGACTTGACATCAGGATACATATTAATAGTGTGTTCAATGATACTAGTATTTATGTCTGGCATTTCCTCGTAAGACTAAGAAAATACATCACGAAATTCAAGAAAGAGAGAGCGATATGTTTCGAGTTTTGATGGAGAACAAGATACGCTGACATGAATTTTTTCTACAACGCGAGGTTTGGTCGAAATATCGATAGAAATGGTTTCTTCAATATTTTACAAGTTTCGCTCGGAATCAATTGCATTAATAGGAAAAGAATTCAAAACAAAAATTTTCATCGATGGGTGATATAGTTCACTAAGATTATTTTCTTCATAATCAAGAAGATGGGAACGACGATGATAATCGTCCCATGGTTCTCCTACTGACATTATGGTTTCCAAAATATTCTCATCCTTCAAGAAAGTTGAGGAAAAAGGATCATATGGAGTACCAAAATCTAAGGAATGATCAACCCAAACAACTGGCAATGATGATTTCGGATTTGCTGCCCAAGCCAGATAAATTGATTTCTATGCCAGCTCAATAGGGTTGGGCGGTAGAAACTCATCCAACGTAACAACTTCAGAATCACCCGTACTCTTCCTTAAGCCATATGGAGTGGAAGATATCATGTAGCAGGCTCCTAGGAGAGTGGAAACCTTTAAGAGTCCTACATAAATGTTCTAAAGTGCAATTTAGGGTACATGAACAAATGGAACACTTCCAGTTATCTGGGAACTAGAGGAAAAGAAGGATAGCTAATTTATGACTGTGATAACACCTTTATATGGAAAGGTGATCATTCTAAAATGTGTAGAAAAAATTGCAGTCATAGCATATACCCATGGCCTTCCAAGTAGAATATTGTAGTCAAGGGGTCTGTCAACGACCTCAATATCAACATTCATTATTTTTCCCCCTAGTTCTACATGCAGGTTATTGATAATATCGCAAGGCTTATATGTACATCCATCGAAAACCTTCAACGTCGTTGATGATTGAGATAAGCATGACGAGACAAGTGACTTCCAACAGTTTAGAGACATAATGCACATAGATGCTCCCTCATCAATAATAGTACGATGAACAAGGTGATTGAAAACATGTATTTTGATGGATAATGCAAATTCTGCTGGTGATTGCGGCACATAGCTCGTATGATTAAAGACTATGAGATTAGAATCAGTTGGATCAATTCCACCAATTGCCAACAATAAAGCATGTTTCTGGGAGGGAAAATTTTGTAATACCTCAAGAGCTAACATAGTTGAAGGGGATTGAGCTAAATATTCAACTATATTATAATTTTGAGCAGCTCTTGCTCAAGGATTATATGTTGATTTATGAACGACTCCCTTATGTGGCTTGATTGTCAATTCAGGAATAGCAGGTGGTGGTACCGATTCCGTAGACGGATTCGTGGTCGCAGTAGTAGGTTGATCAGTGACCTGACTACTGTAATATTTATTATGTTTTGACACCAAAATATATGTCGATGGATTTGTGACAAATAGCATAAGAACTTTGGAACTAGAAGTTGGATCTGAAGCAACCAAATTTGTGTCCAGATTCGAAAACGGATCTGTCAACATAGCTGATGCATGTGGAGTTTTAACCATTTTTGAGACTTCAGCGTAGTGAGGAAAGCCTCGAACAAAGTGTTCCTCATTACAGATTATGCATGGATAACAAGGTTTTTGATTTCTAGATGATTGATCAGATGATCTTTCCTGTAGGTTAGAAGTTTGCTTTTTCTTTGATTTCCCTTTTTTCTTACTTCCTGGTTGCTTGTTGCTTTTTCCTTTGTCAAATGACGCGACATTAATTTTGGAAGAAAGCACAGGCTCAGATGTAGTAGTGTGATGTGTGCTTGCAGTACCAATCATACCGTCTCTGGCATGAAAGTCCTTTGATGGAGGAGGAACAGTAAAATTAAATCACGATGCGTTAGGAATTTTCTCATAGAGCATGCCAGACTAAGTATAAATCAAGTCTAAATATTGGGCACAAGCAATGACCTGCTCTTCAGTGACGGCGCCACCCTTAGCCACATCCTCAGTTATAGATGGTAGCATGGACTTAATGAACTGCTCAGCAAGGAGCTGATCAGGAACAAATTTCTTAACCATTCTATGATAACGACGCCACTCATCAATATGATCAGAAATGTGAGTAGCATTAGTCTGTTTAAAACTAGTCAAGAGTTAAGTTCCAATTCATATCATATGGGTAACTGGAAATGAGTAAAAAATCCATTAGCTAGGGCAGTGAAATTATCAAAAGAAGCTCTAGGTAATTCAATGTACCATTTTGCAGCCGAACCAGTGAGTGTACGCTGGAAAATACGTAGTCGAACAGAGTCATAATTTAGGTATTTTTCTAAACACCACAAATGATAAGCCATATCATGAGTCAACAAGTCTTCTCCATTGTTTCCATTGAACTTTGGAATATCCGAGGGTAATTTATGAGGTATCACTAGCCACCAAGGAGCATAGTTGATTGGATCATTGGTGAGCCGATTTAAATCTAGTAACTCTAAAGTTGCAACAAAGGGCAACTGTCGGTTAAGTTCGGGTTAAGCATAGCCAGGGTATGAGGGAATTAATTGGGAAATAGGCCTTTGAGCACTAGCATAAGGAATATGTTGTTGGTAACCCAGATAGGGGTTGTTTTGATACGCAAATGCTTGAGGATTATGTTGACCAGAACCTGGGTACGATACTTGTTGAAATGAAGGTTGAGGGATTTGCACCTGTGGTTGCTAGGGGGTATGTCCACCAGTGTTATAACCCAAATTAGAATAAATTGGATTCAGTTGAGAATAGGTATAACCTGGTTGTGGTTGTGGCATCCCATAATATGGTAGTCCAACTTGTGAATAAATGATTCTGGGTACAGGTTGTTGTAAATTAGCCGAAGGAGTTGGAATCTGAGGGCCCAATACTTGAGGGTATTAAGTTGAAGGGCCCACTTGAAATGGTTTTTGTACAACAGTTTGAGTCTGTAACAAGGGTAAAGATTTATTAACAAGTGGATCTTGTTTATAAATTTGCCTTTCAATGTTCACCGCGATGATGTGATGGAAATTCCTAAAATTCAAACTAAAATGATAAGCAAACTTTTCAATTTTAGCTTTTTCAATGAAAATCTTAGCTACTAAATGGAAAGAGCAGTAAGTTTTTAGAGCAAACAACAAAGAGCACAAACTAATATGCAGCTTTCCTAAATTGTTCCTATGCAAAACACACAATCCACTATATGAAAATGAAGATTTTTCTTTTCACTCCCCTTTATGAGAATTAAAAAAGGAAACTATATGCATTAAAAACAAATGCTTTCTTCTTTGAGAAACGATGAATTTAACAACAGTTTCTATTTTAGGAAAAATGAAGAATGGAACTCCAATTTTTCCTACAGGAAATGAAGAATTTAATGACAATTTCCTTTACGAAAACAAATGGATCTAATGCAAAAATAAAAATACTTTGAATTTGATTTGTCAATGATAAAGAAAAACACTTAAAGAGACATTGAACAAACTTACTTTTCAAAGGAGGAAGAATCAGGTAAATTCACTGGTCTCTATGAGGTATCAGACAATTGAAAACACAGCAAACAAAAGGCTGAAAGTGATGGCAATAAAAATTTCAAAGGGAATTTGGGTGGCTTAGGGGGAAACGTAGTCTCTAAGGGGAGACAGTTCGTTGCAAAGCACCCCTGAGTGGGAGTGCTATGCAAAGCACTATGTCTTGACCAACAGTGCATTGGGCGCAACAGAGAACAAAATTCAAGCTACTAAACACACTTCTAATGTAATTCTTTGTTTCAAAAGTATAATAATTGAGAGTAGATGCTACTGGGTGAATAAGTAGAGGCAAAAACACCAAGGATGAAGGGAAAATCCCCAGTGGAGTCGCCAATTTGTTATGCGGAATTATAAATTACGGATAAAACACATTCTCTGAATGTGGTGCTATGCATTTAGAACAATAGATCAAAGGCTTTGCAGACACTTTTCCTAAGGGTAAATAGACACACAGAAAGATGGTGAAACTTACTTGGGGTCCAAGCGCTTCCTATTCTCCTTATGTTGCTCTTGTTGTAGCTTCCAATCCAAGTTTGATCGCTAGAATAGTTCCTGCAAGTATGAACACTAAACAGCAAAGATATTGCAATATACAGATGTCTATTTACCTTAATCAGTTAAACAATGAAACATGAAACATATACATCAGCTAAGAATCCATGATATGAAAGATAGAAACATATACAGATACATATGTGGGAAAATGAGCAGTAATATTTATTAATGGATAGAAGGGGGAGGTTACAACCAGCGATTGATTTGATGTCACCAACTCTAGCATCATCCCAGCCTCATCACAATGAACATCTCTCCAGTAGCATATCACTCAAATCAAATACTCCATTAAGAATTCAAAAACATTTATTTACCAAATTTATTCCTTCTCAAGCACTAGGATTTGTGCTCAATTTATAGAACAACTGATGGTAGTTTCTCAATCAATGAATTTCTAATAATAGTCAAGACATGTTCCCAAGCTCAGAGTTGTTATATGGACACATGGATTCAAAGTTTGACATATATGGACTCTTCTAGAAGGCACTGGCCATGTGGAGAATCTAGAACAATGAGAATTTCTCTCCCAATTGACCAACGCACTCTTGAATGTCGGGAAGTGTTTTGCAGAGCACCCTTGAATGGAGGTAACTGCATATGCAAAACAGTTATTCCCTTAAGAGGCTGCATTGGTGAACTCATAGGTGATATAACATGTACTTCAAATCTTGGAAACTTTGCAATGGAAGTCATGGATGATTTGTTCTTATTCTTTGTCTTAGGGAATGTAGCAACTGAAATGATAGGGGATGATAGACCCTGCTTCATTGGTTCTGGGGATGATGTTCAGTTTAACCAGGTCATTGGGAATGGTGGCCAAATTGACCTATAACACCAATTTTTAAAAACTTATTGAGAGAAACCCTTTATTTACTTTCTTACATTGTGTGAATGGTACATAGGGTAAATTTAATCATAATATAACATGTACTTGCTTTGCGGGACTCGAGTAGATTTTACTTTTGAAAATGACAACTTTGACTTGGCAAGACAAACAACATGAGTTAAACCTTGGGGCTATCTATCTATCTATTTATATATCTATAGAGGAGTATTTGTATTAATAAGAAAAACAATTATGATATTGTTATTTAGTGTTGATAAATTCCATTTCCTTATAGAGCTATAAGTTTAGAGAATGAGAATTGTAACATTTTCAAAATAGTGTAAGCTAGAAATATTGTATTTATTTTATTCTAAATTTGTAGGTTTAACTTCTTATAAAAAAATTATAATGGGAAGAAATATAAATATAAATTGACTAGAAACTTACTTCATTTTGAGTTAATGACTATGGTATTTTCATTAGTGGTGTCAACCTCCTCCTAATATCTGATATATACCTCATAATTTGTAGAGTCTTTAAGGAGATCTTCTAGTGGAAGGGGCTCCACATGATTTGCAAGGTAGGTAAGCAAGGTCCAAACAATAGTCTAAAGAGAGACATTTACTTCATTCACATGCCCTCCTAAGATGGTGAGAGAATTTTTAGAGTTCATTACCATTCATGAAGAGTTAGAATGTATTAAACAAATTAAACATGAAGGACTTCATTAGCTATATCGGTGTCAACATGAATAGAATTGATTTGGGATCTTCGAGTCTCTATTTTCTCAATTAATGTTATTTTGATGGTCTTCATCCCTATCAATTCCATTGAATTACCATTTATACAATGAAGAACCTCCGTTGTGTTTCTAACATTTTTTGGGCATAACGCTCCATTTAAAATAGTGAAACATCCAAACCAAGGGGAGACATAAAGTAACGACCAAAGTCTACACAATTTTCCCCAAGTAGTAAGGAAATAAATAACCCATAGAGATTAGCAAAGGAATGGAATGATGAAATTTCAAAGAATCACATAATTCATGGCTAAGGTAGATGTTGGATTGAATTCCCTTATGTATTAAGATGTCCTCCAACAAAAAAAAAAAAGAGAAGAAAAAGTCCAAAGAAACTATATCAGCAAGCCTGCAAAGTATAAATTTGATGGGAACTCCTATCTGTCTAGTAATATTTTTATGACGAGTCTCTTTTTAAATCTACACTTCACATGAAATTTTACATTTATTTATGATTGTCATTTAAATGTTATTATTATATCTGTTTTATTAATTTTTTATAGATACATCTTTTCTTGATATAAATTTTTTGTTTTATCTTATCAATTCTACCTTGACTATAAAGAAAAAAGAAACCAAGTAAAATCATAGATATACATGTCAAATAAAAAATATATTGGATCATGTTCATGATTGCTAAACTAGCCAATAATTAGGGAAATTACGTGTAGTCATTGTTTACATATTGAATCATGGTGGTAACTATGAAACTAGTCAATGTTTTAGGAAAACTATGTATAGTAGTTGTTTATGTAATTCTGAAGCTTTTGCAATTCATTGAATTATTCTACAAAAGTTCTCAATCAACATACTCCAACCCATTGGTTGTAATGTATTTTGAAGAGGAGTAATTGACCTCAACTTGCATTGTGATGATTTGGATTGAAAGATCAAGATCATATAAATAATAACGCAAATTTGAACTGAATTTTACTTTTAAATAGCTTCTTGGGAGGATTCTAATATTTCAAGAAATAATAATATTTCAAGATATGTGTTATGAAGATTCATCATTGTTTAACAAGTAAGGAAAAATCTCTCTAGCCAACATCTCAAGATTTCCCAAAGGCCCAAGCCTAGTCATGCTCAAATTCAACTATGATTTTATGGAATGCATATGATCCACGATAACTTCACATTTGATATTTTCATTTCCAACCATGAAATAGATCCATTTTATAAAAAACGGGATTTATCATGAGCATACTAATTGAACCATCTACATAAAAACTCTCAAAATCAAACAAAAAATTTTCATGTCACATTTATTATTTTTATTGAACAACTAAAAAATTCTTGAACCTAATTACTCAATGCCCATAGGTCAGTGTTTTATATAAAATACAAATGGCCCATGGGTGAGAACATGAGTTTCAACCTTCAAGATTGAAATTTCAGGTTTCAACCTCCATGGTGTGGGATTGCATGATGTGATTTAGGACGGAGACAATTCCAGCATGCCTAACAATCCATAGTCAAGGTAGTGAGCCTCATACAATGAGCACAACTTGTTTTTATCTTTGTGTCTATAAGTACAATGCAATACGTGCTTATGTTAAAGTTTCATTTGTGCCTATATTCTTTCATTTTCTTAAGTCCAATTCATAATTACTTACATCTAAGCTATAGAGTTATAAATATATATGTAATAAATATCATTGTCTATCATGAACACATACATCTCTCTCTCTCTCTCTCTCTCTCTCTCTCTCTCTCTCTCACACACACACACACATGTTTGTCCACAAATAGATATGACTGGATGGTGGTTTCCTAGTTATTTCATAGGTTGTGGATCTAGGGAAGGATCCCACACTAATTGTGAAAACCTACATGTGGATTACAATCTACAATTGAGGTTATGGTATAGCATGTGGATTTTTATTCTGTAATTGACTTCAAGAGATTTGTGATTCAGGATTTCTAGACGGGGGAATTTAAAACCTCAACAATTCAACTTGGGAGCTACACCTTTGTGAGGGCTATGAGACAACTCGATGGAGTTCATTATAAAAGATTTCAAAATGATTGAGTATGTTGATGAAGACTTTACCAGACAAAGATCAAGACAGATATTGATTAAGGGAGGGTGTTGGAGATATTAACTCCTACTTGTCTTGTGCTTAATATTTGATATATGTCATCATATGTATTGGTTATTGCAATTTCTACTTGAGTTGTTTATTTGTATTATGTAGGAGATTGTTTGTTACTTTGATTTAATAGATTTTTCCAACCCATATAAATATGTAATATTGTGATGATAATAATGTATGTAGAATAGTTTGTTTGTGCAATAATTTCTACTCTCCGCAATTTTATCTAAATTGATAATTCATTCTCAATACTTAATTTGATATAATTTTTATAAGTTTATCTAAAGTTTTAAGAGTATATATATATATATATATATATATATAGTGAGAGTACTTATCATAAATTAGTTGCTTATTAGTATTAAGGATAATTATTATTAATTGTTATCTTCACAACTAAAAAATAAAATAAAAAACATATAGTTTATTGGTGGTGTCTTTCTAGAATCATCATAAAAGTTAGTTGTTAAATTCTTTTTCAAGACATAATTTGATATAGTTTTTTTATAAGTTTTTCCAAATTTGCAATAGTATATTTTAAAAAATAGTTGGAATACTTATCATTTAGGGATCCATTAATAATAGGGATAATTATTATTGGTTGTTATCCATAAATGTAAACTAATTCATCATAGTTATTCAAAGCAAGTCATAGTATCTAGAATAATAATCTGTAAGAGGGTAAGAGAGTAGGTTTTTAATCAAAATAGATGTTTACAAGGTATTGGACTATTAACTTATTTCTTTTTTATATATGGAGAGAAAGAGAGAGAGAGAGAGAGAGAGAGATTGGTGGTTTGTAAGAGGGTAGGCGTTTACTCAAAATAGATGTTTATAGGTCTTGAACTATTAACTTATTTCCTTATTTTATATGGAGAGAGAGATTATTTGAAAAAATCTAATTCATATTAGATTTAAATTGAGAATTAAAGTTACATGTTCTTATAAAAAAATTAAAAAAAAAATTAAAAAAAAAATGGAATTTTGATGTATTTTTTTTTTTTAATAATTTTTTTTTTTTTTTTAAATAAATGTATAATCAAAAGAAAGATGATAAAATTTTTTGTTAAAATACAAATTATTTTTAATTTTAGATATAAAATTAAGATTAAGATATGATAAAAAATATGATATTCTACTCTATACCCTTAAACTTGATTAATATTAATTAAATTAATATGGATTTTTTAGTTTTGAAAAAAAATTTAAAACTAATTTTAATTGCTTTAAAAGTTACATTCCTCAAACATAAAGAAATGTGTTAATTATCTAAGAGTTGAAAGTATTTGGAAAGAGTGAAAGTTTTCCCACTAACCAACACATTTAGAAGTCAAACTTTACCTATTACAAATTATCAACAAAATACTTTAAATATATTTTTAAATAATATAAATTTTTAATAATAACAGTAAATTAACCCATGTTATTTCTTAATAGCATGGTTTTCAATCACAACGATGAGTCCACGTGCATGTATTACAAACATGTCTGAGTGTTTTGGAAACGCTGCCGTCATATCGTCCCGACATTATCCAAAAATTATCCTCTTCACCCAACGAATTAACGACAAAGAAACCATGAAATGAAATTGAGTAGAGTGAGTTTTTCAGCTTCCAATTGAGTAAAGTGAGTTTCTCAACTTCAAACATCCATCAGTAAATCAATCAATGAGGTTTGTTTGTTAACAGCTACGCTACCAGTGGACAACGCTAAGTGTGGACTTCGTCTTGGGCTAACTCCATCTCTAGTCTCTTTTTCTTTTTCTTTTTCCGGTTAATCACATGGGGTGGAGGATCTTTAATTTTTTCCCCGGTTACAAATAGTTAATTATTGCAGCATGTGGAGTTGTCTAAATTTAGACCGTTAAGTTAATTGACTCAACTATCAGTGAGGAGTTTAAGTTCAGTTTTATTTTCGGTAAAATCCAATTTAAAGTATGTGTTACTAGTGGAAAAAAAAGGTTTAAATAGCCCTGAGGTTCATTGTTAATTGTAATGCAGGTGCAGTGCAAACAGAGAAGTAAAATATCGGTCCATACACTTTACTTCACCTTCCAATCGCTACAGATAGATAGATTAATTACATTTCATCTAGGAGGAGGGATGGGCAATTACATTTCTTGTGCTTCCAAGACTGTACCTTCCACCACTGTCAAAGTCATCCATTGGAATGGCAACGTTCACGACCTTCACCTTCTTAAAGGCGGCGGGATAAAGGCGGCAAAGCTGATGCTGGAGAATCCACAGCACTTTGTATGCCACGCCAATGGCTTGCACATCGGGCGGAGGATTAATCCTCTCACGGCCGACGAAGAACTGGAATTTGGGCATCTCTATTTTCTTGTCCCCATGACCAAGCTGCACTCGGTGCTATCCGACACAGACATGGCCGCCCTGGGATTGAAGGCCAATTCCGCCACGAAATCTAAAAACAGAGGAAGCTCCAGAGGCAGAGACAGAACCAGAGCACTCCCTCTCTTTGCTGACGTCATGCGTCCAGAGCCAGAGGCAGAGCCGGAAATGAAGACTGATGCATTGTTATTGGAGGAGGAGGAGAAACAAATTAACGGAGCGCAGGAGGAGCAACTGAATTTGGAAGAGGAAGAGGATCCAGAGGTATTAAGGGCGCTTGCGCAGCTAAGATTGAACGCAAGCAAACGCTGGAAGCCAAAGTTGGAGACAATTGAGGAGCTTGGGGATCTGTTGCAGTGGAATGTGGAGCAACATGACAATTACTGAGTACCATATTGAATCTGATGTTTCTTCCAGAACATGTGAGCACATTGAATCTGATGTTTCTTCCAGAGCATGTGAGCACAATATTCAATCTGATCTTTTCTCCTTTACAATGTTGATCTCTCAAACACACATGGGTCAATCATATTCCTCTGTGTCTGCTGGAATTCTGGGTTCTGTACCAACATAACTTTTACCCCTCTCAAATCTGCCAAAGATGTGACGAGGCGGTTGAATTACACGGAGCCTATTGGTTTCTGTACCAAGCTAACTTTTAGTCAAATCTGCCAAAGATGTGACGAGGCGCTTGAATTACAGAGAGGCTGCAACCTTGTATTTATTTGGGTCAGGCATTATATAATTCTTTTATGATTATTATAAATATATTTTATTTTTTTTAATATTATAAATATATATTGTGGAGGGTTGTTCTCTGTTTTTTTTTATATTGTGGATGGTTGTTCTCTGTTTTTTTTATCTATGCAATGGTTATGTTAATTTAATTTTATGTGCTTATTATAAAGTATATTTAAAATTCATAAACTTTAAAAAATTGATTTTATTTAAAATTATTTAAATCAATTTTTTTTTCATTAATTTTAAAAATATTTAATAAATATTTTATTGTCAATTGAGTGATAGTTTTGTTGAGAATAAGATGTTGTAGTATTAGATTCTTTGTCAACAAAATTTTTGGAAGGTATACTTGATATGACATTGCAGGTTTTTTTTGTGACTTAGATTGGAGCATTATTTGAACTCAGTTTAAAAGAGTAGAATAAACAAAAACTAGATTGTAAATCATTAAAAATATAAATATGTTTTTGATTAGAAATACATATTATTTTGTCTTCACATCTATGTAACTATAAGAATGTAAAATAGAATAAAAATATGTATATATAGAATTATTTATCATTAAGAAATGATATATATATATATATATGAAAAAACAAAACAAACAAAGTTTTCACATATATTTATCTATAAAACATCACTACGTTCTCCAATAAAAATATTAGTTTATATTCATAACCATATAACACCACAAAAATAAAATATTGAATTATTTATATGCAAAATCTACATGATCAAATAACAAAAGCCAGCACAACAAACAAAACAAGTTTCGTATATATTTATCTATAAAATATAGAAACACTATATATTTACACCGATGCCAAGAAAGTATTACTAAATACATTTTCCCCATAAACGTGGGTGGGCTCTATATCTTCGCAGAGATGATATTGATAAAAATATGTGTGAGATCAGAGTTTGTTTAATTTTACAAATTTAACACATGTTATTAAGTATTTTTAGAAAAAAATTCCAATATAATATTTAAACTATAAATGTGAATGGCCCAACCCTCTAAACATGATTTAGTGTAAGATAGGTGTTTGTTTCATTTTACAAATTTTATACGTATTCCACGACATATTCTTAAGTAATTTTAGAAGAAAACTCTAATAAAATATTTAAACTATAAATGTGAATGGTTCGACGCTCTAAACATGATTTAGTAGGAAGTGGAGAGTAGGTTTTGTTGGGCATCATCATTTGCATAAATCAAACTACCGAAAAAAGAAGTTATTTAATTTTTAAGAAAATTAAAATTTATAAAATACAAAAGTTTGAAGGAATTATTAAAATAATAAAACTGAAAACAAATATTACGTTATTACGCTTCCAGGAAATTTTCTGAGAAATAAGTTTTGTTTGATTTCATAAAATAAATGTTAGATAAAAAATTGAAGTGAGAAATGGTTAACTAATAATTAAAATTTAATGTTAAAAATTTACCAATAACAATTCACATTTAAAGCATCCATTATTATTAGTCCTCGCTGTAGGCATCGGACTATAGTAATGAAATGTCTTCCTAGCATTATTTTCTTTTCTTTTTTGTAAATTAGGTGGTGCCTTTTTATTTTCTAATTATAATTGAAGGACAAGCTACAATATAATATTCATACTATGGCCTCAACTTGCCCGTAGGAAACCAGGTCTGTTGGCCATCTGAGTGCATTGAAAGCTTGCCAAAATTGAAATTGCCTTTTCCTTCTATACATCGCATTAGCTAACTGTCCTACTATTGCAATATGTTCAAGCATATAATATAAAATAAGTTCACATACTTCCAAAAAAACCATAAAGCGGAATACTATAAAAAACTAGCCATCTGAAGAGGAAACTGGGGATGGGTCCTTGGCATGAGACCCAGGCATGTCAACCTGTTGCATCTGCTGGATCAGCTTCTCCATACGTCCCATCCTTTCATACATACGTCCCATCCTGTCATCCATTCTCTGAATGCGATCCGTTGCTTGATATTGGGTAATTTTAATATGCTGCAGGTGGCTTTCTATATTCTCCAACAGATCTTTGAGATACAATTCTGTCTTTGGCTGGACTTTGAACTCTGGAGGATGAGCACTTTGTATTGCTTTTGCCAGAAGACACTTCATTAACCAATATGTATGAATGGTTTGGTTAAATAAGGTAAGGCGACCTCGGGTGTTTCCAGGGTCCTGAATGAAATCGAGAATGTCAGCTTCAGCTTCGTTGTCTTCAGGTTCCGTCTGAAGATCTCTTTCCCAACCACGAATTTGATTACGGGCTGGAGAGGAATTGCCTAAAATGTAGTTAACTACAAGATTTTCCAAATGCTCCTGGTTAGTTCTTCTTCCTCTTTTCTTTGGCACATGTTCTTGCTGAATCTTCTGTTTACCCTTAGCTATTTCAGAACGCAGGCAACGTTTCCCCATGATGAATTTGTTCCTATTCAGGAGAACATACAGACAAGTAATAACCGGAGTACATATGGACAATTGGTTTTCATTTTCTTCATAAATTTCTTTTATAGAGCGACTCCTAAGATTAGGAAGCTGTACCCTAGACTAAGGGGTAGACTGTAAGTTAATGATGTTATCCCTATGGCCACAGCCGATGTAAATCATAGCATCGTGGGTCAAAGCCTTGATTACATGCATTTCAAAAATCCAAACAGAGAACGAGCAAAACAGAGAATAAGGACTTAGGGCCATTTGAAGACAGATACGGTAAATGTGAACAGAAAACACTGAAAACACTCGGTTAATGTTGAGCCAGAGAGCAAGCACATTGGGAGCTTGAATACGGGGTTGAGCGCAACGACCAGGAAGACTGGAAGGAAGAGAGCATCCGGTAGGCACCATGATTCTAACCAAACAAGAATCTGAACTTTGCAGACCCATGATAATATGACAACGCATCTCATGCGAAGCTTCCCATAAACTGTGAGTATTTGTGGTTATAGCATTACAGATGCAGAGAATAAAATATAAACATGGGTCCCGAAAACAGGGGTGAACAGGGTTTTGCGGTGGAGTAGCTGAACAGAAAAACGAGAGTGAATCCCCAACCAACCGAAAATAATCAAGCCAGGTCCTAATATGATTTATATGCTTCATAAAAATGAGGATAGAGACCGATACATACCTAGCCACAGTAGCGAAATTGACAGGATGAGTTGCGCGCCTCCTCTTCGTCTCCCAAGCCCTTGCATGCAGCAAGCTTTGCATGAGCGTTTGGGGTGAGGGAGGGCGGTGACTTACCTTAAGTAGAACTTCCGTTCTGGGCGCTGGCAGGCCAGCCTGACATGATCGTTGTATAATCATACCAACGCAAGTGAGCACCCAAACCATTGATCGAGCTTGGCGGTTCATCATCATGGTTATTAATTGTCTGGAGGGTGGCCTCCCGTCATGTTGCCACGGATTGTCCTTTGTGCCAGTTGTTCACCCCGATCGGGGGCTTCCTAGCATTATTTTCATGTGTTAATTAACTTAAAGTTTTCAGCCTATCAAATTTGTGTATTAGCTTTTGAGCACCAATAAAATCATTTGTGGTCTTATTGGCCTCTTCTCGAGGTTGGGGAGACTATAATCAAGGATAACTTATATATTTCGTCATATACTTTATTTTTATTTGGCAAAGGTAAACTAATGCTAGCATTAGTTCATGGATGTTAAATGCTACAACTTACGGGTTACATGCCATAGTTAACCTGTCATGTTGCGGTGTTTTCTAGGATTTAAGATATGTCTTCTTACTCGTCACTGCCTCCAACCTCCTGTCATGCCGAATGGCATGGAATGACTAGGGAAATTTGATGCCGAGTACCCTGCTTACCCACCTTTTCAATCTCTCATGCATATAAAAATGCCTGTACTCAATTTAGTGCTCAATCCAATTTCCAATCTGGGCAAAACTTAAAAATAAATATGTGGAAGCTTCTATATCTCAAATCATAGATTTGAGATATTAAATAAAACTCTTTTGGTTATAAAACCATGCAACCCAGATTTCAATTCTTCTATGCGGAAGCTTTAGTTTCTGCTTCAAGCCTATGGTTAAAACCATAATCAAAACCCATCTTATAATATGTCGAATTAATATTCCCACATTACAACTAAAACCATATTTAACTTTGACCCTCACTTCATGGGTTTCGAATCTTTATTCAAGCTTCACATTTAAACCCATTATGTAATGAATATGGCGTAAACTCCATGGTATAAACCCCGCCAACACTTCATACTGCATTCATTATCAAAGTATGGCATCATGTTATATATTAAGGGTTTGACTACATGTAACGCTTGGACCCATATCATATAAACTTTAAAGTCGAGCCACAGTTTATTAAAACTTCAAGCCATCGCATCAATTTAGATGGACCCCTTTACTACATAACAGGACTACAATTAAACCCTAACCTCGCCTAAGGTTCTTACCTTGGTTATAATTTTCGACATCACATTTCATTTATGCATTTCAAACCTTATTAAATCTCGACTTTGATTTAAAACAAAACCCAATAAACATTAAGGTCCGCTTGGTCCCACAGCTCAGTTAACATGCCTTGCTTTATAATTCATACAACTTTACAACGCCAACGTCATCCGATCCTTGGATCAGATCATCCAACAGATATCGCGCTCCTAACTTTACACTTTTTAATCGCTCAAAATCACGTGATGAAAACGGTTTTCAAATACCGCCTATGGACACGCATCACTCATCTAATTATATTGCGTTCCAAAAGGCGAAACAACTTACCATTTAAAGAGCCACGTGAAACTGCTGGTATCTACCTCCGAAACCGTCCTTACTGTTCATCCTTTTCGGTTCCACCTTTTCTTGATCGCTCAAGGTTCCACAAACTTCTATTCGGCTACCGTTCAATTCGGTGAACTGACTTCACTCCCTTTTTGGAATCACATTTCTAGTCTCACTGCAATTTCTCATTTCCACTGGCCAATACAACCCCCAACTCTTAATTCGATAACTGTGTTCGATTCCCTGCAGCCGGTTTAAACAAATAGAGATTCGAAACATGCCAAAATTATCATAGATTAAGACCACCTGCGTCCTTCATCAGAAAGGACCAAACCCCATTGATTCTCTATATTATGGTTTTAAGAAAGGAATGGGTATCGATTATGCGAATCGAACCCAACAACTTCTTACAATTCATATAAGTACCATAATGGCATTCTCATAAGATCAAAACCTCTTCACTCCGATTAAAGGCACTTTAACTTATTATCCACAGAGAATAATATCTTAATGCAATCGATTTCTCCATTCTCAATTTCAAATCGAATATCATGATGCAGATGTGAATCAAATGGTAGAGAGTCGGTTAATAACCATTAACCGGAATAACCAAATGTCTTTTCCCAAATGCAACCTCGAGTATACAATTCCTTACTGTTCCTCAACCCAAATCATGATGATTAACATCAATTTCATAGCATCACCTCAAAGCCTATTCAAAGTTCTATTCATACATAGTTGATGGAGATTCAAAGCATTCTCGCACAGAAATTAAATCAACCGATACACATACATTCAGGAACAAATTCCCCCATTCATTAGATAAATGAAATTACTTACAGAATCTTTTTTCTGGCCCAATTTTCAATTCGATGGCCCTTCTATCTCACTACTCTGCCTCTCTAGGCCTCCAGCCCTGTTCATTAATTCCTTTAAGGCTTACACTTATACAGGATGGTAATGAATCGATTCAGCTCCTACAATGACTCAACAAAACTCTTGAAATCCTCAAATCCTAAATATAGCCTAAAGCCCTAAACAACTGAAACTAACTCTTCACATTCCTAACTAATCGACTTCCCCTCTTGTTCTCCAATGACTTGGGAACATTTACAATTTCTCTCCATATTTAATTAAAATCACTCAAATATTAATAATTACACAAGAAAGCAAAAACATTAGATCCCCCTATGTCTATTAAAATACAAAGTATTTTCTTGGGCCTAATGCCCCTGCATCAGACTCCCAAGGTTAAAATGATCATGATCTCCTGATCATGTGCTTTCAGTCCTTGTCTTCCTATATCCCACACTTTGTTCTGCAACTGATCATCTGTTGCAATATTCTTCTTCTGCACTCCTCCAGGCTTCCATATCTTATGCTGCATCTTCCCGCTTGCTAAGCTTTCACAGTCTATGATTGTCTTCTTATCAGACACTTTCACCATCAGCTTTCTTATCAATTTAATTTCCTGATCTAATTTATCTTCTGACTGCTAGATACTGCTTCATGTTGATTGCTGAACTTCTACTTCTACTTCTGCTTATTGAGTTCTTATTTACTGAACTCTTATTGCTGCTTTTTCTTACTGAGCTCCTACGCTAGCTCTAGCTCTAGATCCAGCTTTAACTTGCTGAGCTCTCATGCTTACTGCCACCCAATCATCCATGCCCTCTTGTTCTTTGCAACAGAAAAACTCTTCCCGATTTTCATCCATGACAATTTCTTCATTCTCTGACTTCGGAAATTCTCTGGACTGGTATTTAAATTTCCAGTCATTGTCATCATCTCTTTTCCTCTCTTCCTGGACCAAACATTCTTTAGTCCTTCCATTAGTACCTGCAATCATAAAACAAACACCAAAATTACAAAATCCTTGTGTCTCTTCCTCCTCTAGCAACACTTCAAATTGTTGCTCTAACATTTCCTCTGGCAACACTTCAATCTGCTGCTCTGTCATTTCATTCTCTTCTCTAAATGTTCACAGCAAACAATTCAGCCATCTATTTTCAAGCATTTCATCAATATGCTGCAAACTTGTTTCAACATATTCTTCTTCTTCTTCCTTGACAATCTTCAGTAATTGTCTTCCATCTTCTTAATTGATTCTGGCACTCAACTCAAGTTCTTCAAGTACTATGTCCTCATCTTCTATCAGAATAAAATTCTGATTCTCCACCGCTATAGTAGTCCCAAAAGTCTATCTTCTAGTATTCTCTTTGTTCATCAGGAAAATCAACTCCTTCTTGTCATTATCAGTAAAAAATTCCTTCATATGAGACATGACTGCTTCACCTTCTTTCAACAGCCCATCTTCATTCAAGACAACTCCAAGAGATGGATTGTCTTATTTAACACTTGAAATTATAGTCAAATTGTCAAATTCAACGCTACAAGACCCAATGGTCTCAATTGATGATCCAGTCACCAATTCTTCCTTCGGCAGTCCTAAGTCTTTTCCAAGACTCAGAAAATATTCCCTGTCATCGTTCTCTTGCATCTTCACATTCTGCAATCCCCAATTTTGAAATTGAGGTTCTCCTTCCTGCATTGAATCCTGGTTGTTCAGCATAATCTCCAGCAATCCAACTTCTTCATTCCATGGATTAAAGTCTTCCACAGAATTTTCCTCCTCCTTTCTTTAGCTGCCCAATGGTGTCAACTTTTCTCCATCACTAACAAAATCTGCATTCACAAAACAATTGTTAAAACAAAAATCATAAGGCCTCAGTGCCTTTATTTCTTCTGCCAGCATTTCAGTATGCTATCCTGAAATTCCTTCCACTATCAGCACATCAGTATGCTGATTCACTTTTCCCAAATAACTCTCTGAAGAATTCTCAAGATTGTCAACAAGTCTTTCATTCACACCATCTATCTCCATGATGGTTTCCTGTTCACTTGGTGAACTCTGCCTTATGCAATCTCCCTTTCATACTCTGAATTCTCCAACAAATATTCTAGAAATGCAATTTCTCTCTCGCATTCTTTAAGAAATTCATCATCACTTACATTCCCTGCATTCATACACAAATTTTCAGTTTGCAACTCATAAGTTCAACAACCTCAACTAGTGTTTCACATATCAGTTCTGCAAACTGAATCCTTTCTTCTTCATCCACAAGAATTTCTTCTTGTGCTGCAACAATTTCTATCATAAATGCGTCACTGCTTCCTTCAGTAAAGAGACATTCTCCAACATTGCATTTTACTTCAGAGTATTCATCTTCTGAGAGATACTTCTTCATACTTGTGACAGCTTTACAAGATTTCTCATCCTCCTCTGTAAAACCTGTAATCACCGCACAATTGACAGATTAAAAAATACAAGGTTCTACATCATCCAGCTGATCTGGACTTGTCCAATAACTCAGGAAATCATCAATAATTTCATCTTTAGCAAGACAAACTTCTTGTTGTCTTAAACCTCCACCATGGTTCATAAGATCTTTTGCAGATCTCCATTCTTCATTTGTACTCTGTTCTGCTTCAGAAACATAAACTTCTCTTCTCAACTCAGCTGCTCTGAGTTCTGCACATTCCAACTGTACATCCATCCTCTATTCAAGCTTTCTTATCTTTTCTACAGACATTCAAAAATCATCAGATGTAAAATAATTTGACCTCTTGGTCTCACTTGAAGTTTCAGTCTTCAAGTCCTTCTCCAAATACTCAATCATCCTGAGTAGTCTCTCTTTCTGTTTAGCATGTATCATCTACTCTTTCTTCATTTGTAGCCCATGCCACTTTACTTTCTTCTTCATGAGCCAACCAACTCTCTAGATTTCCTCTATCATATTTTCCAATTTATTAAATTGTTCTCTGATCTCAGCTACCTCTTCCAATATTCTGCATCAGTCAATTTCTTCCTCATGCCATTTGTCCTGGCATCTTCTTCCTCTTTTCTATTGTGGCCTCTCTCAGAACCCCTGTTATCTCTTCTATGACTTTTGGAAGTCACCTTCTCTTCCGTCATGAGTTCCTCACTCATCAGTTGCACCAGGCCTCTAAAACAGAAAGCTCTCCTACTGCCACTTACCTTACCAATCCTTTCCTCCAGATCTGGGATTTTGGCAAGTACTGGTCCCCTATCTGCTGGAACCTTCTGAGCACTCTCTTTTGCTCTCTCTAGGCTTCACTCTGCAACTTTTCAAGAACACATATGTTCTTCTTTCATCCAACCTCTGTTGGGAATTCTCCAGATTCTGCCACACTTTCTTCTTCACTTTAGAATCCTCTGTTGGACTCTTTCATCACTACTCTCAAAGTTGTGATCTGCTTTTGCTGAGATTTCTTCAATTGCCTGCAATCCGAATTCTGCAAACAATACTTCAAACCAGAGTTAAATAATGCTCATCAACTCACCTTCTAAGATCCCTGAGTGATCTTGTTGTTCCTCTCACCTGCACTGCATCTCTGTATGCTGTAATCTTTATCAGTTTTCAAAAATCTGATTTCTTTTCATACATGCAATTAATTCAAAAACTTGAACTTTCAAACATATATATTCCAGCTCTGATACCACATGATGTTGGGTACCCTGCTTACCCACCTTTTCAATCTCTCATGCATATAAAAATGCCTGCACTCAATTTAGTGCTCAATACAATTTCCAATCTGGGCAAAACTTAAAAATAAATATGTGGAAGCTTCTATATCTCAAATCATAGATTTGAGATATTAAATAAAACTCTTTTGGTTATAAAACCATACAACCCAGATTTCAATTATTCTATGCAGAATCTTTAATTTATGCTTCAAGCCTATGGTTAAAACCATAATCAAAACCCATCTTATAATATGTCGAACTAATATCCACACATTACAACTAAAACCATATTTAACTTTGACCCTCACTTCATGGATTTCGAATCTTTATTCGAGCTTCATGTTTAAACCCATTGTGTAATGAATATGGTGTAAACTCCATGGTATAAACCCCTCCAACACTTCATACTGCACTCATTATCAAATTATGGCATCACGTTATATATTAAGGGTTTGACTACATGTAATGCTTGGACCCATATCATATAACCTTTAAAGTCGAGCCACAATTTATTAAAACTTCAAGCCATCGCATCAATTTATATGGACTCCTTTAATACATAACAGGACTACAATTAAACCCCAACCTCGCTTAAGGTTCTTACCTTGGTTATAATTTCTGACATCACATTTCCTTTATGCATTTCAAACCTTATTAAATCTCGACTTTGATTTAAAACAAAACCCAATAAAAATTAAGGTCCGCTCAGTCCCACAGCTCAGTTAACATACCTTTCTTTATTGTTCATGCGACTTTACAACGCGAACACCATCCGATCCTTGGATCAGATCGTCCAACAGATATCGCGCTCCTAACTGTACACTTTTTAATCGCTCAAAATCACATGATGAAAACGGTCTTTGAATACCGCCTATGGACACGCGTCACTCATCTAATGATATCGCGTTCCAAAAGGCAAAATAACTTACCATTTAAAGAGCCATGCGAAACTGCTGGTATCTACCTCCAAAACCGTCCTTACTGTTCATCCTTTTCGGTTTCGCCTTTTCATCATTGCTCAAGGTTCCGCGAATTTCTATTTGGCTACCGTTCAATTCGGTGAACTGAATTCACTCCCTTTTCGGAATCGCATCTCTAGTCTCACTGCAATTTCTCATTTCCACTGGCCAATACAACCCCCAACTCTTAATTCGCTAACTATGTTCGATTCCCTGCTGCCGGTTTAAACAAACAGAGATTCAAAACATGCCAGAATTATCAGAGATTAAGACCACCTACATCCTTCATCAGAAAGGACCAAACCCCATTGATTCTCTATATTATGGTTTTAAGAAAGGAATGGGTATCGATTATGCGAATCGAACCCAACAACTTCTTACAATTCATATAAGTACCAGAATGGCATTCTCATAAGATCAAAACCTCTTCACTCCGAATAAAGGCACATTTAACTTATCCATAGAGACTAATATCTTAATGCAATCGATTTCTCCATTCTCACATTCAAATCGAATATCATGATGCAGATGTGAATCAAATGGTAGAGAGTCGGTTATTAACCATTAACCAAAATAACCAAATGTCTTTGCCCAAATGCAACCTTGAGTATACAATTCCTTATTGTTCCTTGACCCAAATCATGATGATTAACATCAATTTCATAGCATCACCTCAGAGCCTATTCAGAGTTCTATTCATACTGTAGGTTTTAACCCTAAACAGAAATTATCTACACATGAATCTTATAACAGAAAATAAACAATAGCGAGAGCATAAAACATAAAACAGATAAACATAGAGATTTTCCCCTGGATCCCAAATCTGGACGACCAACTTGATTTTTCATTATATTCCTTTTAGTGTTACAACACATATATATACATGCCAAAGCATACATAAAACCCAATCCATTAACCCTGGATTAGAACATAACCGTAGTTCCCTTGACCGGATCTACAAAATACCTGGGGCCAAAAACCATCGTACCCCAAAACCATGTGCAAACTCATGCACAAAACATGGGTGGGTCCGCCTATGAGTGGGTCCGCACACCAAAACAATTTTCTTCAGGGCGCTACCCCAGACCCCAACAGTGGCGGCTGCCTCCCCCCTTGTGACCCCCCTGCTGCGCCTGGCACAACGTACAGTGCGTGGGGCTAGTCATGGAAAGAATATAACACATACCCAACATTCTCCCACTTTTTGTTTTCTTTCCACAGGGGGCCACAGCAGAGCTTAGTCATTGGGCCAATTCTTCAACACCCATTTTTTCTCTACACCAAGAGAACTTCTGAGTGCTCACAGACTTCATCAATGAATTTGCAACATTCTTCAAAGTGTCCACCTTTACCAGCAACACCCTTTTAGCCTCAACCATATCTCTAACAAAGTGATATTAAACATCAATGTGCTTTGTCTTTGAATGGTAAGCAGGGTTCTTAGCCAAGAAAATTGCACTTTGGCTATCACAGTCTATCCTTATAGCTTGCTGTACCAACCCCATACTTGAACACAATCTCTGCAACCAAACTGCTTCCTTGCTTGCATGAGTGGCTGCTATGTATTTTGCCTCTGTAGTTGAAAGAGCCACTACAAACTGTCTTTTACTCATCCAACTGACTGTGCCTCCAAATAGGTTAAACACATACCCACTTGTAGATCTTCTTTGGTTCAGATCTCCAGCCCAGTCTGCATCAACAAAACTACAAATGTCTAACATTATTTCCAATCCTGGTCTTCCCTGGTAGCACAAGCCATAATCACTAGTGCCACGTAAATATCTGAAAACCTGCTTCACTGCTGTCCAATGCTCCTTCCCTGGGTTTGACATAAACCTGCTTAATACTCCCACTACATGTGCAATGTCTGGTCTAGTACAGACCATTGCATACATCAGACTACCCACTGCACTTGCATATGGAACACGGGACATGTCCTCCTCTTCTTATTGTGTCTTGGGACACTATTCAGCAGACAACTTTACACCTATAGGAATAGGAACATTCACCAGTTTACTATCATGCATATTTAACCTCTGCAATATAGTCTCGACATACTTCCTCCAGTTTAACCAGAGCTTCCTCTTTGCCCGATCTCTCTTAATTTCCATGCCCAAAATATAGTTTGCAGCACCAAGATCCTTCATGTAGAATTTGGAGAACAGTTGGGTCTTCAAATCTTGGATAATTTCTTTGTCATTTCCAATCAAAAATATATCATCCACATACAAGACCAAATAAATAACATGGTCACCAATTAATTTAAAATAAACACAGTGATCCTCCTTGCTTCTGGTGAAGCCAAGTCCCCGTATATAGGTATCGAATTTCTGATACCACATCCTTGGTGACTGTTTTAACCCATATAGAGACTTCTTCAACCTGCATACCAGTTTTTTCTTACCCTTCACCATAAAGCCTTCAGGTTTCTTCATGTAGATCTCCTCTTCTATATCCCCGTGAAGAAATGTTGTCTTCACATCCATCTATTCTATCTCAAAATCAAATGCAACAGCAACAGATAAAAGTAATCTAATAGAAGTAAACTTGGCAATAGGAGAAAAAATATCACCAAAATCAATTCCTGGCACTTAGGAATAACCTTTTGCTACCAACTGAGCTTTCTATTTCTCCACCTTGCCTTCTACATTCATCTTCTTCTTAAACACCCATTTGCTCCCGATTGGCTTCCTTCTAGCCGGCAACTCCACCAGATCCCATGCCTCATTTTTTTGCAAGGATGCCATTTCATCAACCATGGCCTCCTTCCAGAGTTTTCCATCCTCGGAATCTACTGCCTCACTGACAGTTCTTTGATCATCATCAATTATAGTTAAGGAAAAACCTGAATAGAAAGCAGATGGACTATACCTTTCTGGTTGCCTTCTTTCCCGAACTGATCTTCTCAAAACTGGAGTTTGTGGCTCTTCCTCTTCTGAATCTTCTTCTATTGTAGAGTCTGATTCATCCTCCTTTAGCTCAAACTCTATCTTCTCGGGTTCCTTTGGTATGATTTCATGTTTAACAACATCTTTCACCTCTCTAAACACCACATATCGACTGTACACAACCTTCCTTGTTTCCGGGTTCCAAATCTTGTAACCTTTTAAACCATCCTTATACCCAATAAAGATGCACCTTTCAGATTTATTAACCAACTTGGTCCTTTTCTCCTTTGGAACATGTACATATGCATCACATCCAAATACCCTTAGATGTGAAAGAGAGGGTTTCTTACCAGTCCATACCTCATGTGGATTCTTATCCTCCAACACTGATGAAGGTGATCTGTTAACCAGATAGCATGCAGTCTCCACTGCCTCTGCCCAGAATTCTTGTCCTAACCTGGTACCACTGAGCATGCTTCTTGCCATTTCCATCAGTATTATGTTCATTATTTCTGCAACTCCATTTTGCTGAGGTGTGTATGGAGTAGTCTTCTGCCGTGCTATACCACACTTCTTACAGAACTCTTCAAATTCCTTCTTGCAGAACTCCCCACCATTATCTGTCCTTAGCGCCTTTATCTTCTTCTATATCTAGTTTTCCACCAGAGCCTTAAATTCTTTAAATCTGTCAAAGACTTCAGATTTCTTCCTCAAGAAATATATCCATGTATTCCTTGAGAATTCATCTATGAATGAAACATAGTACACAGACTTTCCCAGTGATGGAACTGACACAGGTCCAAACACATCACTGTGCACAAGTTCTAATATCTTGTTCGCCTTCTTAGCACCAGAAGGAAAACTCACCCGATTCTGCTTCCCATAAACACAATGTTCATAGAAATCGAAATCCAGAGAGTAATTAGACATACCTTCTACCATACCATTTCTATGCAGTATCCGAAGGCCCTTCTCTCCAATATGTCCAAGCCTTTGGTGCCATAACATGGTCTTTTCTCCAGAGACAGCTAGGCTTTCCACTCCACTTTCAGGAACCACAGAACTGTTACACCCATCAATAATAGTGCTACCTTGTAGCTTGTACAGAGTTCTAGTCGGAACTCCCTACATTAATACCAGTTCTCCCCGAACCATCTTGCAGGAATCTTTCTCGAACACTGTTTTTACACCTGCATCATCCATCTTGCTTACAGAAATGGGATTTCTGGCCAATGTAGGAATATGCATAACACCAGGAAGTGTTCTAATCCTTCCACCTTGCAGCTTTAGCTTGACCTTTCCACGTCCGACGATTCTGGCCTTCCTATCATCCCCTAGGAAGACATCACCATCATATTTTTCATACTCACAGAACCACTCCCTATGGGGAGTGAAGTGAAAGGATGCACCTGAGTCAATCAACCATGACTCATGATCTACATGTTTATTTGAAGAAGAAGCCAAATACACATCCCCACCTTCATCCGAGGTGGTTTTTTCCTCTGCAGAAGGAGCATCATCAGATCCCTTTCCTTTCTAAGGAGATTTAGATCTGCACTCCTTTTTGTAGTGCCCTTCCTTTCCGTATTTCCAGCATACCTTTACAAACTTTCCAAGAGATTTAGATCTCCCTCTAGATTTGGATCTCCCACTCAAAACCTTATTCTTGTTTCTGTTTTGGGACCTTCCTCGTATAGATAAGGCATCTCCATTTTGGCCCTCCATATTTCTCTGTCTCATTTCCTCCGACAGCAAGGCTGAGACAATGTCATCAAAATTCAAGGTAGTTGTATTGCTACCTATTGTAATAACCAGACTATCCCACGAGTCTGGTAGAGAACACAACAAACTGATGCACTTATCTTCATCTAATATTTTAATATCAACAGATGACAGCTGACTTACCACAGTATTGCAGGCGTTCAGATGCTCTATCACCGAGTCTCTATCCTTCATCCTCAGGTTATACAGTTTTTTCCGCAGGAACAACTTATTCACCAGAGAATTAGATTGGTACAAAGTCCTAAGTTTTTCCCACAAATTCTTCGTCGTAGCTTCCCCAAATACATTCAACAATACTAAATCTGAGACACACAACCGTATTGTGCTCTTAGCCTTCTGATCCAGTTTCTTCCAGTCTTCATCTGACATTGCCATTGGTTTAGTACCTGGATCTACCGCGATCCACTGATATTTATCCACCAGAAAATCCTCCATCTTGAGCTTCCACAACTCAAAACTCTGACCATTAAATTTCTTGATCTCTATCTTTCCGCCTCTCGCCATCTTCTTTCACCGCAAGAGTCGATCCCATAGATCTCCCACTGAACAAGGTCTACCTCAGGCCCAAGCAATAAACCCTCAATAGCAAAGGCGTCCCCTTGAAGCTGAAACAACTTTGATACCAAATGTAGGTTTTAACCCTGAATAGAAATTATCTACACATGAATCTTATAACAGAAAATAAACAATAACGAGAGCATAAAACATAAAACAGATAAACATAGAGATTTTCCCCTGGATCCCAAATCGAGAAAACCAGCTTGATTTTTCATTATATTCCTTTTAGTGTTACAACACATATATATACATGTCGAAGCATACATAAACCCAAATCCATTAACCCTGGATTAGAACATAACCATAGTTCCCTTGACCGGATCTACAAAATACCTGGGGCCGAAAACCATCGTACCCCAAAACCATGTGCAAACTCATGCACAAAACATGGGTGGGTCCGCCTATGAGAGGGTCCACACACCAAAAAAAATTTCACCGGGGCGCTACCCCGAACCCCAACAGTGGGGGCTACCTCCCCCCTTGTGACCCCCCTGCTGCGCCCGGCGCAACGTACAGCGCATGGGGCTAGTCTTCGAAAGAATATAACACATACCCAACACATACATAGTTCATGGAGATTCAAATCATTCTCGCACATAAATTAAATCAATCGATACACATACATTCAGGAACAAATTCCTCCATTCATATAGACAAATGAAATTACTTACAGAATCTCTGTTCTAGCCCAATTTTCAATTCGATGGCCCTTCTATCTCACTACTCTGTCTCTCTAGGTCTCCAGCCCTATTCATTAATGCCTTTAAGGCTTACACTTATATAGGATGGTAATGAATCGATTCAGCTCCTACAATGACTCAACAAAACTCTTGGAATCCTCAAATCCTAAATTTAACCTAAAGCCCTAAACAACTGAAACTAACTCTTCAGATTCCTAACTAATCGAATTCCCCTCATGTTCTCTAATGACTTGGGAAAATTTACAATTTCTCTCCATATTTAATTAAAATCACTCAAATATTAATAATTGGATAAGAAAGAAAAAACATGAGATCCCCCTATGTCTATTAAAATACAAAGTATTTTCTTGGGCCTAATGCCTCTGCATCAAAATTACTACAATAAATGAAGATATGGTTATGATTCAATGTTTTCTGGTGGCCACCATTTAAGATTCTGGAGGAACGAACAACAACAGTGCTACCATTTAAGAGTCTGGAGGAACGAACAACAACAATTTCTTCCACCATTTATTTAAGAGTCTAGAGGAACTAACAGCAACATTTTCTTCGGCTTTCGAAAAAATTGGATTTTTGGTAAATTAACAGTTTCTATTTTTATATTAACTTTACTAGAACTTGTTTAGTATAAAACAGTGCTCACCTGTACACCCATGTTGGGTTGCAAGGGGATACACTTTTAGTGTGAAATTTTTTCCGTTGCAAGCAAATTGTTTTTCCCTAATCGCATTTTCTACTTGGTGCAAATCTAGTGCGCTTCTACAGATAGGATATCTGGCATATACTTAAAATATATTTGGTACTGTGAAACTCCTCACAGAGCCCCTTAGAGCCCCTTGGATTCTTGAAGGACTCACAGTGTTGCATAGTTTTTTTGTTGAGTGGTGGCAGAAACTTTTAGGCTGCGTGTTGGATTTTTTTCTTGTTGCGTTGATTGATTTTATTGAGATTGCAAACTTTAAGAAGCGTTTATGTCAGTAATCTTCTGATAGTCATACATAATCTGAATTTGCAAGGTTTTATGTAATGAGGTTGTGTAGTAATAGCCAACTGTGTCCCTTCTAGTGCAATGACAAGCTTGTTGCAGTGACAAGCTTGTTGAGTTTCCTCATGTCTTCCGTAGCTGAAAGTGCATATTATACATCAATTTCATTATCGGATTCAAATCCCGACTTTAGCTAGACTGTAGGATTGAAAGAATTTTCTCATCCATCCATTGCATCTTTCTCTATTGTTGGACAATCCAGGCCTACATGCTTTGGCAATGTTCAGGTTTGTCATTCTATTGGGTTCTATAGTTTCTGAAAAGGAGCTTAAAAAATGTTAGGTATGATTCATGTCAATGATTTTTTCTTTGTTCTCGGTAGAGAATTTATAAAGCTTCTAGAACGTATTTCAATATGATTTCTTGTTGGAATTTTCTGAGTAATTCCTTAACAAGACAAAGGAATAAAATTTCCTCTTCTACAACACAGAGATTGAAACAAAATAAAATTGCAGATAGATACAGAGAAGTAAAACATTGTTATTTCATTAAAACAAACTGCCTATTACAAAACAAGATTCTTCAGAACTCTGATGTTCTGGATTCACAAAATAAAATCTGTTGGCTGCTACACACGCAGCTCACTGTTTCACTCACAGCAAAACAAAATTTCTCTGTTTCTATGTTTTTCAACCTTCGGGCATTCAAAATACAATTACACAATAAATATTTTACAATGCTCACGGCATATATTTATAAGCATTACATAATATAATATATATTATAAATATCTCATATTTATAATATATATAACATATAAATGACCAATAGTTAAAACTTAAATGTACTGCGGTAATAAAACATTTACCTAGCGTAAAACATTTAAAACATATATGCATTGTCGTGAATAAAACAACTATTAAAAAAAAAACATTAAAAAACAAATGTTTGTTCCATATTCCATGGGGTGCTTGGAGAGCATTCTCGTGAGTTCTCATATCCCCCCCGGAATTACTTTGGTTGACGAAAATGGTGGGACCAGAGGAGTGACATCAGCACTTCTGCCGGGTGCTTTCTCCCTTGCTGTTTGAGCTTTGTTGCCCCTCCGAAAAGGCTTTCCACCTCAATAATGAATACTTTTGTTGTGTTTTAAATGTGTTCGGTGGGATTTTTAATATGGTGGTTGTGGGTGATAATAATGGCTCTTCCACTGCTTCTACATTCATTTCCTAGCTCTTCAACTTCACATCAGCCATTACTCTGCCACCTTTCAATCCCGTCACATTTACTTCTATTGTCCTGTTGCTACCTGCAGCAGTTGGAATTAAATTCCAACACTCCCCCTTAATTTCAACTGCTGGGTTTTCCTGCATACCCAGGAATTTCTTGAAATAATTAAAACTTCTCTGTGTTAATGGTTTTGTTAAAATATTAGCATATTGCTCCTCTGTTCTGCAGTGTTGCAAAACAATCTCACCATTATTAACCAATTCACGTATAAAGTGAAATTTAGCATCAATATGACTTGTTCTTTTATGGAAGACAGAATTTTTTGATAAAGCGATCGCTAAGATATTATCATAGTAAATGGTTGTGTCGTTTTCCTATTCATGACACAAACCTCTGAGTACTCTTCTCAGCCATACTGCTTGGCATGATGCTGTTGTTGCTGCCACATATTCTGCTTCTGCTGTAGATAAAGCAACTACTGGTTGCTTCTTGGAAGCCCATGAAACTGCTCCCAATCCCAAATGAAACACATATCTAGATGTGCTTTTCCTATCTGATCTAGGTGGATATCGGTGGCCACCCACCTAATCCATTTGGACCCACACCATCAATTCTTGCAGCTTTTCACATTCAACACCACTTACTATTTTTAGCAGGTTTTCGGGTCCTGCATTCCCGGAATAATTTTTGGGCCTTAATGATCTATGTGGATATTGGTGGCCACCCACCTATTCCATTTGAACCTCCACCATCAATTCATTTAGATTTTAAGTTGCAGCACAACTTACTATTTTTAGCAGTTTTTCGGGTCCTGAACTTTTGGAGTTGTTTTGAGGCCCTAAACGATGTTTTTTTCGGAAAATGGGGAGCAACATGGGTTTTATACTAATTTTTCTCACTCAAAAGTTGTAGTCCTCGGATGGATCTTTCTAACGAGCGATTGAGTGCGTCAAACGGAGATCGGATTCCAAAGTTACGTCCCCAGGAAGTTGAACCACCAACTACCCAAACGGGGCCCGTAGTTTTGGTGCTTCATCTCCTAGGGTTTGGTTTTTGGACTTTTAGAGTTCTCCATTGTTTCTCAATAATAAATAGGCCCTCAAGCCTCATTGTAACACAGTTCAGAGGTCTGTAGCCACCACATCTCTTCTCATAGATTCGCTACCAGCACCCTAGCTATTTTATTTCCATTATGTTTGTAAGCATATTTTTGTTATTTGATATTAATGAAATGACGCATTACATCCGCTGCATCTCTATGTTTATGGTTATTTCTATATTCTGTTGCATTCCTACATAAATATGGATCAGTGGTATCAGAGCGGTCTTCTCTTTCTTTGTTTTTCTTTGCATGTCCCCAACGCGGTCAGCGTATAAGGAGTTAGGGCTCGATCTGGTTGAACCCTTGCAAGATCAGCTTGGCAAACCCCGATGACCTCCCATGGCGGAAGAAAAGAAAGACGAGGGAGCCGGAGATCCTATCAAAATATTTCTCGAGGAGTCCCTCGAGAAACAAAGGAACGTGAAGATGGATAACTTTGCTCAGATCCTTCAACGACTGCCCACCTACGGCGCATCTGCATCCAACAGCCACTCTGGAGGTGCCACTCCCTTCAAGGTATAGGTTAACTTTGATATTCCTGTATTTTAAGGCCAAATAGATGCAGATGCCAAAGATAGATGGTTGAATTTGTTGGAAGGGTATTTCTCAGTCCATGATTTCTCTGACTGAGAAAAGATTATTTCTTCACTCCTCAAAGCCGCCTCCCATGTCAAAGATTGGTGGAAAACCTACTGTGAGCAAGAGGATGAAGGTGAACCCTCTCTGTTCTCGTCCACACCCACTTGGAATTCGTTCCAAGATGGCATCAAGGAAAAATATTACCCCGTGGGGAGCTACGAGGACAAATACATCCAATGGACCACGTTGCGGCAACAAAGGGATCAAGATGTGCACGAACTAACGAATCTGTTCCATACCCTGCGCACAAAGTTGGGTATTAAAGATTCAGAGAAACATTTGGTGCTCAAGTACCGCAGCTATCTACATAAACACATTCAGGAGGAAATGGAGCTCCTCAACATTACATTGCTTGGCACGGCATTTCGCTATGCCGCCAAGATCGAGAAGAAATTTAAGCAGAAGAAGCGAGACTTTGGATCTACGAATCCGAAAGGTGTCCCTGAACTGAAGAACAAGGGGCAAGGCCAAAGCGGTGTGACTCAGAACAACACCACAAATCAAAAGAAGGACACAGGGAAGTGGTGTGAATTTCATAACAGTCCCACTCACAACACAAACGAGGTTTGGGACAAACAGTGATTGGTGGACGAACTAAAGGCACCCGAATCAGATGCATTTTCTGATCCTGAGTCAGAACCAGACAAAGGCAATGACAAAGGGAAGCAGATCATTTATGCAGATCCCAGTGCCATTGTCGCCACCACCAAGATCTAGAGGGAGGACCCAGAGGATCCATAGGAGGCGGAGCACCTCTTCCATTCGCAAATGTGGGTGAAGGGTTCTCTGCTGCAATTTCTTGTCGATAGAAAAAGCCAAAAGAACAACATTTCAGTAGAGGTCATGAAGCGGCTCCGCCTACTGACCATAGCACACCTGCAACCATATACCATCGGGTGGCTTCACCCAGGGATAGATACTCGCATCCACCAACAGTGTCGCCTTCCGTACAGCATCAAGCCATTCACGGATGAGGTATTATGTGATGTTGCTCCTCTTGATGTAGCTAATGTATTATTGGACCAACCATACTTGTGGAAGCGACATGCTATGTATGAGTCTAGGCCTCGTGCTATTATTATTACTTTGGGAAATAACTTGTATAGGATACCGGAGGTAGTACCGCCTCCTGTCATCTCTTTGACTACTACAAAACAGCGCAGTAAGATTGTTTCCCAAACCAGGAAATTATTTTTCCTTACAACTCGCTCACAGGGAAATAAGAATATTGTGGTCACAACCTCAAAATAGGGCTCCCCTACACGGCTGCAGTAGATGGAAAAATTCATGGAGGAATACGAGGACATCTTCTCCTCACTCACAGAGGTTCCTCTACACTATCAGGACAAGCATTCGATTGATTTGACCCCCAATGAACTGACGCCTGATGTTACCATACCTCGTGCAAATACACATACAGAATCCACACATGTACTGTTTGAAGCTGATAAAGAAACCAAATTTACTAAATGCATCCAGCGTGTCTTCCCACGGGTCCATGATACCCAGTTCAACAGAATTTGCTTCATCTCAGGGAGGATCTCAACACAATGGGGACCATTGCTTCCTAAGGAAGGAGGAATGATCCAGGTGGATATCGATGGCCACCCACCTAATCCATTTGGACCCACACCATCAATTCTTGCAGCGTTTCACATTCAGCACCACTTACTATTTTTAGCAGGTTTTCGGGTCCTGCACTCCTGGAACCATTTTAGGGCCTTAATGATCTAGGTGGATATTGGTGGCCAGCCACCTATTCCACTTGAACCTCCACCATCAGTTCGTCCAGTTTTTAAGTTGCAGCACAACTTACATTTTTAGCAGTTTTTCGGGTCCTGAACTTCCGAAGCTGTTTTGAGGCCCTAGACGACGTTTTTTGGGAAAACAGGGAGCAACATCGATCATAATGTAGTCCTTGGATAGATATTTCTAACGAGCTATTGAGCGCGTCAAACAAATATTGGATGCCAAAGTTACGTCCCCGAGAAGTTGAACCACCAACTTACCCAAACGGGGCCCATAGTTTTGGCGCTTCATCTCCTAGGGTTTGGTTTTTGGACGTTTAGATTTCTCCATTGTTTCTCAATAATAAAAAGGCCCTCGAGCCTCATTGTAACATAGTTCAGAGGTCTGTAGCCACCACATCTCTTCTCAGATATTCGCTACCAGCACCCTAGCTATTTTATTTCCATTATGTTTGTAAGAATATTTTTGTTATTTGATATTAATGAAATGACTCATTACTTCCACTACATCTCTATGTTTATGGTTATTTTTTTATTCTGTTGCATTCCTGCAGAAATCTGGATCACTATCATCTACACTTCCAGCCCAATCACTGTTAGTGTAACCTATCAATTCAAAGTTTTCAAATGAGAAGTAGAAAATACCATACCCCTTTGTTCCATTCACATACCTTAGAATCCTCTTGGCTGCCTGCCAATGAGTCTCTTTCGGCCTTTCCATAAACCTTGAGATTAAACTAATAGCATGCATTATATCTAGCCTAGTTGCAATCAAATACATGAGGCTACCAACTATGCTTTTAAACAATTTTGGATTGAAATTCTTGTTGCCGTCTTCTTTACTCAATTTCAACCCCATTATAGTTGGAGTTATAGTTGCCTTGCTGTTCAGCATGTTGAACCTTTTCAGCACTTCATCAACATACTTTTCTTTGGAAATGAAAATACCATTTTCATTATGCTCTACTTCAATTCCCAGAAAATATCTTAGAAAACCCAAATCAGTCATTTCAAATTCACTTTTCATGATTTCTTTAAAATCAGGAATGGGAGAAGCTTCATTTCCAATAAAAATTAAATCATCTACATATGAAACAAAAATAAGAATTTTACCGTCATTTTCCTTTATGTAGAGTGTGGGTTCTCCATCACATTTCTCAAACCCATTTTCAATCAGGTAAGCATCTATCCTGTTGTACCATGCTCTTGGAGCTTGCTTCAGCCCATAAAGAGCTTTCTTCAGCTTGCATACTTTATGCTCTTGGCCTTCAATTTCATAGCCTGGAGGTTGTTCAACATATACCTCTTATTTTAACACTCCATTCAGGAATGTGGATTTTACATCCATCTGGTAAATCTTCTATTTGTGTTGTGCTACAATAGACAACACAGTTCTCACTGTTTCCATCCTTGCCACTGGTGCAAAGGTTTCATCATAGTCTCTCCCTTGTTGTTGCTTGTAGCCTTTAACAACAAGTCTAGCTTTTTGCCTTTTGATCTTGCCTTCAACACTGCTTTTGGTCTTATAGAACCACTTAACTCCAATAACTTCTTTGCCTTTAGGGAGATCCACTAACTCCCATGTCTTACTCTTCTCAATTGCACCAATTTCTTCATTCATTGCTTCAATCCATTTATCTTCATTTACAACATCTTCAAAATGAATTGGGTCATCAACATGACAATATAAATCGAATAAAGAATTCAGACCGGTATTGTTACTTACCTCTCCTTGTTCATAAATCTCACTCAGCTTTTTGAATCTTGGTCTTATTGGTGTGCTTGGAGTTCCATTCGAACTCGAGGGCATTTCTAATCCCTCCGGTGTGCTTGGAGAAGCACTTCCTTGACTTCTCAAGGCTGTTCAAATTCCAGCTTGTGGTGTGGTTTGTTTTTCTTGCGGTGGTGGAGGAGGAGCCACCGAAGAAGGGTTATTAGCTGTTGTTCCTTCTTCTTCTTCTTCGTGAGACACAATTGTCTTCACATTCACTATCTTCTCTAAGATTCCATCCCAAGCTTCTTCTTCAATGAATTGCACATCTCTGCTTACTATCAATTTCTTGGTGGATGGATTATAGAGTTTGTATGCTTTTGACTCATCACATTGGCCAATAAAGACACACTTCTCCCCCTTACTGTCAAGATTCTTCCTTAGCTAATCTGGTACATGTGCATATGCTACACAGCCGAATACTCTCATGTGAGTGACAGTTTGCTTTCGTCCACTCCATGCTTCTTCCAGAATTCTGTTCATGACAGCTTTAGTCGAGCATCTATTCAAGATGTAAGATGCGCAAGTGACAACTTCTATCCAATACTCATGCGGCAAATGTTTTTCCTTCAGCATACTTCTGACCATGTCCAAAATGGTCCTATTCTTCCTTTCTGCAACACCGTTTTTCTGAGGTGTATACCTCGTGGTAAATTGATTTTGTATGCCATTCTCTCTGCAAAAATTCAGAAATTATTTGGAGATGTACTCTCCACCTCTGTCAATTCTAAGCACTTTGATATAGTGCCCACACTGCTTCTCAACAAGAGTTTTAAAGTGGAAAAATTTCTCAAACACTTCACTCTTCTGTTTCAACACATACACCCATGTCTTTCTGGTGTAATCATCAATGAATGTCAAAAAATATTTGTTTCAAGCAAACGAAGGTGTTTGCATCGGTCCACATACACCAGAGTGAAAAATTTCCAAGGGCACTTTTGCCCTTATACACTTTCCTGCTGGAAATATTTCTCTGTGTTGTTTGCCCAAGATGCAGCCTTCACAAAGGTTGTCTGGTTTTTCAATCAATGGTAATCCCTTTACCATTCCCTTTCTGTGCAACAAATTCAAGCCTCCGAAATTGAGATATCCAAATCTCAAGTGCCATAACCAGTTCTCATCTTTCACTTCCTCTTGAAAGAATTCTTGTGTTACAGCTGCAATATTTCTTCATTCCTTCAAGTCTTCTCTAAGTTTGAGAGGAAACATTCTATTACTGGTCATCTGCACCTCTGCAATGATCTTCTTTCTTGGAGGTATGTCTCTGATTGTACACACATCATCTTTGAAGAACACATTGTAACCTTTTTCAATGAGCTGTCTAATGCTCAAAAGATTACATTTCAGACCAAGTACATAGTATACATCTGGCACAATCTTTTGTTCTCCATTTCTTGCCAGGATACTAACTCTGCCCTTACGCTTGACATATATCTTACTATCGTTTCCTGTTGTTACCTCAGATTTAACATTTTCATCAAGATTTGCAAACATTGCTTGTTTCCAGTCATGTGATTACTACAACCTGAGTCTAAGAACCAAACATCATCTTGTTTGTCTTGTGCTATGTTACATGTTAACAACACAATATTTGGGCTCTTATCTTCTTCTTTTGCAAAATTAGCATTTTCCCTATTATTCATGTCATTTTTCATTTTCCTACATTCATTGGCATAATGGCATAATTTCTTGCAATAATGACATTGGACTTGGGATTTATCATACCTTTGTCCATGAGCTTGTTGTTTTCTTGAACCTTCATCCTCATTTGGATTGAAGCTCCTTCTGCTTGTGCTAGCAGGATTGTTTCTGCCTCTGTTTTGGCTTCTGCCTTGACCTCTGTTATTTGCTCTGCCTTGACCTCTGCTTCAGTCGAAAGACATCTGATGTTAATGTAGTCTCCAAAATAAATGACACCCATCGATGTGCTTCAATGAGGATAATTTATTTCTGCAAGCAGTGGTTGTAGTACAAGATCTGTTCCACCATTATTTGAAAGTAGTCATGATGATGAAGATGTTGCCACAGAGGAATCATTAGTCAAGAAGCAAGTAACTAAGAATACGATGGATCCAAATGTGCCTGTCCAAGTCCGTGGGTTTCTCAAGATGTTCCCTGATATAAAAAATATGGTTGGTTGTTGCAAATGTAGAAAAACAGTTCCCCATCATGTTGTAACGATTCCCTAAATTTTTTGGTTTTTGCAGAATTATATCAAATTTTGCATATTTTTCTTCTGACTTTCAATCTAAGAAAAAGATTCTAATCTCTTATATGAGCTGGAAATGTAAAAATTTACTTATATTTTTTACAGAGCTGGTATGTTCCCTTAGAATCCTTATGATTTTACATCTGTGGCATCTAAGGATAACCATAAATATTCCATTAGAATCCTTATGATTTTACATCTGTGGCATCTAAGGACAGTGATAAATATTTCTTTTAATGGTTTTAGAATGCTCTAAAAGTCAGCATTTGTGTTTGTAATATTTTTGTTGTTTTCATACTAAGTGTGGGCCAAAGCTATGACAATCAACTCTGATTTTTCCTATTTCGGATAAGCCTGGATTTGCAGCAACTCTGATTTCTCCTATTTCGGATAAGCCTGGATATGCAGATGTTGCAAGGCAAAACACCCATCACATCACATGATTTCTCCTATTTTGAATAAGCCTGTGATTTCTTGTATTTTGGCCTGTGATTTCTTGTATTTTGAATAAGCCTAGATATATAAAAGCTTAATATATTTTTTGCACCCAAAACATGCTCTAACAAAGTAACAAGATTCTCGACCAACAATGTCACTAAGCTTAACCAGCTTAAGCTCAAAACACCCATCACATCACATGATTTCTCCTATTTTGAATAAGCCTGTGATTTCTCATATTTTGAATAAGCCTGGATATATAAAAGCTGAATATATGTTTTGCACCCAAAACAGGCTCTAGCAAAGTAACAAGATTCTGATTGTGGACCAGAAATGTGACCAAGCTTAGCCAGCTTAAGTTGAACATATGTTTTCATCATATGTTTTGCAGTCAGGGACTTGCTACCCAGCATCTCTCCTTTCATACTATTATTATTATTTTATTATTATTTTTTTTTCTTTTATACTAGTTGAGTCTGACAGACTAATATTTGTAAGAATTATAACATAGTGAAAATCATAGTGGTGTTACACAGGCCATAATGCCTCGTTATGGTCTTGTATATATTTGTCACTAAAAGAAACGAGGAAAGGACAATATATTTTTTTTAGGTCCAGTGTAAATATATCAAACGAACAAAGGACAATATATTGTTTTTAAAGATAGGTCAAGTGTAAATATATCAAGAAATATGTTGTATAACTAATATATTGTCGATTTTATAATGAAATCAATATAATATATATTTAGTTTATTTATTAATTTACTGAATTAATATGAGTTGAGAAGAATCAAATTTTTGTATATAGTTTTATTTTGGAGTGCAAAAAACAATGTGTAATTGTTTATTGTTTAAATTGTATTTTTGAATGTTATAGAGATTACATAACATGTCAATTTTAATCACGGATTTAACATGAGTTGACAATTTTAATCACGGATATAACATGAGTTGAGAAAGATCAAATTTCTTCATGTCTAAACTTATTTTAGAGTGCAAAAAAACAATGTGTAATTGTTTATTGTTTAAATTGTATTTTTAAATGTTATAGAGATTACATAGCATGTTCATTGATTTTTATCAACCCACATTAAACTGTTTTTTTGTTATTAAAATATTTTTAAGTATACTACAATATTAATTCATATTAAAATGTTTTATTTATAACTCACATTGGATATTTTATTCTATACAAAATTAAAATAATTTCTTTTATAATATATATATATATATATGAAGTTGATGTCACATGTTAAAATATTTTTTAAAAGTATAAGGTTTAAACATCTTACTTACATATATTTTTTTATTTTATATTATAAGATATTGTTTTTATCTTGAGAATATCTTATTTTTGTAATAAGGGACATACTTACATATCACCTTCACATTGGGTTGTAGAATGAGCCTCACACACATCACTTGCACACGGGGTTGTAGAATGAGCCTTGCTCAAAGATATATATGAAGTTGATATCACTCGTTAAAATATTTTTGAAAAGTATAATTTGTTAAATTTGTGAGCATGGAGGCATACAGTACTTTGGATGACAAAGTGAAGAACAATGTTAAGGCTATTTGTCATAAAAAATGTTGTTCTTAAAAGGCCAGAGGGCAAACAAAACTTGCACGTGGAAAAAATTTCTTTCGAAAGTCAAAGATTAACAAGCATGGTACTCGTTGATGGAGATAAAAAAAAACATATTAATTTAGTGAACTCGATATTTTTTCACATGCTTAGTTAAGACAAATGAGACTAGGTGTATAGTAGTTGTAAATTTATTAGAGAATAAATACGGATCTAGCTAAAGAATAATGGCACAAACTTGCAAGAATTGAAAATAAAATTAGAATTGAGAATGAATTCGATTGCACAATATTCATTTGAGAATAAATACATATATAAACTAAGTTAATCTTAGTTTTTCATGTAATAACTAAGGATAATTAAAGCTAACTAAAGCTAAGTGTGCTTTATGTTGTGTTAATGTGCACATGCACCACATGCAATAACTAGAGTTAACTAACTAAATCCAAGTGCAAACCATATGTAAGCACTCGAGTTAACTAACTAAAGCTAAGTGCACATCACATGTAAGCACTCAAGTTAACTAGCTAAATCCAAGTGCACATCACATGTAAGAACTAGAGTTGAACCGAACCTAATTAAGACTAACTAGGTGCATGTACACCAACATCCCCCCTTACGCATAACTTAGGTGAGTGTGATGAAAAATGAATGGGCCCTGACAACAAGGCCATTTTAGGTACCCATGTACAATGCATTGAAATTAGGAAAGAGGGAAACTCAGTGTGAAGAAACCCCCCCCCCCCCCCTCAAAATATAATGCAAAAAGTAGAAAAAAGACAATTACTAGGCAGTTGTGTCCTTCACCCTGAGGTGATCTCACAGAAATTGAAACTTTTGCTTAGTGAATGGCTTAGTGAAGATGCCAACAGTCTCCTCTGAATAGGAAAAATTTTGCAGATCGATGATCACATCATGAATCAGCTCTCTAATGAAGTGCATGTGGATCTTGATATGTTTGGTTCGTTGTCGCTGCACTAGATCTTTGCAAAAATCTTGCGTACTCTGATTATCACACCATATGATAGTCAGACGATGACATTAATACCAACCTCAAAATGAAAATGTTGTAGATAGATGACCTGAATAGTACCATTGGTTGCTCCTCTGTACTCGACCTCTGCTGATGATAAAGAAATGGCATCCTGCTTCTTGCTTGACAAACAAATTGGGCCGAATCCCAAACTAAGTACATAAAATGAGGTGGACTTGTGATCTTCATTGTCCCAATATGAATATGTGAACCCAATGAGTCCCAATATGATTTTTTCATAATGAATACCATAGGTGATTGTCCCCTAGACATATCAAAGGATGCACTTTACAACTTTCCAGTGTACGTCATGTGGCTCTTGCATGTATCTAGAAACGAATCCTATGACTGTTGATCACTTTAATTGCTTATTAATTTAAAAATCAAGTGCTACATAAATTTTCAACCTAGGGAAGTCTGTTTATTTCAAAGGCAATCACACACTGTATATGCTCAATCTCAAAAGCAATGAAAAGTTGTAGTAAAAATTACACTAATCACACCTTGCTTCAAACGGACTGAAGTTCTACTTTGAATTATAACAAAAACAATCTCTCTATTGCAGACAATTTTCAGAAGAATCCTGGATTACATTAAGAGAACAACAATCTAGGAAAAGAAACCAATCTGCAGAAGAAAAGACCAATTATGCTATAACAGAGAACAAGACCCTATTCCCCAAGTAGGAATCTTCAGCACCTGTTTCTGACTATCACGCTTTCACAAACTCATTCTGTAAACAAGATTACCAATTAAAATAATCAATGATTACCTAGGAATGAATTATATGAAAACAATGCAACAATCAATGGAAATAGAGTTTCAGCAATAGATGACAGAGTTCCAATAAGGTATAAATAATTTCAGCAAAACATAGTTTTAACAAGGCGTGAATGAAAATAACGATTAACACACTACAAAAATTAATGGGTGAATCTTGTGAGGAAGGTGGGCCCTTTCCTTCTGACAAGATTCCACAGAAAAAGGAATTAAGAAGAAATGCTCACAACAATCTTTTATTCATCTGTCAAATGTAACATATTACAAAAGATCCACTTTCCTTCTCTGTAATTTCCTTCAAAATAAACCTTCCGTAGTCCCCCTCTAATGCTGATGTCTCCTCTATTTAAAGAGGAGACATCTATTACACATTTGATTACATCATGCAAATCCTATTCTTATCCTGATCTGGTCTTCTATGCTGGAATAGGATATTCTGTTCTTCCATAGCAAAAATGTTGTTACAATGATTGTGATGGTGCTAGCTTTGAGGTACAGTTGTTGTGTCTAGTGTAACAACTTCCTTAATTATCTTTTCTTGTTGTTGTTGTACCTGAAATACTATTTCAGCATCGCAAATCACAGATTGTTTCAGCAACGCGGTCTTTAGACAACAACGATGAATTAACTGCAGTCTTCAAACTGTTTTAGCAACTATATATTTCCGATTAATGGTTAAGTATGAAAGTAATGTAAAATTATATGTAAAACAAGTTAAACATATAGTAAAGAGAAGAAACGTTATATACCTTTGGAAGAATAGATTAAAGTGATAATATAGGCTTTAAATATGGATTGGAAAATGATGGAGTGATAGCAAAATGTATGAGAAAAAATGTACATTACAGAGTCCTAACATCCCCCCCAACTAAAAAGGTTGCATGTCCTTAGGCAACTTCAATCTGAATCTGAATCCAGATATTGGCTCTTGGCATGCAAGTTACTTATGTAGTAGCTATAGAAGGTACTATTTATTGAAGCTCTGAACACTTGCACTTTTTGCAGCCTTTGCCAGGCTGCTGCTATTCTTTATACTGATCATTTTCTGTGTTTTTCTCTGCCATGGATGTTGCGTGAGCTAAGGTATACAAATTAATCTCCTTGTCATAGGCTTCCCTTGCCATTACAAATTCTTGCTTGTAGGCTTCTAGTTCTCATCTTAGAAACTCATTTTCTTGTAAGAGGGAAGCCAAAGCAACTAGGCTTTGTGTAACAGTCACAGTCTCAATAGCTGGTTCTTGTGTAGCAGCTAATGAATGAGTAGTTGGTTCTTGTATAATAGCTACGTGATGTGCAGCATCCTGGGCATCTAGTTCTTGTACATCAACAGCTGGTTCTTGTGTTTCAGCTGTAGCTGGTTCTTGTGTAGCAGCTATAGCTAGTTTTTGTGTGACAGCTACTGAATGAGTAGTTGGTTCTTGTGTGACAGCTACTTGTTCTGAAGAAAATAATGTCGCAGTACCGTGGGCATCTGGTTCTTGTGTTTCAGTGCCCCTGGGTGAGACAGGTAAAGATTCTGGGATTTGGGAGGATGGTGGTGTATGGGCTTTTAGAAAAATGGTTTTAGGGTCTAGGGTAGTGGCAACGGTTGTTGCTTCGGTTGACGCCCTCATTCATATTCTAGGTAAAAAGGCAGGAAAAGTAGTAGTTTTCTTTTTTCTTTTATGAGTGGGTTTTCCCTGAGGGGAAGGGCTATCAAGAGTGGTGGCTGCTTTGGTTGAGGCCCTCGTTTGTCTTTTTGGTATAAAGGCGGTCATGGTTTTCCTTTTCCTTTTGCAAGTAGAGGAGGGGGAGTTATCTACTTGAGAATCATCACTAGGGATATGAACAGTAGTATTAGATGATTCTATTTAATTGTGAGATGGACTTGGTATGGTAGGAGGGTTAATTGTATCAATTTGTTATACGAGTGGAATTTCTGGAGGGTCAGGGACGTTTTGTGGTTTCTATTCATGAGGATTTTCAGTAGCTTGTTGAGGGTTTATGGATGGGTTATTCAGGGGAGGGTTTTGTTGAGAAAAACCCTTTTGGATAAGTAACTAGATGAGAGGTGATGGGTGAGGGAAAGGAGGAGGAATTTTACCTGTCTGAAATAATGCAACATATTTCTAAGACATCCAAGTAAATAATAAGGAATATTCACCAGTCTACCATGTCGTAAATGATTTAACAAGACAAAATCATACTGGTAAACTACCTGGTATCAGCCTTCACAGGTGAGGTAGTGTTTGACAAATTCTGCAACTTTCGGCCAAGGAGGTGACAACGAGTTGAGTCAGACACCCAGGCCTTTAGGCTCAACTTGTTCTCCTGGCAAGAGAAAATCCTGCTGTGCATTAAGAATGATATGTTTTCGGCTGAACCATCAAATGCCATTGACAGGAAGGCACGAAACCTATTCTATGTCACTCTCTGAGACTGGAATCCGAACTCCTTGAACAATAGAATGATCTTCCCTAAGATTCCATGCAAATTCAAGAACCTGTTGTGGATCAAATTCCTGAAGCCTCTGAAAATAACCTACCCATCCTGCCTGCTGAAAAATCTGATATACCTCTGGGTATAATTCGAGCAGGGCTATCGTGGAAGGTTCGTGTCGAATAGCAGGTCCTCCCATAGCTAATCAGCTTTGGTAAAATGCACAGTCAAAGAGCCGAGTTACCACACTCGAACAGAGTAAGTTTTATGAGTGAAAACATGGAATGATGGTGAGGAGACGAGGTAATGAATAAGAAAAATGACGGTAATCAGATTGTTTTGAAATGATGGTGTAAATTTTCGATATTCCCCCCCAACTACGGCGAAAATAATGACTTTACATGTATGGGGATTGTGGTAATAATGAACGAAATCTTCTCATTTTAACCATATTTTTATTGTACTTACATATAAAATTTACATACCTCATGTTTACCTTTAATTCGTACTTCGAAAAATATAGTGCTTTCTCATAATAGATCGGCAATAGTCATGGAAGAAACTTTGGAAGCTTTTTGAAACATGAGGGAGAATATATTAGAGCTCTATTTAATCATAGGAGAAGGCAGTGAAAGGATAGGATTAGCATGATAAATAAGAGAAGTGAGAATGAAAGAACTGAAGAAGATGATTTCAGGATGGGAAATGCTACATGGTCATGTCTTGGAAAAAAAAAAAGGTGTTTCAGTAATGGGAAAATTGGGAAAGTGTTGCTGAAGAGTGGTGTTTCAACAATGGGAAAATGGGGAAATTGTTGTTGAAGAGTGGTGCTTCAGCAATGGGAAAAATAGGGAAAAAGTTGTTGAAGAGTGTTGTTTCAGCAATGGGAAAGATGGGGAAAATGTTGCTGAAGAGTGTTGTTTCAGCAATGGGAAAGATGGGGAAAATGTTGCTGAAGAGTGTTGTTTCAGCAATGGGAAAAATGCAGAAAATGACATGAAAAGGGGAAAAGAAATGAGTGGGGATGAATGATGGAAATGTTGAAAGAAAACTGGAAGATGGGGAATGAACTGTGAATGGGTTGAAGTAAGAGGAGCAATGCTTCACAAAATGAAGCTTGGATCTTCTTGTAATGAGATTGTCCTTTCTTGGTAAGCCTTTCCTGAATCGAGAATCTGCAAAATAACCAATTGTAACATGCCAGCCCTTAACAAGGATTATTAGTTAAGAAATCTAATTCTAATGCTAAAAATACAATTCAGAAAAATTAAATGCAATGAGGGGCAGGAGGCTCCCCTAAAAAGAGATAATGTGAATCTGCCATGCAAGTGGCCTTAAAATCTTCTTTGGAAATGGGGTGCTGGTATAGACGGAGCCGATGACCATTTACTAATAACGATGTTTTAGAGTCATCAATTGTTAAGAGCCTTATTGTTCCATTGGGAAAAACAGTATCTATTTCGTAAGGTCCTAGCCATCTTGTACGTAGTTTCCCTTGAAAATTTTCAAACCGAGAATCATAAAATAAATCCCAATTACCTTTTTGGAATTGCTTATGCTTGATGATTTTATCATGCCATTTTGTTCTTTGTTGTTGAATCATAGTTATCTGATGAATGGCATCTAATATTTTTTCATCCAATTCATGAAGCTGTTGTAACCTGGTTGTCTGTGCATTAGTCAAATTAAGGTTAACAGCTAAAGCAGTCCTTAAGGTTTTAATTTCAAATTCCATAGGAAAAACAACACTTTTACCATAAACCAATTCATAGGGGGAAAATCCTGTAGTATTTCTCCAGGTAGTTCTGTATTTCACTTCTCATGGTTTTCCTTCACTGTTTTTGTTAGAATGGCTTCTATTACTTTGTTTGTACTTTCCACCTGTCCATTGGCTTGGGGGTGGTATGGTGTAGTCATTCTATGATGAATATGATATTTTTGAAGGGTGGCTTTAAAACCATGAGAAGTGAAAGGAGGTCCTCCATCTGTAACTAGCTCTCTAGGCACTCCAAATCTAACAAAGATCTCTTCAAATAGGAAAGCTAGAACAACTTCTTCATTAGCTCTAAGGAGTGCTTTAGCCTCCACCCATTTAGTCATATAATCTGTGCAGACCAATATATAAACTCTTTGGTTGGATGGAGGATTAATGGGTCCTACAAAGTCTAAGGCCCATCTTTCAAATGGTTCAAGTATTACCTAGGGGTTTAATGGCATTTCATCTCTATGATTAGGTTGACCCATTCTCTGACAGCTATCATAGGCCCGAACGTATTTCTTTGCATCTTTAAAGAGTGAGGGCCAATAATAACCCATCCTAAGAATTTTATGTGCCATTCTCTTATCAGCAAAATGCCCTCCACAAGGGCCATCATGACAAGCTTTTATTACATCATAAACCTCATCTTCTCTAATGCATCTTCGGATTTCATGATCAAGTCCTGTGTAGAAAAGACACCCACTTATCCAGCTATACCGAGCACTTTGTTGAATTATTTTTCTTTTCTCTCGATGGGATAGGTGTGGTGGTAACTTACCTACAACCAGATAATTGGCAATGTCTAAATACCATGGTGAGTGAGCAGATACTGTAAATAAATATTCATCAGGAAAGGAATCATCTACTGAATTATTATCATCAGCTTTTAACCGAGAAAGAAAATCAGAAACTACATTTTCTTTTCCTAGTCGATCTACAATTGTAATATCAAATTCTTGTAATAACAGTAACCATCTGGTGACTCAAGCATTTGTGACAGATTTTCTCATTAAATATTTAATAGTCGAGTGGTCAGTATGGAAAAAAGTAGAGTAACCAGTAATGTAATGTCGAAATTTATTAGTAGCATAAATGACCGTAAAAATTCCTTTTCGGTAATTGTGTAATTAAGCTCAGCAGGAGTCATATTATTACTAATGAAGTAGATAGCATAAGGAAGATGGTTTTCCTCTTGTCCCAAGACAGCTCCAATTGCAGTATCTGAAGCATTAGAGGATATATGAAAGGGAAGTGCCCAATCAGGTCCCCTTAAAATAGGATCTGTAGATAACTGATGCTTGAGTTCAACAAATGCTTCCTGGCAAAGATTAGTCCACTTGAATTCATCATTTTTCATGAGTAACACAAACAAAGGAGAAGCTATTTTGGAAATTTTTTAATAAATCTCCTGTAATATCCTGCATGTCCTAAGAAACTTCTCACATCTATTTGTGTTCTAGGAATAGGAAGGTTCTGAATGAATTGTATTTTAGATGGATCTACCTGAATTCCTTGAGATGAAATAAAATTTCCAAGTACTACTCCTTCACTCATCATCATATGACATTTTTCGGTACTTAAGGAGAGGTGAGCTTGTACACATCATTTAAGTACTTTCTCAAGATTCTGTAATTCATCCTCAAAAGAACACCATAAGGGGTAAATTCATCCATAAATATTTCCATAGAGTCATTAAGCATATCATAAAATATTCCTATCACTGCTCTTTGAAAGGTTGTTGGTGCATTACATAGTCCAAATGGGAGAACTCTATAAGAAAAAGTTCCCCAAGGACTAGTAAAAGTGGTCTTATCTTGGTCTTGGGGTGCAATTTTGATTTGATTATACCCACTAAACCCATCTAAAAAGGAGAAGAATTTCTTCCCTGACAAGCTATCTAACACCTGATTAATGAATGGTAAAGGAAAGTGATATTTTTGAGTGGCTTTATTTAAGGCTCTATAATCTACACACACTCTCCATTTCTTGTTTTCCTTAGGAATTATTACCAACAAGGAAACCCATTCACTGTCAGATATAGGATATATAAACCCTGCATTAAGCAATTTTTGAAGTTCCTCTTTAACAATTTCCCTTAAATTAGGGTTCATTCGTCGTTGAGGTTGACAGATTGGTCGACAACCTTCCTTGATATAGATATGATAAGTACATAATTCAGGAGAGATTCCCTTCATATCTGTATAGTCCCATGTGAATGCTTCCTTATTTTCAAGAAGTAACTTCATTAATTGTTTTGTTTCAGCAACTGTCAAGTTGGGGTTTATGCTCAGTGTTTTTCCAGGTTCAATTTCTACTGGTATAATTTTAGAAGAGATGGTGGTTGATGTTTGAGGTAGATCTTCAAATTTAAGCTTTTCCTGGGTATTTGATTTCAAAAGTGCAGCCAGTTGGTTATGTGTTCCCGGAGTCACAGAGGAGGGTTCACAAATAAAATTATTAATTGCTTCATCCTCAGTGGTATCTTTAAGGCTTAAAGCTTGTCCGATAGTCAAAATAGGTTGAGTAGCATGATCATCATAGTCCATCCATACAGAATTATCATTATTAATCATGGGTGTAGTGTGAGGGTAGAGAGTAAGCTACTGGTTTCATATCCATTGGAAATTGTCATTGAACCAAATCGACAGTTGATAAAGGCATCGGTTGTGGCTAACCAGGGCCTTCCCAAAATTAGAGGATGTCCCCCCAACTTTGTTTTAGTTTGTAACACCACAAATTCAGCTGGGTAATTCTAGGATTCAACTGAGATGATTAGGTCTTCAATAACTCCTTCTAGTTTGATTGTAGAACGGTCAGCTAACTCTAGAATGGTTGGTGTATCTCTGATTACGTTCTTCAGCTATAACCGTTGTGAAGTTTCAAGAGTCATAATATTTATAGCAGCACCTAAATCTACCAGAACTCGAGGAATTATTGTTTTTCCGATTTGCACTATGACAGTAGGATGGTCGGGATCACCATATTTAACTGGATTTACCGAACATTAATGCAGATAGATCACCCATAACATGAACTGTAAGGGGATCTTTAGCTTTCCTACCGAGTTTCTTAACACAAATATCTCTCATATTTCTGGCATAAATTGGTACATCTCTTAGTGCTTGTAAGAGTGGAATTTTAACATAAAGATTATGTAATTCCCCTAGAAGATTAAAAGCAGGTGGCTCAGGCGTTTTAGTTAAAACTAAATGCTCAGGGAATGGTGGTTTTGTTGTTTCAGTACCCTTATTAAAGGGTGGTTGTACCTCTTTATGTGAATCACATTTTTCTATCTCCTCTTTATCAGAATCAGAAGAGGTGACATCACCAATAATGGGTTCAACTATTTTCCCAGATCATAAATGAATATCATTGCATTGTGCAGGGAAAACAGGAAGTATAGGCTAGTTCTGAATATCAATAACCTAAACAGCTTTATTGTTGGGTTTAATATTTGGTTGTACAGGTAGTTGGGGTCTCATCATTTGATTATTCGGTGGAGCACCCGATGGTAGAGGAAGTGGTTGCTGAAATTGAGGAAATTTATTTGGAAACGGGAGTTGTTGACCCCTCCAATTTGGATTCCATTGGTTAAAGTAAGATTGTTGTTGTGGAGGCCAAGGAGTCCACATTGCTGGGTCTACAAAGGGAGGTTTTGTTTGTTGCATGGGTGGGTAATTCATTTGATTGAAGGGTGGGTATTGCATTTGGTTAAAGGGAGGGTAATTTGCTTGACTAAAAGAAGGATAATTGTTCCAACAATTAGAATATGTAAATGGCATATTAGATTTCATACCTTGTCCTCTCGGTTTCGATTGCCTTCTCTATGTCAACAGATAGATTGCTTCAGCTTCTTCTTCGGTTGGTTGCAATGCTTCTTTTATTCCTGGTAAAGAAGGGCATTGTTGTGTTTCATGATCCTTCTCACAAAGGGTGCAAATTGGCACCTTATCCAATGGGCATTCCCTTAATGGGTGTTTATCTCTGCATTTGGGGCAAAATACAGACAAAGCCGCTTCTGCTTCAGCTTGTTTCTTCTTAACCTGCAAGGTGTCAATATGTGAAGCAAAAGAACTTAACATTTCAGTTTTAAATTCCTCAATTAAATTACCTATTTCAGCTCTTGTTGCTCCTCCACTGGCTGATTTTTGAACTCTTGAATATGTGGTATCCCTGCTATTTGATCTATTCCTTGCAGCTCCTCTTGAACATCTTTTACAGAGGTTAAAAATTTCATCGTATGATTCTTTAGATATGTCCCCTTTACCAAGAATATTTAGCATATCTAGACAGTCATCCCTCACTCCTTTCAATAATATTGTTTTAGGAATATCCTTACTTGCATCGGGATGATTGGATCTCTACAAGTTATATTGTAGTCTTTCCACAAAGTCTTCCAGATTTTCATCCTCCTTCTGTACCATCTTAAATAGTTCCTCCCTTTTTTCTCTCGTGCAACAGTAGTCTTGATATTTGAGTAGAAATTTCTATTTCATCTGATCCCATGTTGTGATTACATGGCCTCCAAGACTCATAAACCATCTTAATGCGTTTCCTTTTAATGTTGCTGGAAATAGCTTCAATTTTTGGGCATTGCTAATGTAATCGTAACTTCTGCATAATATATCAAACTCGAAAAGAAATTCATCAGGATCTTCAGAAGATAAACCATGAAAGTTAGGTAAATCTAAAAGTGGGATATTCTTCATGGGAGTTGCTCCTCTAAGAAGATCACCAATAGGAAACCCCAAGGTAGAGAGAGAATTCTCATCTCTTCCCTCTCCTTCAAGATCTATCTGTTCTCTATGGAAGAATTCTTCATTGTTCTCCTCCATTGCTTGTTCTCCTTCTACACTTGTTCGATCCTCAATGTTTTCTACTGACTTCTCAAATATTTTAGGGTTCACAATTTCTTCCTTTATTTCGCAGTTTGGTTGAAGGGAATGTTGAGGCTTTGGCTTTCAAGAGCTTAGCCTCTGAGAAGATTCAGATTTTAATATGATCTCGTCAATAAAGGTCTTTCTTCCTCCCCTTCCTCTGCCCCTGCCACCTATAGGGTTAGTTTTCTTGGGGGCTCCACATCCTCTCATGCAATTTGGACATCTGAAAGGAATGCATCAAAGCTTTTGAAACTTATAATTTCCTTCCCCAGCAATGGCGCCAAAATGTTGGTCACTTTAATTGCTTATTAATTTAAACAATCAAGTGCTACATAAATTGTCAACCCAGGGAAGTTAGTTTATTTCAAAGGCAATCACACACTGTATATGCTCAATCTCAAAAGCAATGAAATGTTGTAGTAAAAATTAAACTAATCACACCTTGCTTCAAACAGACTGAAGTTCTACTTTTAATTACAACAAAATCAATCTCTCTATTGCAGACAATTTTCAGAAGAATCCTGGATTACATTAAGAGAACAACAATCTAGGAAAAGAAACCAATTTGTAGAAGAAAAGACCAATTATGCTATAACAGAGAACGGAACCCTATTCCCCAAGTAGGAATCTTCAGCACCTGTTTATGACTATCATGCTTTCACAAACTCATTGATCTGTAAACAATATTACCAATTAAAATAATCAATGATTACCTAGGAATGAATTATATGAAAACAATGCAACAATCAATGGAAACAGAGTTTCAGCAATAGATGACAGAGTTCCAATAATGTATAAATAATTTCAGCAAAATAGAGTTTTAACAAGGCGTGAATGAAAATAACAATTAACACACTACGGAAATTAATGGGTGAATCTTGTGAGGAAGGTGGGCCCTTTCTTTCTCACAAGATTCCACAGAAAAAGGAATTAAGAAGAAATGCTCACAACAATCTTTTATTCATCTGCCAAATGTAACATATTACACAAGATCCACATTCCTTCTCTGTAATTCCCTTCGAACTAAACCTTCTGTAGTCCCCCTCTAATGCTGATGTCTCCTCTATTTAAAGAGGAGACATCTATTACACATTTGATTACATCATGCAAATCCTATTCTTAACCTGATCTGATCTTCTATGCTGGAATAGGATATTATGTTCCTCCATAGAAAAATGTTCTTACAATGGTTGTGATGGTGATGGCTTTGAGGTACAGTTGTTGCGGCCAGTGTAACAACTTCCTTAATTATCTTTTCTTGTTTCTGTCATACCTGAAATACTGTTTCATCATCGCAAATCACAGATTATTTCAACAACGGGATTTGCGTACTATTTTGACTGTTTCAACAATGTGGTCTTCAGACAGTAATGATGAATTAACTGCATTCTTAAAACTGTTTTAGCAACTATATATTTCCGATTAATGGATAAGTATGAAAGTAATGTAAAATTACATGTAAAAAAAGTTAAAGATATAGTAAAGAGAAGAAATGTTATACATGTTTGGAAGAATAGATTAAAGTGATAATATATGCTTTAAATATGGACTGGAAAAGGATGGAGTGATAGCAAAATGTATGAGCAAAAAGGTACATTACAGGGTCCTAACAACGACATATGAGAGATCAGAATGGGAGTGAGTGAGATAAAGAAGGCTCCCCACAAGATGACAATACAATTTGCAATCAACCAATGGTGTGTCTTTACCATTCTCAAGCTTTATCCTCGATAAGAAAGGTGTGGTTGTTCGCTTCCAGTCACTCATGTGAAATCATGCCAAAAGATATCTAGTATACTTTGGTTGAGAAATGGTAATCCCAGAACCACTCTAATTGATCTCTAGTCCAAGGAAAAATTTAGCAAGCCCATATCTTTCATATAAAACCGCTTATGAAATGTAGTTTTAATCTTATTAATGGCAAAAGTCGAACTATGTGTTATCAAAAGATCATCTACATAGATTTCTATGATCAAAAAGGAGTTAATTTTCTTCAACAAATTAATATTGGAATCATATTTGCAGCACACAAAATTGTGATATAACAAATAGGAATCCGTCTTTGCATACCACACTCTAGGTGCCTACTTGAGGTCATAGATAAACTTCTTTAGTTTGCATATTAGAGATGAATTTTTCACATATCCATGTGGTTACTATATGTATATCTCCTCCTCAATATCATGATGAAGAAAGACATTATTCACATCCATATGATACACCTCCAATCCTCTTTTTACTAGAATGGAGAGAGTTATCAGACTAATCAAGAAAGATTAATATTTAAATTTACAAATAATTGTTAACAATTGAAGTGTCTATTATGTCTTTCTTTCATACTGGTTGGAACTAACATACTAGTATTGGTAAGAATAATAACATGGTGAAAAGCATAGTGGTGTCACACAGACCATAAATTATAATGCCTCGTTATGGTAAACCGAAATAAATTTTGTGTGGTTTCATGAAATAGTGTTGGATAAAATAATTAAAAAGAGAAATAATTGACTAATCATGAAAAATTAATATTCAAAATTTACAAATAACGGTTAACAATTAAAGCGTCCATTATGTCTGGTATTTGTAAGAATAATAACATAGTGAAAAGCACAGTAGTGTCACACAAGCCATAAATTATAATGCCTCGTTATGGTAAACCAAGACTCGTAACGCTCTGTGAAAGGATGACAAAGCATTTAAAGATTTGTTTCAACCATATTCTTGTATGTATTTGTCACTAAAAGAGACGAGAGAGGGATCATATATATTGTTCTCAAATATATGTGAACAGTAAATATCTTAAGAAATACATTGTGCGACGAACATATTGTCGGTCTTATAATCTAAAGAGGATTCAAAGCTTTAAAATGAAAACAAGGGAAGGGTTATTGGTTAAATTCGGTCTGATACTGTGAAGAGGATTCAAAGCTTTATAATGAAAACAAGGGAAGGGTTATTTGTTAAATTCGTGACCATGGAGGCATACAGTAGGTCGTGTAGTTGGAATGGCAAAGTGAAGAACACTGTTAAGGCTATTTGTCATTAACAAAAATGTTGTTCGTAATGGGTCGGAGGGGCAACGCAAACTGCATGTGGGAAAACTCTCTTTCAAGAGTCAAAGATTAACAAATATGATACTCGCTGATAAAGATGGGAAGCATATTAATTTACTAACAATGCGGACTCGAGATTTCTACACATGCTGTGTATCCATCCATGTGATTTCCAATCCATTCCTGCCACAACACTAGACTCTACTCTTGAAACGAGCACTCATAATTCAATGCACTTTGCTTTATCTATGGCCCATAACAACTTTTAGTTATGCATATGCTTGAAACTCATACTTTGAATACTCAAAACCATAAATTTTAGTTATGCACTTGCATGAGAGTCTTACTTTGAATACTCATTGATGTCTTTTCCAATGTATATGCATGTTGAAATGAACACTCCTTAAAGTGTAGCCTGATGGCATTCACTCACTTATTCACAACGTGGATCCTCCAATCATAAGAAACAGGCTTATCCCTAACGTGGATCAGTGTATGATATATGACACTGTTTTAACTCATCTATAATCCTCATTTTCCTACCTGAACAAAATTTCTTATTCTGGCTGATGATTTCCCATGTGCATCTACAATACAAGATAATTGAACAATGGTTTATAATAATTTCTAAACATGATGTTTAGATAGTTTTATCCATAGATGTTTTTATTCTTGTGTTTTTTTAAATGGAAAAAACAACTATATTTTTTAAACTACAAAGCAATTATTTATATAATAATTTCTAAACATGATGTTTAGATGTGTTTTTTTAAATTGAAAAAACAATTATATTTTTTAAATTACAAAGCAATTATTTATTTAATAATTTCTAAACATGATGTTTAGATAGTTTTATCCATAGATGTTTTTATTCTTGTGTTTTTCTAAATTGAAAAAACAATTATATTTTTTAAATTACAATGTAATTATTTGACTTTATATTATTAAAACCTTATCTTAATTTAATGGATTTAAAAAGTTATTTTTATTTTAAAAAAAATATATTTTTATTTTTATTAGTGTGAGGGAAATGGTTTGAATTTATATTATAAATATTTGAAGTTGCTTAATTTTATAATAAGTTTTTATTTAATTGTTAAAATTTGATAATGTGAAAAGTTAGAATTTTGTTGATGGAATGAAGAAACCATATTTCATTCAGTTATGAGACATGTATGTGGTGATTGTATGAAGAATTTGGAAGTTAACCAGCATACTTTCACAAGGTTAACAAGTCATTTCAAATATTAATGATGTCAAATGATGTTAGAAAACTTTGGCTCACACATAGAAGGCTATACCTTTTGGTGGAATAGGGAGTGGCACAGAACAGTCGTATTGGTCCAAGCATAGTTTTCAAAGACAAAGAATTTGAAGAATTTTTAGTTGTGTCAATGTTTGTTTTCTTTCAATGATGTAAGCTTTAAGATATTGTCCTAGATCTATGTTTTAAATATGCAATAATATCAAATAAAGTAATTGTATCAAATCGCTAGGAATTTTTATTGTGGGATAATGGTTGAGATAATTACTCAACCACTTCCTCTTGAATAAGTAGTGTATTATGACAAACTCAAATCTCTATTGAAAAAAAAAAAAAACATTATTGTATTAAATGAACTAGATCTAATATTGAATATCTTCCTCAAGTTCCTTTCATCCATTCTTCTTTGTTAATCGTGCACTACAGCAAATATTGAATATCTTCTCCATGATCCTTGCATTCATTCTTCTTTGTTACTCGTTTGTATGCCTAGCCTTCCATCCAATTTCAATATGAATCTCACTGGAGTTTGTTCTTTTTTATGCACTATAATTTTTTTTCTTTAAATTTCACATATAAGATAGATCATTTTGATACTTTAGCTTATTGTTTATGGTTTTCTTATAGTCGTATTCTTAATTTCTTCTTCATAGCATTATCTCAATTTAAATTTAGTTATGATAAATTTTTTAATGGTGTAACAATAATTTTAAGGGAGACCTCTTCATTTATCTACATTTAATGTTTACGTAAAAATCCAATATTTTTAGTTGACATTTTGATATGCATTGAAGCAATGCTAGGATTCCTCCTTTTATTCATGTTGATTAGCTTGTGCTTGTAAAGTAAGCACTTGATGATAACCTTATTCTCAATGGATAAAATCCTAACTATGAAACTTCAAAAACTTACTAAGAGAAACTCTTTATGCACTCTCACATTATGTGAATGGTGCCTAGAGTAAATGTCATCATCATACAACATGTAGTAACTCTAAGGCACTTGCGTGGATTTGACCTCATGACCTCCTTGGGCATGACAACTTTGACATGGCAAGTCAAACAACAAGAGCTAGCCATGGGATTATTTATCTATCTATTTATATATCTATAAAGGAGTGTTTGTATTGATAAGAAAAATAATTTTGATATTGTTATATAGTGTCAATAAATTTCATTTCCATATAGAGCTAAAGTATAGAGAATGAGAATCATAACCTTTTAAAAATAATGTAAGCTAAAAATATTGTAGTTCTTCTGCTCTAAAATTTGTAGGTTTAGCTTCTTATAAACCTTTTTTAAGAGGAAACGAACAAAATATAAATTAACTCAAAACTTACATCACTTGAACGTAATGACTAAGATCTCTTCATTGGTAATGTCAACCTCCTCCTAATATATGATAACGAAGGCTGGTATAGTATTTTAGGAGTGCTTCCAATGGAGGGAGCTTCACATAACTTTGAAGGATGAGTAAGAAAGGCCCAAAAAATAGTCTAAAGAGAGGCATTTAATTCATTCATATGCCTCCTAAGATGGTGAGAGTATTGTTAGAGTTCATTCTCATTCATGAAGAGATAGAATGTATTTAACAACTTCAAATAAAGGATTCCCTTAGCTATATTGGTCTCACCATGCATAGAACTAAATTGGAATCTTCAGGTCTCTCTTTTATTAATTACTATTATTATGATGGTCTTCATCACTCCCAATTCCATTGAATAATCATTCAGACAATGAAAAACCTCCGTTGTATCTCTAAACATTTTTGGGAACAACACTTCATTGAAAATAGTGAAACATCTAAACCAAGGGGAGATAATACACTGACCAAAATATACACAATTTTACCCAAGTAATAAGGAAGGGAACAATCCATAGAGCTTAGGAAAGGGATGGAGTGATTAAATCTCAAATAATCCCATATTTGATGGCTTGTAAATGTTGAATTGAATGCCCATATTGATTAAGATGTCCTCAAACAAACCAAAAAGAGAAGAAAAGGTATAAAAAAACTATATTTTCAAGGCATCGAGTGGATGTATAACTCACTATGGATGATTATCTAGTTAGTTTGGAAGTTGTGGATCTAGGGAAGGATCCCTCATTAGTTATAAAGATATGCATGTGGATTACAGTCTACTAGTGAGGTTATGATATAGAATGTGGATTGTTGTTTTGTAATTGACTTCGAGCAATCCATGCTTCAATATTTCAAGAAGGTGGAATCTAAGAATTCATGAATTCAACTTGGGAGCTACACCTTTATGAGTGTTATAAAAAAACTCAATGGAAATCAATCTACAATATTTAAAAATGATTTGAGATGTTGATGAAGACCTTACCACACAAGGATAAAGACAAGTATTGAAGGTGTTGGATATATTAACTCCTATTTGTCTTGTGCTTAATATTTTATATCCCTCATCATATTAATTGAAAAGTGTAATATCTACCTGAGTTGTTTATTTGTAATATTTAGGAGATTGTTAGTTAGTTCTATTTAAGAGATTTTGTCCAACTAAGATACCTCCTTAGATCAATTTTTGGTTGATATATTCTCTCAACTAAATAGTTTGTAGGCCTAAGATAGTCAATCTAGATTCTATCTTAAATCCATGCTTGACTTATCAATGCTTTATTGTGGTGATAATAATATATGTAGAATAGTTTGTGTCAACCACATAATGTTTACTCTCCACAATTTTATCTAAATTTATAATTCATTTTCAATACGTAATTTAATATATATTTTTATAAGCCTCACTAAAGTTTTAAGAGTATATTTTTAAAATAGTGAATTTTTTTTTTTTTCTCCGAGGGGAAAAAAGCGAGATTTTATATTAGATATAAAGGATGTATAAAAGGTTGAGCATCCTTAAGGTGTTTCAAGTACAACATGTACTGCAATAATAGTCATATAATAACATGTATAAATTGGTAAAAAAACCTGTTGAAATATTTTGTCCGACCAAAAAGCCTCAAATAGGTTGTAATGAGGTCCAATGATCATAGAAGGATTCTTCTTGACCAGTTTATGACCAAAAGTGAGTCCCCATACATGTGAAGATTTGTAATTTCATTTTCATGGGCAAGGTGTAATAGGATCTTGAGAGCCAAGTGGTCCACATAATTGTTTGTGGAGGACCCAACCCCTATCCAAAATGAAATTTTTGAATTTGCAAACAGATGAAGGATGCCACGAACACCTCCTAGTGATGGTCAACCTAAAATAGTGAAAAAGTTTATCATAAATTAATTGTTTATTAATATTAAGGATAATTATTATTAGCTATTATCTTAAAAAATGTAAAAATTAAAAAACATAAAAATAAAACTAGATAGTTTATGAGTGATGCCCTTCTAGAAGCTTCATAAAAATTAGTGGTTAAATTCATTTTCAACACATCATTTGATATAACTTTTTATAATTTTTCTAAAGTTTTAGGAAAATATTTTTTTAAACCATGGGAATACTTATCATACCTTACTTGTCCATTAATATTAGGCATAGTAATTGTTGGTTGTTATCTAGAAATATAAGATAATTCATCACAGTTATTCAAAAGAAACTAAGTTATCTGAAATAAACTAGTGATGAGTGAGGGTGAGATTTCATTTTTACTAAATGTTTCTCCATCTTCGATCATTAAATTATTTTCTTACATTTTATATATATATATAAAATAAAAAACATTTCAAAAAAACTAAGTTCGTATTAAATTTAAATTGAGAATTGAATTTAAAATTTCTATCAGACATTGAATATGTGTTTGGGACTTTGTAATTCTTATAAATAAAGATAAGTGGCGTATTATTTTTATTTTTATTTTTATTATTTTATTTTTTTTGTAAACTTGACAGGACTACATCTTCATCATGTCCAATATATCACCCCATTGGGGCTTGGAATTGAACCAGGGACTTACATCAAGGAATGACACTCGATCACCATCTATCCAAGGCCCTGTGGATGACAAGTGATGTATTATTATTATTATTATTATTATTATTAAAATATATAGTCAAAAGAAGTAGGACATAATTTTTTATTTAAAAGAAAATTAATTTTAATTTCAGATATTAAATTATGATTAGATGTGATTAAAAAATATAATACATTAAAAATAATTTTTAATGATTATTATAAGTCATATTGATTTTGTTATTAATATTATTTAAATTGAGATTATTATTATTTATTTTTTTTGGAAAAATATTTAAAATTAGTTTTTGCATCGAGAGGCCCTCTCTAACTTAATATGTAAGAGATGTAATAATTATAATTATAATTAATAATCAAACCAGTCGACATACATCCTAACTATGGATCTACCAAGCTTAGAAATGGATCAAATTTTAAGGTTCAAACTACTTTTAGAGTGAAAAAAGATTTGATTCCTCTTGGTGCTTGGTAGATACATATCTAGTAATTAGTTAAGAGTTGAAATTCCTCAATAAAGAAACATGCTAACTATTTAGAATTCAAAGGTATTTGGAAAGAGAAAATCTTCCCTATTATGACAATAGGAAAATTATTTCAAGTGATATAATTTTATAATAACAATGAGTCAGTATACATTTTAGATAAGTGAAATTTCATCCACTTATGTACCATTAATGGACTATTTCAAGAGATATGTCTTTCCAAATAATGAATTGACATACGTTTAAAAGGAGTGAGAGTTTACCCCATTACTAGTGTTGGGTGTGTGTTATATTCTTTCCACGAATAGTCGCGCGCGTCAGGCGTAGTGGGGGGGTCACAGGGGGGCGGCAACCCCCCCTGTCCAGGGTTTTACCCGCCCCCTGCACGAGATCCAGGGCAGTGCCCTGGGAAAAATGTTTTGGGCCCTCTTTTAGGTGGGTGGACCTGCCTATGGTTTTGTGCATGGGTTTGGACATCGTTTTGGGGCATGATGGTTTTCTGCCCTTGGTATTTTGTAGATCCGGTCAAGGAACTACGATTATGTTCTAATCCAAGGTTAATAGATTGGGGTTTATGAATGTCTTGGCATGTATATGTGTGTGTGTGTGTGTGTGTGTGTGTGTGTGTGTGTGTTTTGTAACACTAAAAGGAATATAATGAAAAAATCAAGCTAGTAGTCCCGATTTGGGATCCAAGGGAAAAATATTTGTGCATATATGTTTTATGTTTTATGCTCTTGCTATTGTTTATTTTTCTATTTTTAAGAATTTGTTTGCATATAATTTCTGTACAGGGTTAAAACATACATTTGGTATCAGAATTGTTTCGACTTCAAGGGGACGCCTTTGTTGTTGAGGGGTTTTTTGTGTGGCCCTGTGGTAGATCCTATTTAGTGGGAGATCTACGGGATCGATTCTTGCGATGAAAGAATATGGCGAGCAGTGGAAATATAGAGATCGAGAAATTGAATGGTCATAGTTTTGAGTTCTGGAAGCTCGAGATGGAGGATCTTCTTGTGGACAAAGATCAGTGGATCACGATATATCGGGGTACTAAACAAACGACAATGTCAAATGAAGACTGAACGAAGTTGGATAAGAAGGCAAAGAGAAAAATATTATTGTGTATCTCATATTCGGTATTGTTGAATGTATATGGGGAAGCTACGGTGAATACTTTGTGGGTCAAGTTAGGGACTTTGTACCAATCTAAGTCTCTGGTGAATAAATTGTTCTTGCAGAAAAAGCTATATAACCTGAGGATGAAGGATGGAGACTCAGTGACAGAGCATATGAATGCCTTTAATATTGTGGTAAGTCAATTTTCATATGTTGACATTAAAATCTGAGATGAAGATAAGTGCATCAGTTTGTTGTGTTCTCTACCAGATTCTTGGGACAATCTGGTTATTGCAATAGGTAGCAATACAACTACCTTGAATTTTAATGAAATTTTCTCAACCTTGTTGTCAGAGGATATGAGAGAGAGAAATATGGAGGGCCAGAATGTAGATGCCTTATCTATACGAGAAAGTTCCCAAAACATAAACGAAAATAATTTATCGAGTCGGAGATATAAATCTCCAAGAAATCCTGTAAATGTATGATGGAAATGCAGAAAGGAAGGACACTTCAAAAAGGACTGCAGATCTAAAGCTCCTGATAAAGGAAAGGTAACTGATGATGCTCTTTCTACAGAGGCAAAAAACACCTCAGATGAAGGTGGGGATTTGTATTTGGCTTCTTCTTCAAACACACATGTATATGATGAGGCATGGTTGACTGACTCAAGTGCATCATTTCACTTCACTCCCCATAGGGAGTGGTTCTGCGAGTATGAGAAGTGTGATGGTGATGATGTATTCTTAGGGAATGATAGGAAGGCCATAATCGTCGGACGTGGAAAAGTCAAGCTGAAGCTACAAGGTGGAAGGATTAGAACACTTCTTGGTGTTCTGCATATTCATGCATTGACCAGAAATCTGATTTATGTAAGAAAGATGGATGATGCAAGTGTAAAAACAATGTTCAAGAAAGATACCTGCAAGACGGTTCGGGGAGCACTAGTATTAATGCGGGGAGTTTGGATTGGAAATCTGTACAAGCTTCAAGGTAGCATTTTTATTGATGGGTGAAATAGTTCTATGGTTATTGTAAGTGGAGCGGAAATCTTAACAGCCTCTGGAGAAAGACCATGATATGGCATCAAAGGCTTGGGCATATTGGATAGAATGGCCTTTGGATACTGCATGGTTGATCTAGGTGGATATTGGTGGCCACCTGCCTATTCCACTTGGACCTCCACCATTTTTTCTTTTAGTTTTTCAATTTCCTTAATTGTAGCACAATTTACTATTTTTGGCAACTTTTCAGGTCCTGAACTTTTGGAGCCATTTTGAGGCCCTAAACGACGTTTTTTGGGCATCAAATCTCCAACCAATATAATGTATATTTTTATTATTCATGGGGCGTGAATTTTAGGGGGGGATCTTGGGCCTGAGGCGACTGGGGACGACCATGGCCCTGGGGGCGGCCATGCGAATGAGAGTCCGTGCAGTCAGGAGGATTTGGTTGCAAGGGTCAGGTTTTCTTGGAACGATGCCCTTGGATTGATTTAAAGCCATCACCGTCCTTGGCCATTGTATTTGCAAGAGCTTCTTTGTCTATGGTTAATGGGCAGTCTCATAAGAGATGGCCATATTCATGGCTTCTTTGGCATTTGAAAGGGACATGCTCATAGGCCAGCGGTTGGGTCCAGGTGGAGTTGTGGTAGATCAAGTTGATGGATTCTGGCAGGGGTTGAGATATTTTCATATGGACATAGATCTAGGCATAGGTTGCATGCCGTTGACATTTAGTGATTTTTGAGGTTTTGAAAAATGCTCCTGTTGAGTTCCTGATTCCTTCCAGGATATCCGACTCCCAGAAATCATCGGGGAGGGAATAGAGTCGCACCCAAATTGGGGCTGCAGTGAAATCCTCTTTGCATGGGTTTAGCATTCCTCCCAATAGAGAATGAAGAGGCCTTCACTGCCCATGAAGTATGGGCCATTTTCGAAGATCCGCTTGTAGTCCTTGAGATCTTCAAATATCACAGTAAAGAACCCTTAGGCCTTGATTCGAAGCTTGATATTTTCTTTTGAGGACCACTTGTTCTGGATCTAAGTCAAAATATCATGTTCTAGTGGTCATATCTCGAAAAACTTGCAGATCATTGCATGATCTTTCATATATTGTCAATCTTTTTCTAGGTGATTGTTCAGGATGACAACTTGCTGCCTTTGGAAGGAATCGACTCTTACCCTCCTTTCCTTGCCATTGCACCCGCATTACTTGGGTTTCTACAGCCATAGAGGAACCATTAGGTCCATTGGGCAGTTGTCCTTACACGAAAGGAGTTTGGTTTGTTGCATCGTGGAAGGACTACAGCCCCTCCCTCCGCGGCGGGGAGCCTAACATATGGGCTTCCACCTGGGCCTAGAATGGCGTAAGGCCCTACAGACATAGCACACAGCTCAAGGCAGAGTAGACCTTACAGCAAGGAGGGTTGCAGTCGGGCTAGCGAAACCCTAGCAGAGCTCTTCCCGTGGAGAATTCAACTTTATTGATAATTATAATTTTTTTTTTTATTTTTTTTTTTTTTAAGTTTTTTCTTGGGTCTAGAGGTGCCCTCGAGCCCTATAATGTCTCACTTAACCCTTAAAATAAAATTAACCCGACATGAAAACATTTTTACTTGATCAAAAAAAAATTGTTAATATAAAAATAACTTCACACATGGTATGAGAATCTAGGATATTAACCCATGGTATTCATGTGGAATACAACCTATTTAAAGATTTAAATTAAATTAGCCTAGATCCACCTTAACTTTGAACCAATGAAGCACCCATGAAATCTCTTGAGATGAAAACCTCTTTTAGAATGAAAATGTTGCATGTATCTAAGTTGGTTTTAATTTTAATTTTAATGAGGGTTTTATTTTTATTTTTAATTTTAATTTAATTTTTATTTTAGTTTTATGTAATTTTACTGAGTCAAAATTTTTAACATGATATTAAATTACAACATCTCTACCATATTGGGTTGGAGAGAGCCTAAGGTGGAAGGGCCTTTGGATGTAATTATTAGTGATGTGTCAAAGTAAGCTTTCATTTTTACTAGATGTTTCTCCATCTTGACTTATTCTGACTAACTCTTAATAAAAAACAAATATATATATATAGTCATACACTTTCAAGCAAGATTTTAATTTTTTTGTTGTTTAAAATACATTTTTGAATACTTAAATAGATTCAACACCCTGTAAAACCTTAGGGCTACTAGCATTTTATAAATTAAAGAACTTTAAGTCAAGTTTTTTAAAATCTCTACTAAATTTTGGTTAAGGTTAACCCAAAAAAAAACCCTTAAAAATAATATATCTCTCTCTCTCTCTCTCTCTCTCTCTCTCTCTCTCTCTCTCTCTCTCTCTCTATATATATATATATATATATATATATAGATAGTTTAAAAATAGATAACATTTCAAAAAGAATTAATTTTATATTAAATTTGAATTGAAAATTGAATATTTAAGCTATTGAAAATGTATTTGGGTTTTCTTATCATGTAACAATGAAATAAAATAGAATTTGTTATTTAAAAGAAAAGGAATTTTAATTTGGGATATAAAATTTACTACGGAATGTGAAATTGGTGGTAGCATATCTTTCCTTCACGTTCTTATTTTAAAAAGAGATGATGGTTGTTTCTCCGACCATGTATTTAGAAAATAACTTCACACTGAACAATATCTTCATGCTAATTCTCATCATTTCCCCACTTAGAAGCTATGTGTTCTCAACACCTTATCTACTTGGGCATTACGAGTTTTTGATGAAAATCACCTCAAAAATGAAAAACCCATCTCCTTAATGTTTTTAATAAGAATGGTTATAGTAGGTGCCAATGTCTTAGAGCCTTCCTTAAGGCTCATAAAGGTCTTAGGATAAAAAAAAGGTTTTCGGGGTGTTAGGGTCCTATAATAATAGGGTTCATAAAATTTTGAATTGACTTTGATAAGTCTTGCAAATATGTACATACCTTGCTTTCTGAAAGTTGTTTTCCCATATTTTGAAAAAATGAAAAATAATAAAAAATCGAAACAGGGTAAAAAATCCTAAAACAAATATCAAAGGACTTAGAAAAACATATACCCCAAAAGAAAAAAGAGATGAAAATAAAACCTGAAAGTGAGCAAGTCCAAATGCCACTACTTTTACTTTTTACTTCAAAGAATAATGACTATGGTAGAGTGTTAATAAATGCCATAATCCATGATAAGTCAAAATTGTTTAATCTTAACTTGTCATGTTTTCAATTTCATGTTTTAGATAGTGAATAAAAATTTGTCAAACAGTCTAAACTTGACAAATCAGTAGATAGGTAGAGAATAATGAGAAGCTTAACAGTTTAATCTGAGCCCTCGAATGAAATAAGGTAGATCTAGATAGTTTATGCTTTAAAAGAATAAATATTTCAAGGTTGCAAGTCTAAATGCACCTACCAAATGAAGAAAAAATGTTAGAATAAGGCTGAGTAGGTAGAATGAAGTGGAGAAAGCATGTAATATTGATCATCAGGAAAAATCACTAATTTCCCCTCCACTATAAGTATTCAATATTCTAAAGCTATCAGACAAAGAGGCTTAGAGCATTTCTCTGAATTTTGTTGGGACCAGACCCAAGGCTTGATGACTGGTTAGTTGAAAATGTTGAGTTCTTTTTTTAAAATCCCCTCTTTATCATTATTCATCGCTCATTCATACATTATAACTCCTTTTCATAAGTAAAGACTCATTCTTACTTAATTAAGCATAAAACCCCATGTAATTAACTTCATCCCTTCAGAAACATGCATAAAATCCTCATAAACACATTTATCCTAAGTATTGGTGAAATGTTAAAAAGATAAGCTATGCTTTACTCTTACACTTTACTTAGTGATTGTATGTATTTTGTGTTATATTCCATTTCCCTTTCATATTAACTTTTAACCTATTTTATTAAATCCCTAACTAATTAACTTATCCTACTTATTTAACTTCCTATATCTAAATACCCCAAAAAAACCCACTATTACAAAGTTTTAGACCAAAGTTATTACCCATGTGCTAAAATAAAAAAACCCAATTACAAAGCCCTTTGGCCTAAACTATCATTAAATAAATATCCTGCCCCTATGGTCATTAAAGCATTCAAAAAGGTTTAAATACTATATAATAAAAAACTAAATACCGCACCCTTTATGTTTTTATTAAGACATATTACAAATGTTTTGAGTAAAACACATTAACTCTGCATTCCAAAGTTTTAAATCTAATAAAGTTACAAAAGCTTAAGCCTCGCTTATACATAAAATCCCACACTTTTGAATTGGTTAAAAAATTATCCTATGTTTTAAACCATTATCCCTCTATTATTATATAAACTAATGTATAAAGTTGCTAATCCTTTCCACCTAATAAACCCCACCTCGATATATGATTAAAGCCATTACCCGTAGCAAAACATAAAGGTTTAATTATATGTTTTAACTATCCGCGCATGCATATAAAGCCCGGTCCCACCATTTCATTTAGCTGCAGCTTTCCATTCAATATCAACCCTTCACATCTAAGTTTCAAATCTGACGGCTGATACACAATATCGTGTAGAAAATGTAATCGATCGCCCGAACTTCAAATGCATGCGAAATGGGCATTTTTGCTTATTTCTCTCTCCTTGACGTGTCGCTTTTTCACTGGATCACGTGTGTTTTGTCCAAATCCACTTACTACCCACACACTGCGCGATAACCACTAGCTGGTTTTCCATTTAAAATCTGAAACCACCTCCCGCCATGACGCAACCTGCATTTAATACTGATAAATACAAACAAAATATATGTTAAAACCTTTGAAAAACTTCGTTTATCAATTTATCTGCATGTTTTAAACCTTTGAGTTACTGCTCCTGACTGAATAAAGCATTTTGAGCCTATGATTGCCAATTTACGCCCAAAAACTTTGCAATTGCAAATATAAATCCCTGAAGACTGTTGAGGAGCTATTCACCACTCCAGAAAGTTGTTGAAGTCTTCAAATTCAACAGAAAACCTCGGAACCTTTTCAGAGCCAAGTACCTGCATAAAAAGGTATTTTTCGAAGAAATCAAACCTGCAAATTGAGTTTAAACTATCTTGAAGAGAACCAATCCTTCTTCTTTTTTAAGAAAATTAATCAAATTGAACAGCCTAAAAACACAAAAAACAGGCCAAACCCTGGCTAAATTTTCCCAAAACCCCCTTTTATCCTCTGTGCACCTTTCAAGAAATTTTCCTCAATTGTTACAATTTAAAGATCAATTTCAAAGATTTGGAAGGCCAAAAAACCTCTGAAATACCCTGAATTCCTATTTTCTCAGCCAAACAAACTCAAAAAACCCCTGTTTTCTGTTTTATACCAGTTTTTATATCCTCAAATAAATTGATTGAGTATAAAACCTAGAAGAGACTATCCTTAGCCTAAAATTTGCCCAGTTTTCCCTTTGTTAAAAGAAAAATTACTCTCGAAAACTGTTTAATCTTGCAAAAGTAACCTAAAAATGTTTAAAAAAAAGAGTACCAGAAAACCCAAGGGATCCAAAGCCAGTAAGTCTACTCCAATCATCACTGCCAAATCTGCTATATCAGTAAACCCCCTTCAACCACCTATGGTTGCTATTGAAAGCCTTCCTTTAACTGATATTGATTATAAAATTGTTGATCCTGCTGTTGAATTCAATTTTTTAGATATACACAACTGGTGTTATGAAAAGTATCTAGACAAAGATGAAAATCCCATTTGGGAAACACATTTGCCCAAGTATATAGTTCCCTTAACCCACCCAGGTCAAGAAGTCATAAGACTATGTCAAAAGTATTATGAACCAGATCAAAGGGTTGTAGTAAATGTTGATAAAGAGATACTTTTCACTATTACAACCCAGTCTATTAATCAAATGCTACAATTGTAGCCTAGTCCCCAAGCAGTCCCCTTTTCTATAGAGGCCTTAACTCAACTATACCTTGGCCTAGATTTCCCTAAAATTTTCATGATCTTTCAGAATTTTATTCCTTCTCATGTTGATATTCCAAAGATAAATCCTCCATACTCCACAGCTAAATTTTCTGAAGGTTCTAGACATATTATCTCCATGCTCTCTTTTATCCTTGGATATTTTAAAGATGACGATACTGATGAGTCTATTCTTGGTTTCTTATCCAGCATGTCTCCTGGTCAACCTCCTTCAGTCATTTTTTATTATGCTGGTTTCATAGAAGATTCCATCCACTACTAGTTGACTAAATCACCCACATAAGGAGTATTTAGATATACTTCTTATATTTTCCATTTGTTCCTATTCATTCAAGCAGAAAAATTTCCAGTCACTTTGCAAAAAATGGATATAGAGGGAGAACCTCTATCAATTATATTTTGGACTTCATTGCTGAGAAAAGAATGTAATGATTTCACCTATTCAGAGTTTTCAGAGCTATTTTTTCATCAAGCAATGACCATATTGAATAAATCAAAGCAGCCAAGGATCAGTGAAGAAATGAAAAGAATTTTACAACTTTCAGAACAGAACAAGGTTGGAGATTGGTACCTTTATGAAAAACACACTAAATTAAGGTTTTTTGGGTAAAACTTGTTACCCTACAAGTTTCCCAAGCATACATGTATGAGAATTTTTGCATTAGAATATCTTAGAAAGATTCTCAATTCAGATTCAATTAACTTTATGGTAGCCAAGAAGAAGACCCAATTTAAGTTAAAAAATCAAACTGGTTAATTTATTTGCAACCACAGGGACGATGAAAAGGAAGTGACAAAGATGTTATCAGAATTCAGATTTGAAGAGAGTTTTCCATGGAATTATGATCCACAGGGGATCTTAAGCCAAGTAAGAGTGAAATTTAAATTAGCACCCTTTATCTATGAGTCAAAGCCTGAAATAGAAAAATTTTCCAATCAATTTGAATGGATTGAAAACACCTTGACAGAGGCAGCAAGCCAAAAAGATACAACACAAGCATTGGAAGTTTCCAAATAGCCAGAAACATCAAGTAAAAGAGTCAGGGAAGAAGGAGCATACACAGCAGAGACAACAACTGAGACTAAATTTAAAATAATCTATAGCAAAAGGCCCAAACTTAGTTCAGTTGATAAGGAGAAAGTAACAATTGATATTGATGAGATAGATGCTCCAGTGACCAATGATGATATACCAACATCCATAATCAATGAAATACTTGTGGAAATTCAATAGGAAAAACTAATAAATCAGGATGACACAAAGATGATTGAGAAACAACACAGCATGGAAGCCTCTTCCTCACAGCCAACTGAGGAAAAGGACTTGGACATCAAAGAGAAGTACAAGCTAATTAAGCAGAAAAATGAAGAAATAAAGACAGAAATATACTCTCAATTCTTGAAATAGAAGCCTGGAAATCAGAATAGATTATTATCATCATTTGATTATTCAAGCAATAAAATGATGATGTCATTTCTACAACCTACTACCTCAGTACAAAAAACAGTATCAGATTATAAAAATGTTGATCTTGAGGTAGACACAGAAAAAATCCATGAGTTATACCAAATTGAGTTCCATATGAAGAGCTTTGAAATGTTATCTTCTACAGTGGAAACTAAAGCAATGAGTGCTAATAAACTCCAAAATACCATCCTCAACATGCAAGGTCATATGAAGATGGAAAAAACTTCGCTATATGCCAAAGACCTAAGGATCAAAGCCTTAGAAGAACTAGTATTATAGGTGGGATATGATCCCTCAAACATCAAAGCAGCAGAATTATTGATTAAGAAAAAGAATGAAGATATAGCATCTTTAATGAAACATCTTAAACTTCCTCAAAGTGAGCATCCACAAACAAAATAATTCCTCCAGGATCAAAGTGAAAAAGAGGAAATGATGAAACTAATACTTCAATTGACAGCTCAAATTAAGGAGATGGAAACAAAAATGGACAAGTTGGTCCAAGAAAGAGAAACTCTAAAAGAGCCATAAATTCCTACAATTCCTACAGTCATCCCACTAATTACTACAGCAGTACCTTCTACTTTAGGAGAAAAGTTAGCACGAAAGGGTCCACTGGAAACTACAGTGCCAGTGACTTCTACCACCATTTTAGCTACAGAATCTTCTACCACAGTTTTACAGCATACAGATGAAGCTAGCCAGATAGTAAAAGCAATGGAAGATATGTCCTTGAAAACAAATGAAATAAATATATTAAACAAGATGATTGAAAATCTTGAGAGTGCCAATAAAACAGCTCAGATTAATGCCAAAAATCATGAACAGAAAGCTATCAGATTAGGGGATCAACTCAAAAATCTACAAAAGGAATTGACTTTCACAGAGTAGATCTCCTACATCAAAAATCATCTCTGGACCAACATCATTGAAGCCATTCATAATCAATGGCCTTCAATTCAAGTAATATTTGAGTAGAAAGAATTGTTATTGGTAGCTCAAGCAGAGATACAGAAGACCAAGGATGAATTGACGGATAAATCTGAACAGACATTAAAACTCATAACATTTCTCAATAGTAAGAACAGAGAAGAACTTGAGGAACTTCAAGTATTAGACAGGACAGAGGCAATCCTACAAATTAGTAAATTTGTCACTAAAAAGAACTTGATGAAAAATCTTGAAGCAAAGTGTGAAGCCATGAACCTTGCCATAACTAGATTTATGGTAAAGTATACAAATCTTAGATAGAAAGGCTTACCTGATATACATGTTTTCAATGAAAATCTTATGCCATAGAAGGACTATGACAAAAAGATCAGGGAATTTTCTAAAGAGCAAGTAAACAAGCCACCAGCACAAGGCACTCCTACAGGGAAAGTTTTACTTCAATATTTTGAGGATTTATTCTTCCTACAGCATGAAATTAAGCATCTCTTCGTCATCAAGCCTACTTTTGCAAGATATACTGAGGCTGATGAGAATTTCAGGAAGTTAGAGAATGTGAAAATTCCTAAAGCAGAAGAGTGGAAGACTTTCACAGACTTGATGTAAAAATTGAAGATAAAAACAATAAAATAGTTTTCCTCAAAACAGTCAAAAGAAACGCAAAAGAAAAGAAAAAATAGTTTGCTGATTTTTACTACTAAAAGATATATTTTACAGCAGTAAGATAGTAAAACTGATGGTCAAAGAGTATAAGTGTCAAATACTATAAATTTAAGAGTATCAGCAGGAAAAAGTATCAGCGAAGGCAAGAAGATTGCAAGATAAATATCTAGCAGCCAGCAAGAAGGACACATAGGTAGCCAATAGCCCCTTGTCATCAAAACAGTTCTATTTATTTTAGATAAAAGAGGAAAACTTGTTGATTTGTTATGCAGCTGTCCCTTTTATTATGTAATGGTATTTTATTTTTCCTAAGTTGATTCCTACACTAGTACATTTGGGGGAAATTCCGACACTTGGTTCCAACACTTTTGACCAAATGTCGGAAATTTCCCCAAATTTTTTCAATCCCGCCTGAAACCGTCGCTATACCGACGTTTAGAGAAAAGTGTCGAAATACTGACACTTAGACAAAGTGTCACAATTGTGACATTTGGAGGAAGACGTCGCAATTGCGAAACTATGCCCCAAAGCGTCGCTATTGCGACGGTTGCCACCAAACGTCGCAATTGCGACACAATGTTGAAGTGTCGCAATTGCGACATTTGGAGGCATTCATCGCAATAGCGATGCTTTGGGGCATAGTGTCGCAATTTCCACGTCTTCCTCCAAACGTGGTAAAATACCGAAAAAATGGTCGGCTTACAAAGCAGCACGAGGAGTAGTTCATCGAGGCACCTTTGCGATTGTGCATAATTTGGAGAGAAAATAGTAATAATGAGAGAGGCTCCTTTAATTGCGTCTTTTATTTTTGAAGGTATGGATTGTCCAGCCTACAATTCTATGCTGTCGAGAAAGACTCGCAATCCTCTGGAAACAAGACTATTGTGAAGATGCCTGGCGAAGTAACGGACATCGGGATCATGACTGTTGATGAACACATTGTAGTCCGGCGAAGAAGGCACAAAGGAGGGTATTCTCAGTGAATGAGGGATTGTGTGTGCGTTCTGCATAAGAAATTGAGAAATATTGAATAAGGCCCTGCTAAAAGAGCAAGTATAACCACGCTTTGTCTATTAAAGGATGGCGTAATTTTCCTAAAGCTTACTCCCCGCCTGTTTGAAGTAACAAACGCTGGTTTTTTAAGTGGATGATCGATGGCGTAGCTTGATCTCTATGGACAAGGAAGAAACAAGAGTTAATTGGCATTGAAAATTTAAAGCGGAACCTTGAAGCAGAGATGAAATGGAACCGCGATGCATAAACAGTAAAGGTGGTATTTGGGAATGGGTTATGGTTTTCGCGCAGGTCCACTAGTGGTAAGTTGTATTGAAATAAAAAACGTGATACCACAAAGAAAATGCCACGTGTCCCTAAGCGGATTTACAAAACCGCGAGTTTCGCGTTATTTCTGAGCATTAACACTCGGTGAGAAAAAAAACGCGAAATTTCTTAGTGATCGTCCGATTAACAATTGGGGAGCGACGCCATATGGATCGTTGGATCCACTCGACATTTAAGCAATGTGCGTTTATATGAACGTGGGCTTGAGCATCCGTTTATATGCCGTGATTTTAATTCAAATCGAAAACATAAAGGTGGTAGGCCTATATCAATGTGTTTGCAGAGTTAGCACCCATATGAAATATATGTGGGGCCGAGTAATATTATATAGGGTTCGGGGTTAATCACAATCGAGGCTTATGAAGTTGAATGGTATGATTAAATTTCAAGAAATGGTATATGTGTTAGGCCATTATATATCTATATATATATATATATATATGTAGAAGAAGGCAAAAGTTTGTGACTGTAGTAATATGGTGGTTGTCTACAGCTGAGCTGATTGATCATTTCACCCCCCATTGAATCTTGGACAAGCAATCCCCTCTTGTTGGGCCTAGAAAGACCATTTTATACCTATCTTTGCCATAGCCCACTCCCAAATTGCATTAGAAAAAGGTCATAAATTCGCATTCAAAAATATAAAAGGCCCAGCCCCTTTCGGTCCTAGCCCCCTATAGCCTAATATTCACATGACCCAGGCGCTAAACCGTGTGCTAGCTCTATAGGCGCCTATCAACTGCATATCGGGTGCATTTCGAACCTTAGATCTATACAGATCAGACGGCGTTCGTTCATCCATGATGTTCCCATAGCCCTTCCGCCTACCATCCGATCATCATTAAAAATCAACAGTCCGCAGCTTATCGCCCTTGCGGTCCCGCCCCACGTCTACTGCTCAAAAACTGCCCGGTATTCATCGCACCACCTTTTGGCGGGGGGCGGTAATCCTTGGTTGGCTAGCGATTCTATACACCACTCGACACGCGTCCCAGTGTATGGCTCCAAAACTGCCATTCATCGTGTGCTATCATTCAGAAAATGACGCGCAGCGATATTCATCACAGTCATTCGATCTGGAGGTCTTCATCCGACGGCCTTCGCACTCCGAAGCTGCACAAGGGTTAGTCCATGTCAACAGTGCCCCGGGCCCGCAATTTATCATCCTCTGACACTGTTTTAGCCGTCGATCTCCACAGATATCGAACGGCCCTGATTAGTCATGTCCATCGTTGACCTCATACCACAACGTCAACCGTCCCACCTAGTCTGTCGTACGTCCACCCGTCAATATTCCATGTGTTTATTGTATTTTTCTCCACCCTTTATATGCTACGTTTATGTGTCATATTCTAATGTTTACGAGGAAGATTTTCACCAGCTTGCATATCATTATTTTGCTGCATGTTCTCCGTCACCACCCCGCATACTTCCCCCATTTCATCACGACGCTTGGTCACACAGTCGCCCCCACTGCATCGCCTTCCCCATGCATTTATTTTATTAACATGTTTGCAGGTTTTGTAGGGTTACAGCGGTGGAGATTGTCATTACTCACAGCCTCCATTGCAAAAGCCGAGTATGCCCCAAAGGACCAATTATCAGATGCAGAACTATGAAGCAAGGATCCGGGAAGATATGCTGATAAGACTTCTATTAAAGAAGCAGGGTAAAAATCTGTCAAACCCTCCAGAGTTTTTTAATGCACAGATTTTTGCAGATAGGAGAATTAATGGTGCAAATAAAGAATATCAGTGAAAGGCAAGAAGTGAAAGGCATGTAATTAAAGATTTTGGAGCCTTTACATAACCTTTTGAAGGCAAAGTACCAGATCAAAGACCCTGCAGGTCACTCCAAATATTTTTTCACAGAAAACAATGCCTTCAAGGTTTTATTTCAGCCGAACTTTCTTCAGGAAAGGACAGAATTTTCATGTGGTTTTACCTCTATACCATGTTCCTGAAGAGACCTTCACCCAGCACATTTATTTTAGCGAGTAGGCAGCAGAGTACTTACAGCACTTCAGCATCGTCAAGCAGTATGGGCGGGCACTTTTACACCATTTTGTTTTAATGAGACAATTAAATGTTCATCACCTACCTCTTTTACTTGGGTTTTTTTTCTCCTATAAAACTCCAGGAGAACGAATTATTTAGGGTTCCAGATTCTATCATAAAATGATGCAGTGAAGGAATTGTTGTATACATTTTGTAAATGCTCTTGTATGAAGGCTCAGTGCCCATAGGGTTTCAGTGAGGAGGAGTTCTATCTGTCTTAGAGGATTCTGGTCTTTGGTATTTCACAGTATGTAACTTTCTCTAATGTGTTTAATAAAACATTTCATTTCATCCATCTTCTTGTATCATGTTACTGGAATGCGAGTGGCTCACTGATTTTTAGTAAGGATTTATCCTGGTTGATACCCATACTTGGATCAGTCAAGCGCTTTAAATATGGCTCAGGCATGATATATTGTTCCATATTCATCTCTTACATATTTCTGCTATACTAGTTTCTTTGGGAGGGTTCTTTTAAAACACCATTGTCATGTATGGATTCTTAAATTGATAAGCCCATGCATGGTGGTATTGTGTATTTGGATCTCAGCTCAATGATAACTAATATCTTCTCAGTATTTCTTTCACTACATACACCTTCTGATAATTTATGTCTGTGAGGTATTTCTGAATTGGCCCTCTTTACAGTAAGTTGTCTCTGAATTGTCTATTCCTTTTATATTGGAGCTTGCATGTTGTTTCTGCATTATTCTTATCTTTGTATCAGCTTCTGAGAGTTTGGTCCCATTCAAATTAATTTCCTTGTTTTACAAGAGATAGCATGAGAGCCTTTGGTTGACACCCAAGTTATATTATATGCTCCTTACTATGCTAAGATGTCCTAGGCACTAGTCTATCGCAACTCTAGGCTGTCTCTAGGAGCGACAACATCTTTCTGGCACCGTTTCCGGGGACGAAGTTAAGAAAATCATAATCCTTGGGCCTCGACAAACTTTATTCACTCTTCAATCAGGTGAGCACGAAGAGTTGAGAGTTGCAGATCCCTCACCTTGGCGACTCCACTGTTGTTTATCAGATAAATCTATTTGCAGTCCTGGCTCCCCGTAAGCCACACCTGAGGTCAGATACAACACAGTCAAAGATACCTTCAGTGTCTGACCCAAAAAAGATCATACATAGGAGAAGTTGGAATGAAAAGAGATCAGTCCACCCTGAAATCCCTAAATTTTCTGCAGAAGACTATCCATCCTCTTCTTCTCAAGAAGTGCCAGTAGAAAATCCCTACTCCACTGAGGAAAATACCGAATACTATTCAGAAAGTCCACCCAGGGGAGGTGTCAGAACTAAAGATAATTTTCACCCTACTCCTGAAGCTGAAGAAGTTAAAGAAGTTACAGAAGTAGCTGCTGTTAACCATGAACTATTCCCAGCAACACCTCAAGCTGTTGTATAGTATATTCCTATTGTTATTCATACTCCACTTCCACCTCCTCCTCTTCCTCCATTTGTACATCAGATTGTTGCACAACTCCCACCTCCTCAAATGGCAAATGTTCCAGCCTTTTTGTTGAATAAATATGCTCCCCTGGCGTTACCACAAGTGTTGAATGATATGCCACAAGATTATTTGAAGATTTTACCCAGATTTAATGGAGAAAATGAGATGGATGCTCAAAAACATCTTGAGACTTTCTGCTCTTTTGCAAAAAAATTTAATGTATAACATTTGGATGTAGTCTTAAGACTATTTGTTCAATCTCTAGAAGGTGAAGCCAGAAAATGGTTTAAGACATTAGGAAACCATTCCATAACCACTTGGGACGAAATGGAAAATACTTTTCTTAGAAAATGGGGAGAGAAGAAAGATCATGGACAATGTCTTACTGAATTCAATACACTCAAAAATAAACATAATGAAGGGGTGTCAAAGTTCATCAAGAGAATTAATAAGTTGTATCTAAGCCTTCCTCCAGATATGAAACCTCATCAGAATGCTGCCAAAGTCGTTTCCATAGCAGCCTTTGACTCAAATTTTGGTTTCTCTCTGAGAGAGAGAATGCCTGTCACCCTGGATGATGCTCAGACAGATGCTCTAGAGTTGGAGGAAAATTTTGTTGCCACTGGTAAATCAAAGGGAAAATATGAACAAGATACTAGAAGAAGAGGCAAAGAGGAGGTCTCCACCTCTAATCAGGATAGGGATTCAAACAGAGTCGAGGAAATGAGCAATATGATTAAGAGTCTTTCTAGTAAAATGGTCAAACTCGAATTGGAGGCCAAGAATTCAACCTCCAAGAATTTTCAGAATACTCCAAACAGAGGTTACAATCCTCAGTATAAGAGACCACTCCTGCAAATATTTCCAAGGGAAGCAAAGGAGCAACAGGATCGGGTACCACACCCATTATATCTGGAAGGTCCAGTAGATGATTCTACTGAAGACACTACCTATGGACTGGAGGATGAAAATCTTGACTTTTCAAATAATGATGAAATAGAATGTCCTTTGCAAGGAAATGATGCAGCTGAGTGCTCATGGCAAGAAGAAGAAAAGACCAGAGACGCAGAAGAAGCAGAAATTGATTTATGCAAGCACAGTTCAATAGAAAATATGATCTTAGATCTTCTAGGAAGAGGACTCATACTCAAGATCAAGAGGAGGAGCCACTCCATAAAGAAGCACCTGCTCTGAAGGAATCAACAGTGCAAAAAGCCACAAACAAAGGTAAGGGACCTCTAAATAAACCTTTGCAGTCTAATGATCAAATTCCTTCCTCTTCAAAATTAGTCAGTCCTCTTGATGCTAAGTCAGTGTCTAAAGAAATAAGATCCTCAGCTAAGAATAGAGAGTCAAAAGAAGTTGTTATAGAAAAGTCCCCTCCTGCTTTCAATCTGCAAAAGGAACTTGAGAAAGTCAAAATCCCAGTCCCCTTGACTGAGTTATTGAAACAACCTGCATATCAATCTCAAGTCACTTCTTTATTGCTCCCTCCAGAAGCACCAATCATTCCAGATAGTCTCAATCTCCAAGAAGAAAGACCCATGGTTTTATTTGGCCCACATGTCGAGGAGATAGATCCCTCTACTCCTCCCTTCTACGTGTCCCTAGTGATTCATGATCTGCTACTCCACAATTTTATGTTAGATTCTGGAGCCTCCCATAATCTTATGCCTTTGTCAGTCATGGAGCAGCTAGGACTAGAAATTACTCGTCCATATAAAGACCTCTATTCATTTGATTCCAAAAGAGTTAAATGTCTAGGGATGATCAAAGATTTGGTAGTCAATCTGGCTCAAATCCCAGCAAGAAGTGTAGTAATGGACATCGTGGTGGCTGACATCCCAGCTCGCTTCGGCATGCTATTGTCAAGATCCTGGGGAACAAAAATTGGTGGGTAGACTTGACATATGCCACTATCCCAGTCTTTGGTGGCCAGGAGAGGAGATTATACAGAGAGACTAGATTTGTCAAAATGGTGACTAAAGCTGACAGCTCTATAAACTCACCAATCTATAGTCAAGAAGGAGATTTTTCCTGCTTGATGCTGGAAGAAGATCAAGATCTTGCTCATGAGCCATCCTTCTGCCAGATCAAAACTGAGCAGCCTTTATAGAATCATGAAGCAGGAATATGGACAGTACATTTTGATGGAGCAAATTCAAGAGAAGGTAATGGGGCTGGAGTGCTATTGATTTCTCCTACAGGCAAATGGGTCCCACTGTCTTTCAAATTGGAATATGAGGCTACTAATAATGTAGCTGAATATGAAGCACTTCTGTTGGGATTACAAACAGCCAGAAGTATGGGTATACAAAGTTTAAAAGTCCTGGGAGATTCTGAGCTGGTGGTCAGACAAGTCAGGAATCAGTGTCAAACGAAGCATCCTCGGTTGAGGGCTTACAGGAATGAAGTTTGGGACATGGTGGAGAACTTCTTCTTGGAATTTAATATACAGTTCATGCCCCGGGAGCAAAATAGAATGGAAGATTCTCTTGCTGTGGCTGCTAGTACATTCCATCCTCCTCAGAACCCTCTCTTGAGATATGAAATCGAGGTACGTTATAGACCATCAATCCCAAATAATATCAAGCACTGGTAGGTATTTGAAGATGAAGAACAGATGAAGAGATTCCTGGAAACAATAGGAGAATTCTCCAATATGGAGATTGATGATAGTGAAGAAGGAGAGGAGATTGAAAATGCTTCAGAAAGTAATTGGGAGGAGAAAATGGCAGGTAGTATAGTGTTGCAGTTGAAAGGAAACATTATACCTAGAGGGTTGGTGCCTCTAGAAAGATTATTTGACAAGAATGATGTCCTATTGCAACCTAGTAAAGTGGTAGAAGAAGATCAGGTAGAGGACCTAAATCTGGGTACTAATGCTAATCCCAAAATTGTAAAGCTATCCAAAAAGGTCCCAGAGGAATATAAGGAGCAATACCTGAAATTATTTCAGTCGTACAAGGATGTATTTTCATGGTCTTATCAGGACCTAAAAACTTTTGATATTAGCATTATGCAGCATAAAATTCCTCTGAGGGAAGATGCAAAACCTCATAAGCAAAAGCTCAGACAGATTAATCCTCTGCTGCTTCCCTCCATTTAGAAGGAAATTAAAAAGTTGTTGAAGGCCAAAATAATTGTGCCATTGAGGTACTCTGAATGGGTGGCCAAATTAGTTCCTGTGAGGAAAAAGAATGGAGAAATAAGGCTGTGTGTGGATTTCAGAAATTTAAACAGAGCATCTTTGAAGGATAATTATCCATGCCTAAGATGGATCACATCCCGCATAAAGTGGTTGGAGCCTCTAGAATGTCAATGATGGATGGTTTTTCAGGTTATAATCAGGTGGATGTACTTCCAGAGGATCAGAGGAATACTGTTTTCACCACACCATGGGGAACATTTATGTATGCCAGGATTCCTTTCGGGTTGATCAATGCAAGGGCCACTTTTTAGAGGGCCATGGACATTGCGTTTGTTGGGGATCATGATAAATTTTTGGTAGTCTACCTTGATGATATCACAGTATTTTCAAAGAATGAAGCTGAACACATTCAACACTTGCAAAAAACTTTTGAGAAATGCAGAAGGTATGGTCTCTCCCTTAATCCACAGAAATCCTTATTCGCATTAGAAGAGGGCAAGATTTTGGGTCACATTGTGACTAAAGATGGTGTGAAAATAGACCCTAAAAGAGTAGAAATCATAAATGGTATTTCCCTCCCCGGAAACAAGAAGGAAGTGCAGGTGTTTTTAGGGCACATAAATTTTCTAAGGAGATTTATTCCTAACTATGCTGAGATAGTTAGACATATAACAGATATGCTAAAGAAGAATAATGAGGTGAAATGGTCACAAGAGTCACGGGAGGGCTTTGCCAGAATTAAAGCTGTATTTGTTGAAGCCCCTGTACTAGCTGGACCAGATTATACCAAACCGTTTATGATATTTTCTTTTGCATCACCTCATATAGTAGCTAGAGTTCTGCTATAGAAAAATGAATAAGGGTATGAGCAACCTATTGCTTTCTTCAGTCAAGTTCTTCATGATGCAGAATTGAAATATAACATATTGGAGAAGCAGGCATATGCCTTGGTGAAATCCCTTAAAGCTTTCCGCATGCATATCCTGCAATCCCATATCACTACATTTGTGCCTACTGCAGCTGTCAAAGACATTCTCATTAAGGGTGATAGTGAAGGAAAAAGAGGAAGGTGGATTGCTAAGATACAGGAATATGATCTAGACATCCATCCAACCAAGCTGATCAAAGGAAAAGGGCTACCTAAAATCTTATCTGAATCAAACTATCAGGCTTTGTGAATAAATATGTCTATGATAGCAAGTGGAGAGTCTGAGGAAGATGAAGAGCAGCAAGGAGTGGAGAAAGCTACTCAGAAGGCACATATAAAATACCTCACCAGTCCTTGGTACAAATAAATAGTGGAGTATCTTCTGACACTCAGCTGCCCTCCAAGCTGTGATAAAGAAAAATACAGAGCATTAAGATTGAAATCTCAGAAGTATATAGTTTCTAATGGCCAGCTTTACTGGTGAGATCCTTTAGGCATCCTAATCCTATGTCTCACAGAGAATGAAGTGGAAAGTATAATAGCTAAATTCCATGAAGGAATCTGTGGAGGGCATTACAGCTGGAGGGCAACAGCTCATAAGATCCTTAAGGCTGGTTTCTACTGGCCTAAATTATTTGGGGATGTTTTTGGCTGGGTTAGAGCATGTGATAAATGTCAAAAATTTGCTGAAAGACAAAAGCTAGCAGCTCTGCCTTTGATTCCAGTTCATGTGAATGAACCATTTAAACAGTGGAGAATTGATTTTATAGGAGAAATTCACCCACCCTCAAGTGGCCAGCATAGGTGTATTTTGACTGCCACAGATTATTTCACTAAGTGGGTGGAAGCCATACCTGCAAGACTGCTACTGACACTGTCATAATAAAATTCATGGAAGAAAATATTATATCCAGGTTTGGCTGCCCTACTAGGATAATAACTGATAATGCTCAGGCCTTCAAGTCTGCAAAATTTGTAAATTTTTGCTAGCAATACAATATTACACTAAATCACTCCACAACTTACTATCCACAGGGAAATGGCTTGGCAGAATCTTCCAATAAAACAGTGGTGAGGGCCTTAAAGAATACTATCAATGAAAATCAGAAGAATTGGGATTCCCAACTGAAATTTGCTCTATGGGCTAACAGAATAACCAACAAGAAAGTGACTGGGAAATCCCCATATGAATTGGTATATGGATGAGCAGTGGTTTTTCCTGTGTAGCTAGCTTTACCAGTGGCTCGTTTCATGCAGGAAGGTTAGGAAGAACCCAATGATATGATCAGGAGAATGAATCAGTTGGTGGAATTGGAAGAAACATGGAATCAAGTGAGTCAAAGGCTAACTGAGTATCAGGGAAAAATGAAAAACATCTTTGATCAGCATGCAAAAGATAGGAAGCTGCAGATTGGTGATCTAGTGCTCAGATGGGATGTTTGAAGAGCTGAAAAGGGAAAACATGGTAAATTCGACCCCCTTTGGTTCGACCCCTTCAAAATTGTGGAACAGGGAGGTAATAATACTTTCATATTGGAGAATTTACAGGGTGACTTGCTCGACGCCCCTGTAAACGGTCAATTCTTAAAGCCCTACTTCCAATTCTGATTCAAGCTAAGAATGCCTGATGTATCATATTGTATATTAGTTTTTGTTTCATCTTCATTCGAATAAGGTGTGTGTGCTGACGAACTATGAAGTGAAAAGCAGAGGATCTGAAGAGAAAAGTCTACATATCAAATGATCAGGAAGGTCTGTGAAAGTTTTCGACACGTCCAGGGATGAATGTGCCATCCCCAAATGGAGCTCATGTTGATCATTTCACCCCCCATTGAATCTTGGACAAGCAATCCCCTCTCGTTGGGCCTGGAAAAACCATTTTTATACCTATCGTTGCCATGGTCCACTTCTAAATTGCATTAGAAAAAGGCCATAAATTCGCATTCAAAAATATAAAATGCCTAGCCCCTTTCAGTCCTAGCCCCCTATAGCCTAATATCCACATGACCCGGGCGCTAAACCGTGTGATAGCTCTATAGGCGCCTACCAAATGCATATTGGGCGCATTTCGAGCCTTAGATCTGTATAGATCGGACGGCGTTCGTTCATCCATGTTGTGCCCATAGCCCTTATGCCTACCGTCCGATCATCATGAAAAATCAACAGTCCACAGCTTCTCGCCCTTGTGGTCCTGCCCCGCGTCTACTGCTCAAAAACTGCCCGGTATTCATCGCACCGCCTTTTGGCGGAGGGTGGTAATCCTTGGTTGGCCAGTGATTCTATACACCACTTGACACGCGTCCCAGCGTATGGCTCCAAAACCGTCGTTCATCGCGTGCTATCGTTCGGCAAATGACGCGGAGTGATATTCATCATAGCCATTCGATCTGGAGGTCTTCATCCGACGACCTTCGCACTCCGAAGCTGAACAAGGGTTAGTGCATGTCAACAGTGCCCCGGGCCCGCAGTTTATCATCCTCTGACGCTGTTTTAGCCATCGATCTCTACCAAGATCGGACGGCCCTGATTAGTCATGTCCGTCGTCGACCTCATACCACCACGTCAACCGTCCCACCTAGTCTATCGTACGTCCACCCGTCAATATTCCACGTGTTTATTGTATTTTTCTCCGCCCTTTATATGTTACGTCTATGTGTCATATTCTAATGTTTACGAGGAAGATTTTCACCAGCTTGCATATCATTATTCCATTGCATGTTCTTCGTCACCACCCTGCATACTTCCGCCATTTCATCACGATGCTTGGTCACACAGTCACCCCCACTGTATCGCCTTCCCCATGCGTTTGTTTTCTTAACATGTTTGCGGGTTTTGCAAGGTTACAACGGTGGAGATTGTCATTACTCACAGCCTCCATTGAAAAAGCAGAGTATGCCCCAAAGGACCAATTATCAGATGTAGAACTATGAAGCAAGGATCCGAGAAGATATGCCAATAAGACTTCTATTAAAGAAGCAGGGTAAAAATCTGTCAAACCCTCCAGAGTTTTTTAATGCACAGATTTTTGCAGATAGGAAAATTAATGGTGCAAATAAAGAATATCAGTGAAAGGCAGGAAGTGAAAGGCATGTAATTAAAGATTTTGGAGCCTTTACATAACCTTTTGAAGGCAAAGTACCAAATCAAAGACCCTGCAGGTCACTCAAAATATTTTTGCACAGAAAACAATGCCTTCAAGGTTTTATTTCAGCCGAACTTTCTTCAGGAAAGGACAGAATGTTCATGTGGTTTTACCTCTATACCATGTTCCTGAAGAGACCTTCACCCAACACATTTATTTCAGTGAGCAGGCAGCAGAGTACTTACAGCACTTCAGTGCCGTCAAGCAGTATGAGCGGGCACTTTTTCACCATTTTGTTTTAATGAGACAATTAAATGTTCATCACCTACCTCTTTTACTCGGGTTTTTGTTTCTCCTATAAAACTCCAGGAGAACGAATTATTTAGGGTTCCAGATTCTATCATAAAATGATGTAGTGAAGGAATTGTTGTATACATTTTTTAAATGCTCTTGTATGAAGGCTCAGTGCCCATAGGGTTTTAGTGAGGAGGAGTTCTATCTGTCTTAGAGGATTCTGGTCTTTGGTATTTCACAGTATGTAACTTTCTCTAATGTGTTTAATACAACATTTCATTTCATCCATCTTCTTGTATCATGTTACTGGAATGCGAGCGGCTCACTGATTTTTAGTAAGGATTTATCCTGGTTGATACCCATACTTGGATCAGTCAAGCGCTTTAAATATGGCTCAGGCATGATATACTGTTCCATATTCATTTCTTACATATTTCTGCTATACTAGTTTCTTTGGGAGGGTGCTTTTAAAACACCATTGTCATGTATGGATTCTTAAATTGATAAGCCCATGCATGGTGGTATTGTGTATCTGGATATCAACTCAATGATGACTAATATCTTCTCAGTATTTCTTTCACTACATACAGCTTCTGATAATTTATGTCTATGAGGTATTTCTGAATTGGCCCTCTTTATAGTAAGCTGTCTCTGAATTGTCTGTTCCTTTTATATTGGAGCTTGCATGTTGTTTCTGCATTATTCTTATCTCTGTATCAGCTTCTGAGAGTTTGGTCCCATTCAAATTAATTTCCTTGTTTTACAAGAGATATCATGAGAGCTTTTGGTTGACACCCAAGTTATATTACATGCTCCTTGCTATGCTAAGATGTCCTAGGCACGGGTCTATCGCAACTCTAGGCTATCTCTAGGAGCGACAACATGATATATGTAGATTTACTATATATGTATGGGCTCATAACCATATAGTGAAGATAAATCACTCCCGCACAAGAAGTATACCTTGGGTGCATGGTTTTATAACCATTTGTGTAAAAGGGAAATGACATTGACTATGGTTGAGACCATAGGTTGAGCCTTTGACAAGAAGCTCCCAATAATACTCAGCACTATTTCGATAAAATAAATAAATAGAAATAAAATAAAATAAATATTAAAATAAATTAATTAATTAAATTAAATTAAATAAAAATTAAATTAAATAATATTAAATTAATAATTATTATTTTTATTAAAAATAAAATCCAATATTCCATATCGTCACAAACGAACAGAATATACATCTCCTTTAGTTATTACACATTTTACCCCTCATATAGCACAAAATGATTCACATCTCCTCCTTCTGGCGTTCCCTTGCACCCCCGGTGCAATTGTTTGTTTATAAGAGTATATGATACATGTGAGATAAAGGTTTATTATTTATCATATATAAATAAATTTTATCAATATTGTACATTTACACTTTTATGAGGTGATGTTATAAGTAAATTCATAAATATCTCTTTTTAATCCTCATTTTACTCCATGAATATGCTTGGAAATGAAATTTCAATAGATTAATTCTCTCCTAACCTATGTATCATCAATATTGTACATTTACATTCTTAATTATGAGGTGATGCTATAGGTAAATCCATGAATATCTCCTTTTAATCTTCATTTTACTCCATAAATATGTTTGGAAATGAAATTTCAATAGATTAATTTTCTTGCTATTATATGTTTTACGAAGATATGGTAAGGAATTCTCTCTTGTTCTTCTTAGAAATAATTATATATAATTTTTATTTTTTTTCAAAATAGATTAAAAAAATTATATGAGAAAATTTATTAATTCATCAATATGTGTGTGTGTGTGTTGTGAGGAATAATTTCATAGTTCAACTTAATGTTTCATTATATAATCATGTGATCATCACCAATGATATATCTTAAAAAGCAACTGAAAAGCCATGTGTACAAAATCGATGTATACTCTAGAGAGTGGTTCTCATATCACTATGTAAATTGTTGTATGCTACTTCAAAAAAATTATAAGATAAACTGTAATACACATCATATATGCACCATAACAATTGGTTCAGGGTAAAACCCACCTGCCACACCTTTGTACTCGATCCAATTTTCTCTGTCAACTCTTCTAGCTGTGGGATTTTCCTCCAAGGATCATAATACCCCCAAGGCCTATGCCATGCCTTCTCGCATGCGGAACTTCTTCACTTGATGGTTCTAAACCATACTATAAGTCCCCACGTTCTATGGTCTAATCCCCATCATACCTATCAACATTCAACCGCTCTTTACACACCCCAAATATAATGACTAGCCTACTCTCATTAATATATACCCCAATAAATACAAGCCACTTAGGAATTAAACCCCAAAACCTTGGGCTCACTCATTTTACATATTCGAATTGATATTCGAATTTATCAACTGCTTGAACCTCTCGTATTTCAACCGTGATGTTTAATGTATGTTGACCTTGTCAATTCGAACTCCGTCACTTGGTTTCAACCAAACGCATGACCATTCACATAATTATACAGTCCTCCTTATTATAATCTCCGCCAATCATCAAAGATCGTAACAAATCTTGGCTTTGGTCTATAACTCAACGGTCATACATAAACCATTCTTGGCTCCACAGTAATTTACCTCTCAATCCGACGGTCGATGGAGCATCACGCCGGTTTGGAGGATCCAACAAACACAACGAAATCTTGTGTAACGAACATGCCCAAGGGTTAATCTGCAATGAGAACAGTTTTATAATTCCGCCCTCGGCCACGTGTCTCATAGAGACATATGTCGCGTCCTTTTCACCAATTCTGCTTACCACCTCCAAACTTGCGCGATATCGCTGATTTTCCAAATGGTGGTTTTACTGTGCACTTCGGTCACGGTTCTGCCTCTTATCTTCCAGGTTCTGTCGAGCTTTCTTTTATTGTACTCTACCTTCTCTCCTTTGACTCACATCTTCCTGTACTAGTTTTTTTTCCTTCAATTAAGGACTCGCACTCCATGAGATTCCTTCACATGTCGGTTCTATGTACGTGGTAGCACTGATCGAACCTTGAATCGAAGGCTCGGGCACAATTCTCTATTACACTGTGGGGAGATCCATAATTTGAACCTGTGGACCCTCTCTACCATGGCATTTCCCACTGTATTACATGAGTCTCGACCACAACATTTCCATACCACTGTCCAATGCCACACCGTCCACTATCATGGCACTTAACACGGGTTATCACACAACTTTATTCATCCAGCAATTCTTACACCGAGTTAAACTAATATCCAATAGTTTCGGGAAAGGCTAGAACCTCTCACACAGAGGCTAGTAATTTAGGAAAGGACTTGGTTCCTCTTTCAACATACAGGACCCCATTAAACCACAATTATCGAGTATGTATTCTAGACTACTATATAGTTGATTATCGGGACACAGAAACCATTCACGCCATAATTAACTCGAAAAATGCACAATACCATTGAAATAATTCTACATTTATGCAATGAAGTACTTACAACTTTGGCTCGACCAGATCTTCGAATTACTTGGCCCTTCTCCTCTACTCTGTCTCTACGATAGTCCTACGAAGCCTATGCAGTTCTCTATGCAGGTCTGCCTTATTATGCCTATAAGGCTTATTTTTATACAAACCCTAAATTGACTCAACTCCTCTAATGCTCAAAACTCTTCATATTTCTAACTCTGAGATTAACCCTCTGACAGATAGAGATGAACTCCTAAAATTAGCTTAACTTATGAAACTGACTATCTCTTTAGGTGCCCATTAATCATTTGGGCAGTTACATTTTCTTCTCTAATTAACTAAAAATAACTCAACTATGAATAAATACATGGGGAAATAAAACATGAGACCCCCCTTTACATTTATTTATGGACAAAGGTTGTTTTGAGCCTAATGCCCTTGCATCAACAATTGCCATACAACTAATTTGTTTTAGGATACATGTGGCATTCTAGGGGTAAATTCCATATGATGTGTATATCAATCTATTAGGTGTTGGTAAGTTGTGAGTATCTAAGAAATGATAAGGAATATCCATTCATCATGATCTTGTAATGTGATTATAAATTGTGTCTATAATTTCCATAAAATGTATAAATGATTTGTTTAAAAAAAATCAACACAATCAACCCTAAACAATGCTCATGATGTGGAATGTCATTGGCGAAACCAAAATGATAGTCACATGTCCCATTTCTATGGTAATGGTGATCATATATATGTTGTAGTGACACTTGATGAGTAATTAAATAAATCTCAGAGTGTGACTCATTGTGCCATATTTTTTTAAAGCATGATTTGTTTTCCTAGTTTTTACTAATTTGCTAACATATTTTATTCATTTGGAAAGCTAATTAATGATTCTTTAAGTAATTAGGACCTAATGAGAGATCATCTTCACATCTTCACTGAAATATATTTGGTAATTGTAGTCACTATATGAACCGCACATGCATGCTACTTAAGAAAAATTGAAATATAAACTATAATACACATCTTATATCTGCCATAAAATTGTCATACAACTTATTTACTTCTAGATACATATGAAATACTTCAGGTAAATGCCATATTATGTGGTATACCAATATATTAGGTGTTGGTAAGTTATGAGGATCTAAGAAATGATAGGGTATCCACACATTAGTGCCCTGGTGAATTTTTTGCATAATTTTCTATTTGTTGTAATTTTGTTGCCTGGATTTTTTATAGATTTCAAATAATACAATTATCTACCAATTGTTCTTTATAAAGAAGAAGTACAATAAGTAGTCACCTAAAAGTGAGCCATGTGAAAATATTGGTAACATGAGTAACCTGGTAAGCTGTAAATGAAAAGTGAATAACCTTCACTCACCAACAGGTGGCAGGCAGGGTTGGAATTTGGATTTCTCTTTACCCGTCACACAATTTTTTTTGACGTTTTGGTCATTATTTTTCTAGTCAATAAACGTTATGTTTAAAATTTTTCACTTCATTAATGACGTTCTCGTAATAAATTAACCCTTAACCAATAAAATTTTGATTAAAAAAATTGAACGCTCTTCCATTTTCTTTGGATTTTGGAGTGTGATATATCTGTGTCATGGACTTTTAATACCTAAAGTTTCAAGAGAAATAACTGATTCTTGTCAAACTAATATTTCCTCAATATATGCTATGATCTACTAAAAATTACTTCAAAAAGAAAGTAACCTTCCAATATAAAGAAAGAAACATGAACGAGCTTTTCCTAAATTGCAATAAATTTATGTTTATTATTAATATTGCATAATCCGTCTTATAAAAATTGCATAATCAGACTAAGAACAAATCCTCAGTGCATTTTTTATTATTGTTTTGATTAAAATAATGAGCTAAAGAATGCTAAGGCACTCAGAGAAATCAATCTATGTATTATTTCTCACAAAATCATGTTGAGTAGTGGAGACTAAGCGCTAGATTTTTTTTTGTCCTCAATCTCTCTATTAATTATGTCTATGTAGTTATAAGAATAACAAGCCAAAGAAATCTCAGGCTTCTAGAGAAATTAGTCTCTGTGTGCAGAAATTAATGATTACTATTGACTAAATGTTATACCATTTGAAATTGCTGAGCGAAATTAATCAGGCCATGATGTACCATTTGTCAGTATCTATTTTCTCATGTATGAAAGTTGATGTACCATTGAAAGTTTAATAATTATATTGAAAGTTTAATAACTATAATAACTATATATATATATATATATATATATATATATATATATATATTTTAAATTTAATGATTAACAATAATTAAATTAAAATTCTTAAAAGACAAAATAAAAGCCTAATAATCACGAACTATTATGATAATTTAAAAATATAGGACTCAAGCTGAACATAGTTACAAAGATACCAAGAAAAGAAGAGTGCATGTGCATGATAACCTCTTTCTTGACAACCTATGAATGCCATTCTCAATGAAGACTCAAGACTCAACTGGATTGGATTGTGTATCAAAACAATAGGAATGAATCAAAGTTCAATGAATGAATAACTTGATCAAGAAAATTTATAGGGAAAGGTAACTTGACTATCAATCTACTAAACCTCACTTCCATGATTAAAAAAACACCCCCACCTTCTTAGTGGTCCCATCATGGTCCACCTATTGAAAAACAACCAAAAAATATTATTTTTTATATATTTTTGCATGGCCATTGGACAATGATTTAATGGTTTTCCTACTAAATTCCAATGGATGATTATTCAACAATATTGAGAATTATTTTAGTCTCAAGGCATAGCCAAGAGTCTTACTGGATAATTATAGATTACCTCTCCATTGGATGATTGTACATTTTTCATCTAATTTTTCACGTGAGTTTTAGTTGATGCTAGATCTTTGCCTTCTATTTCTTTAGTGAAGCTAAGAGTTAAATTTGATCTTACATTAATAACTATACTTGCATGAATATCCATGCTTTTATACTTCCCCATTGTGGTCAATGTTGATGTATGGCCTTGGCCCATTGATCTTACAATTAACTCACTATTCATATTCAATTTTCTCTAGTTCAGCCCAATAAAATAAGCAAAATAGAAAATGAAGTCTTGATTTTTCTTTCCAGTGCTCCTACATAATACAAATACTCTTAAAAACCAATTAATATATAAATTGTCATCATTCATGCTAAAATCAATTTGAATTTTTTTAATGAATCTGCTTACAATTAATAGATTACATTGCTCACAGAATAAGAGATAATTTGGAACTATGATTTCACAATAATAAATTACCCTAGCAATTCAAACTTCGAACATACCTTATGAAATTAAAATATGGCAGGTTAATGAGCCAATCTAGTTTCCTCGGAGCCAATCTTGAGCTCGGCCTAAGTATGAATGCCTTGAGAGTGCGAGTGTAAGGAACTAGACGCCTAAAGCTTTTATTTTGTGCTTGTGTAATTCATTGTTTGACCATCAAGCCAAGCCACCAGCTATATTAACACTACTTCATGTTGGGGCAGATTGGCATTCTAATTTTTATGTGCTATAGCCGTACTTTTTCACTGCTTCACTAATCACGACCTTGGAAGTTTGCAGGGCAACGGGCTTTATTCTTTCTTTGGTGTTTTATGTAAAAGAAAGGATTTGTGAACTTTCTGTAATAGGAAGGGGAAAACGAAATTGATTCTAATTTTTAAATATCAATAATGATAAGTGGTAATTCCTTTGTTAAATTTTTAATTTTGAGTGAGCCAAAAAAGTAACTTTCCTTACTTTTTGAGTACAGCCTTGCAACTGCGAAGAGGACTAGTGTTGCAAAATTATTGGTAAGTGGAAATTAAAGGGCGTAAGAACGTTTTTGAAAAAATTTCAAACATCAAAATTAAGTCTTCTATCCTTCCTAGCACATCACGGAAAACGGGAATCCGCAAATTCTAGTCGTCAAATACGTGCAAAATGCCTTATGACGGGAAAAATGGAGGACTGGTCCTATGCTGCTACATGAGTTAGGGTTTCATGTGGCAGCAAGGAACCTTGTATAGTTTTTCAAGGATAGTAAAGGAGAACATTGTCAGTTAATCATCACATGAAACTTCATCACCATTTGAAAATTGTGTCCTAATTTGAAACAATAAGACTACCCAACTATTTCATTATTTAATTTAGATTGTGTAATACAAAAAAATATCCTAGATAACTTAAATAATGTAAGCACTTTTGCAAAAATTTAGTGGGGAGAACCTTCAATTACATTTATTTTGAAGATCCACTTTCATTTTAAGCCATTTTAATTAGTCTTTCATGGCTATTCTAGTAAAAATTTCAACCTCTTGTAGAAATTTGTTTGTCACTTGTATTAGAAATGCAAAAATCAAATGTATATAAAAATGATTTGAAATGCAAAAATCAAATGCGCACTACATAAAAATAATTTTATTAAAAACTGCACTAATGTTTGATATCACGCGCGCATTCGCCCTTAGCTCTTGCAGAACAGCATTCGCCCTCAGCTCTTGCAGAACAACATTCACCCTCAGCATTCGCCCTCAGCTCTTGCAGAACAGCATTCGCCCTCAGCTCTTGAAAAATGGTAAGTTCTTACTGCAGGCCCTTCCTCCTATAGTAGTGTTGACTCTAGTTGGGTTTTTTTGGTCAATTCCATTGGATTTTGTTAGGCTATAGGGTTCTCTCTAGATGTCTTCCAATGTTCTTTCGAATGAGTTTCAAAGAGGATGTGTAAGATGTGTTTGTTCTTGCATGAATTTGACTCCACCAGTTTCATGAAGTTTAAGCTATGGATTTTAGTTCGACAAACTCACCCATCTCAACACCCAGTAATGAATTGCCCTTGGTTTGATCTATATTGAAGGTGAAGTGAAAAGTGGTAGAGAATGGGAGATCGAAAGTCATCAACTTTATCACAAGGGTAGTACTCCAGATCGAAAGTGATGAGATTTAGTTCTCCAAATTTGGGGATTTTCTGATATTTGGGGATTTTCTGATGACATACCAAAGGTCACATCCATACAACCATATCAAGGTCAATGTTGAGATCATTCTCATATAGATATAGGTCACTAATATATAGGGTTAATATCATCATCACTATCCATGGAAACCGAATGGTTACAAAATCTGTGATTGTGGTTGGCTCATTTATAATTATTACCCATTTATAGTAGAGCACAAAAACACTAAATATGGCTCGAGCCGAGCCTTTACAACAGGCAATGGAATTACATCTACTTCATCAATAACCAATAGCTCCACTTGAGAAAACATTTCATAATCTTGGGGCTGGATATACTGCAGAGCAAACAATTGTAGTTATTATTCGTGCTCCAATATATTAATATAATTTTTACATTGAACTAAAGAAAGGGAAACAAGCAAATGCTAGCCATCATACAATGCTTTGACATAAGAGTTTTGAGTGACATACTTGAAAAAAGAACTCATCCACTGATATTTATAATCATTTGAGTTATTCAAGTTAAACACAATGTCAAGAATCAAGATTCAATACCCTCTATTATCTTTATCACCCAATACAGGATTTAAATTTTTCCCAAAGAAACGCTTATTAAATTGGCAGCCAGTATTTCTCCCTGCTTTAAAAACCCTACATTTAAATGAAAACAAGCATTTCATTTCAACTACAAAAATCTATTAGTGTTCATGTGTACATGTGTGCATCACTTGTGTAGGGTATTCCTTTTCCACTTTCACATTATCCAAGAATGTGTGCAGTATAGTTCATATTTTTTGTGATTTAGATTATCTTGAAAAAGGAAAGGTAAATTATTTCCCATGGAAAAAGAAGGTTTTCCCTTTTTAATACTGGAAATGGTACAACAAATTTCCATTTCTACCCGAAACTCCTATGAAACAGGAACCAAATAAAGGCCATGTCCTCAATGGACATCATTTAGCTTTGAAAATGGCCATTGCACCGTGTTGTTTCTTATATTACATCACGATAGTTTCTTAGGTCATTTCTTGTTTCTTGAGATGAAAAACAACCAAAGAAATTGTGAAGATCCTTTCAAGAAATAAATGACCATTTCTCAATCATATCTCAACTATTTTATATTTTATTCAGTGGTTGCTTACTTTGAGAGAAATTTGACACTTTTATAAGGAATATAACATAAAAACACAAAATGGGAAGGAATTGATGAGGTAGATGACCTTTAGTTGTTGTCAATTAAGAATTGATAATACATGATGCATGTTCTGTACTACAAACTAGATTCCTTCCTAGAGTTAGGACACAGAGTATTGAATCAAAGTTGTAGTTTCTAACTTCTTATATTGGTTCATCAATCTTGAAATTCAAACATTGCATGTCTTCATTGCTTCATGTTTGAATAATTTGCATTATATCGTACAATAGGAAATTAGGAATTATGATTATTATTACTTTATGGATCTGTTAAGTTACTTTTAAGTTTGCATGGTTTAGTGTGAAATTATTCTAGTGTGCCCCTAGGCCCAGGTGAAGGAATGCCAAGGACCGAGAACCCTAGTTTTTAAATGGTATTGTTTCTTATACCCAAAAACCCCTCAACATCACTTCTTATTAGTTCTTAACAATAGTGTTGTAAATAATTTGAGAATTGATATAGCAAAATCTCGCACTTCTCAAGATAAAGTCCTAAAGCTAAAGTGTGATACCATGTGTAATTCAATAGCCCCATTGTCACCTCGCCAACCTCTTTTCACTTCGGGCTAGCTCTCCTCCAACTCAAGGGGGGTTCTCCCTAGTAGATGTTAGGGATCTAATGGCCCAACCAAAACAAGTCAAGAGCCCCTAACTCTCTATGTTTACTACTATCAATCAAAATATTGAACAATAGGGTCAGACATGCATCCTGAAGATAAAATTGCCAGGGTATTTTGGGTAATTTCAAAGGGAAAGTCCCCAAACACATATAATCAAGGAATTATAACGTGATTTCAAACATTAAATATCAACAAAATCGTTTAAAGGATATTGAAAGGAAAAAGGTGATGGAAGATAGAAAGTGCCTTACTTAAATGCTCTAAGGATTTTTCAATAGTTGCTCCAAAGCTTCACTTCAAGGCCCTTCAAGATCGTCTCCAACAATGCTATACCATCAGCTTCAACAATTTTGCTCCAAAAATGTCCTCAAGGTCTTCACAACAAGTTTACTAGAAGTTTCTCCAAAAATATATTCAATAAGGTCTTCAACAAGGGTTACTTGCTCCTTTGTTTTAGCAATCCTTTAATAATGTTTTTATCCACAAATTAGAAATAATGCAAGGAATATCTTTAATAAATATGAGTTGAAGTCTGCTTCAAGAAGAACCAAACTCTATTTTCAACCAAGCCCAATGTCTTCTTCCAAATAAGGTCTTCTTCTTGTTGAAGGTAAGGCTACTAAAAAAAATAGATCTATTAAGAGGATCTCCAAACAGTGCACAAATCCAAACTCCTTGACGCAATGTATGCAAAAAATAGCCCAAAATCTGTAACAATTTCAGGTTTGAGGTCTGGAAATAAAAGAGCTCAATAAGAGACCAAATTTCCTGCTCAAATACTTCTTCAAGACCAGCTTCCTGTTGTGACTGAGATTCGCTATTTTGCAAGAGATAAATTTTATAATTTTTCTGAACTACCCCAAAATTGAGCTCAGCCTAAGGTCTGCAATTTTGGTATAAAGTCTCAAGATCTGCCAAAACAAATGTATAGGTCTTCAAGATAAGAAGTTTGAAAATTTCCAGCTAATTCGAGTCTGCAATTATGAAAAATCCTGAAATTTGTACTAGATTCAAAGTATAACATACACTAGCAATTGCACCGGGAGGTGCAAGGGAACCACATAAAAGAAAGAGTTTCTTGGAGGAGGAGTAACCACATGAAAGGGTGAACATAGTTTCTGTTAGATAAAGAGAACGCTATAGTACCATCTGTCCAAGATCATCTATGGTCCCCCAAAAGCACCTTTTCGAAATTTTGGGGGAAAAATTCTAACATGTGAACCATACATGCCAATATCCAAAATAAAATCAATTTTTTAGGTCTTCATGAAACCGAGTATGGACATAAATATCTCATCAATCTAATTCTCGTCTGTCATCTTCAATATCAATGACTTGATTTCATGATGAATATAATTTCTGAACTTATTGCTAGTTTCAAAAAACAAGCATAATGAATGGTTTGATCTGCTACCCTTGTTTCTGATACATAAATAGCCAAAAGTCCTTTCCAAACAGGCTGCAACGTTTTCTTCTGATGTGTGATTTGATTTTAAAAAGGTTCTTTACAAAAAAATCCTCATTAGTAATACACTGGAATTATTTCAGAACTAGTTACTGCTTGTTCAACCAAATTTTACAAACCCTGCAAACAGGGACTAGACCATTATGTGATCTGCTAAAAAATATATTTAATGTAGTATACATGTAGAGAATTTTTCTCATCTGCATGAGCTAGATGATTAGGATTGCTCTAACCAACCCTTATGTTAAGGATCCCCTTTGACAACATAAAATCCCCTATTTTTTTAAGACTCTTGTCTCAAATACTAATTTTCATGCCAAAGATTACTCTCATAGTGTGTACAAATTTAGCTCTCAAGGAAAATGGAGTTTCCTATGAGCGTATATATAAAATGGGAAAATTTGTGCCAAATAACACGAGGAAAGTTAGAGCCTTCACTGAAGCTTTTGGAGGCCCTTTATTTTACTATTATACAATTTCTCTAGCTCTTCACGGCCTCCAACCTCTTCCAGTTCCTGTGAAACTCAAAAATCAATAAACTATCAATACATCTTCACCTAAGACCATGCATGAATAACTCTAAACATGTTTGAAATACAAAGATACAAACGGTTATAAGGGAAGAAGCAAACTCACTTTTGGTCCAAGGAAAAGACCATATGGTACACCATTAAACTTGTCTGCATGATGAAGTTGCAGTGGCATTTAAACAAATATGTATGAGATCCGCTACTTACTGGAAAGAAATCTATGTCTAACTCACAGATAAATGAAGTGATCTATAGAGCTATGATAAGGAAATTAGGAACAAACCTGATGTGCAGCTACTACCTTAAGAAGATATGGAACATCAGCAATAGGCCCAACAGGAAAGCGGCGATGAACAAGACCATCATGGACAAACATATATGCCATCCCAAAAACAGTGATACCAAGCCCCTCAGGAATTTTTCAAAATGCACGGTAGGTTGATAATAGAGTGACTAACATACTGTTGTTGAAAATCACCTTGACATAGCTGTTAAATCAAACTTGGTTGAAATTTACAGTGATCACATCATTCTTTATAGAATATTGTCAATTTAGTACTTTTGTGAATTTCAATGGTAGCAACAGTCAAAACAGAGCCCAGTACTTACAGCACCAAAATAAAGGCCTGGCACAAAGCCTTTGTTAAAGAATCCATAAGCCAGTAATGCAATGGTCGGACCAACATTGATAATGGCAAACACGTCATTCAACTCAAAAGGTCCCTCCCTTGGCCTGTGATGAGACTGCTGAAAGAAAATGGATTGTCAATTACAATCTAAAACTAACATCTCAACAGTCCTATAATCAATGGAACAAAAGGGGATTGCAAAGTGAAAAACATATCTGCTATATTACAGCTGGATTTTTTTTTTTTTTAAGTAATTCTTGGTCCACCTTTCTGTAAATTGTAGTTATACCTCATGCATATGCCACAGCGAAGCATGCCAGAGAGCTTAGTGAGCCCAGTGAGCCCAGTATTCCATTCCAACCTATAAAAGCACATTTGGAGTCATTATTTTCTGAATATTTAGTTCCAAATCTAATACCAACAGCTCAAGTAAAGAAATTGCACATACCGTGGCTCCCACTGCTAATGAAAATGTGCCAAACATCTCTGTGCAGGGAATCTCTGCACCCTGCATACAAATTCTATCAGAGAACAAGCAAGGTAATATACCCATGTCATCTCATACATATGAGCATAAAGACAAGAGTGACAGAACTACTGTAATATTTATTTGCAATGATAATGGTTAGCACCATTGAGTACGAACTCAAAATTCATGTTGCAAAAAATTTATTAAATACAAGTATTTATGTGACTGCCAATGAGAGCATGACCTGAAGCTTAGCAAAGCACATGTTAGGTAAGAATCATGTAACTGAACAATGTAGAATTATAGTTGTTATGATGAAATAGATCCAACATTTTTGTCTGGGCCAACTAAATTTAGTTATATTGCAACATTGAGTGAGAGATACCATATAAGTTCATCATAAAACTCATGGTAAACATTTGTAACAATAAGATATCTATACGATCAGTATGCCTAGTGGTTATCACACTGTTAAAAGGAGAATCAATCTGCTTACAAGGATAATCCAGTTTCTCATCAAAGATGCAATCTGGCCCTTTCCAATTGGAACCAAAAGATCAAGGACCTATTTAGAGATTTCCAGAAAATTTCCATAACTCATATCTACAGGGTTCACAATTTGCGAGGCAGAAACACTCTTTAAGAAGGTTTGCAGCACGAAGTCAGCTCACAGCTGGATAGATGCAGAGACTCTTTTAATAGAATAAGAGGATGATCTAATGAGTACCCCAAGTCTCTCAGACCCCCTAAGCAAAACCATAATAGACCATAAAAGAAAAACTAAAAGGAGCACAGCCATGGTGAGAACATCAGGCCGGTTAAGGAGACGTAGACTTTGTCTTCTCAAACAATATATTTCAGAGAGCATTATCTCCAGGAAAGAGAGGAGAAACCCATTCGAAAGGTGTTTGAATGGAATACATCAAAAGGCATGTTTCACCAGGAACAGCTAAAATAGTTACTTCAAAAAGTAATGTTTTCATAGAACAATATTACAAACTGGTTAATGATTCAATCCTCTGACATACCTTAGGATGGAAAAATCTGCAGGCACCACAACCAGGAGCTTAGAAATCTAAAACAACATGCTTGTCTCCAGCAATTAGAAGAGAATCAATCAATTCCTGGGTTGAATGAACTTCTACCATATTTGATGTCACTCCTTTTTCCCACCATCTTGATAGGCGGGGCATACATGTCTGTGTTGCACAAACTTGGTAAGAAAATCACCCAACCAGAATCACTCTTAAAAATAGTGTTCTCATTGCTCAAGGTGTGCTTTGGTAGTAAGAATCTAAAGAGGCATGGAATAGGCAGTGTATATATTTAGCCACCAGACTATTTTTTCCAATAGTAAAGCTTCCTTAGGCCTTGCCATCATCTTACACAGAGGTGGTCTTGTGCTCCATAATGAGAGCCTATTAATGTGAGTTCTGTTGGAGTATATACACATTTCAATCTGTTGCTTTTCTAGTGTTTTGTTTCAAAAATTTTTGTGATTTATACACTGCAGACTCAATAATACTGAAATTATGAAGCTGATTTGTTTCAATAATTAATATACCTTTTGAGATTTTAAAATTTCACTACAAATAACCCAGTTTACTCTCATTGTCAAATTGTCTCTTTTTTGGGTGCCTTAATGTGCAATGACATGTTTCTAGGACTGAATTCAGTGCAAGGCATATTTGAAACTCTAACTCTGTCTTCCGGTGTCTTATTAGAAATTATTTCAGTTTTCATTTTTTGTTTTCAAGTTAGATATTGTTTTCAAGTTTTTACATTTATAATTTTATTGCAATGTGGTAGACTGATGAGGGAAGTACAGGAACAATCCCGAGATGGGATGATCGTGAAAAGAGGCCAGCGGAAGAACATGTAAAGTGCCAGCATTACTTTATCTTCAGGTATTTTAGTTATTTACATAAATTGAAATAATATTAATTTTGTTCAAATATGTAGACGTGCCAGCATTGCTCTATCTTCAGGTATTTTAGTTACACACGCCCGATGATTACTCCCATTAGGACTTTCTTCATCCCTATCTCTAGTGCTCTTGTTGCGAAAAAAGGCACGAAATGCAAGGTCGGAATTTGATACTTTGATAGACACGCCTCAAACACCTAAAATAGAAGAGAGGATAAAACAACTTATGACCCAACTAGAAACATATCAGGTAATAATAAAAATTCAAAAGGATATTTTTTTTTGTTCTGCATGAGATGAATTGTGATAGTTTGATTTTTAATTTTTACATTGACTAAACTGATTTTTATTTTTTAATTAATGATAACATCCTTTTTTTTCTGTGTAGGAAACAATGAGTTCTACAGGTTTTTGGAGAGCCATGTGTTGGTAATTTTTTGCCCAACCATATGCACAAGGTGGAATTCCTAGAATTCCAACCTGAAAAAAGAACTTCTAGATTATCTAGAAGCCCTTTTTGGGGTCGGTACATTTGACAGAACAACGATGGCTCGGGTAGCCGTCAAATATTTGAAATATACCAGGGACACGTATAGGAAGCAATTTCAATTTAACCGTGGATATGAGCATCCTCTCACAGTTTCAGAGAGTGAGTGGAGAGCACTCATCCATGACGGAAAAGAGAAAAGGGCAAAGAAAGAAGGAAAAATGCCAACTAGACTCGCAAGGTAAATTACAACTTTAATTCAATAGCTTTAATTTTCTCTATGTCTAAAATAAAAGTGTGCTACGTCATATCTGACTTCAATCTTTTGATGATAGGTTTCCTGACACCTCGAAGGCAACCAAAGCTAGGATTGAAAAAAAAAGGCCATCACAAGCTAGGCCAGGGCGGCTACTTGAAATTAGCCGCAAGAATTGTAATTAAGTAGCTAAACATCTTATAATTAATTGTATCGCCTTCCAACGTTTTTGTAATCCTATCAAATATGATTAAAAATACACAATCATATGTAATGTAGTGTGATGACTTCGGAACAGAAACTACAGAGGAAGATAAAAATATCGCTTTCCATTTCGGCTATCAAGCCGTAGTTGAACGTCGCAGAAGCTTGGGGCAGGTCCCAAGATCCAGAATGCCTGATAAGGTCAAACATTAACCTTTCAATATGTTTGTTTTCATCCATAAATTTAATGTCTAACAACTTTGTTTAAATCAGGGGAGAAACACTACCGACGAGGCAAATAACCTAGTTTTAGAGCCAGATGTAGATGATCCTCTCGTGCAACTTGATCATTGTAGTGGGGACTAGGCCGACAATGCTGCTATCAGTGAGGGTCGTGATGGTAATTAATTTTCACTTATAATTTTTTCTAATTATACCTTGATGGTTGTCCTTATAACGTTTTTTGTTTAAATGACAGAGAATGTTTCCCTTGAGGATCTTACCACTAGAGAGGAAGACAGGGCAACAGTCCCAACGGCGACAACTGGTGCACTAGGTAAATAGTCTCATTGCAATTTTTTTGATTAATATTACCGAACTAGTTCAATGATATTTAAAAACTGACAATTAAAATTTAATATTATCTATTTTTGTAGGTGATGCCCCGTCACTGGATGAGACCAGACATTGTGACTACACAACTAGGTCAGCAGTGCAGGTCGAAAGGCACGAAACAGGAGCAAAGCACGATGATATTGATGATGTAATTAGGAGCTTTAGAAATAGGAAGAAGAAAAAGAAAATTTGATAATGTAAAATATTGTATTATTATAAGACAAACGTTACCATACTTGGAACGTTTTTCGCGTTATATAAAAAACTCATTTATCATACTATTTTTATGTCAAGCATTAATTGCAATGTTTCCTTGCGTACTTTTTGTTGAATTGTTTTTTTATTAGTTATTGAATATTTTTTTTTATGCTCATGAAAGTAAAAAATGAAATATAGATTGGGTATTGGGGAATTGAGAGTGATGTGAGGGGGGGGAGGGGGAGCCATAAGAGCTTCCACCTTCACGTGGTTGGCCCCGTTTAGTAGAGAATAATTTATTGGAGTGATTTAATCTTGGAGCAAACCTCCCTCGATCCAGTGTAGCAACAAAAAAGTCACTGTTGACTTAGTTGCTACTCTTTCAGATCGTGGGAGGCTTGTTCCAAGTTCATGCGACTCCAATAAATTGTTCTTGAAACGAAGAGGAGCTTATTCAGGCATGTTTTGACATTTTCAACATATGTTCTAACATTATCATAAGAATGCATCTTAGAGTAAAAAATACTACATCAATTACTTGTATTTATTGTATAGATAATGATGGATTTTGATTGACTTGGCAGTGCAGGTACAAATCCTCTTGCATCATGAGCAATACAGCCCGTCAACCAGGGTCATGTCCAGGATATTTTTGCTTGTGCGCTTGACCAGGTTTGTAATGTCACATTTTGTAAGTTCCTTTACAATTCATAATTCAATATTAAGCTTGTTCATGATTATTATCTAGGTTTTTTGTATGTTTTTTTTCATCTATTTGATTGTAAGCAACTCTGCATGTTTCCTATTGTTCACTATGATTTCTCCCATTACCACTCCCAGGATGAATCCGACTTTATTGTTACATAGGTTACTTTATTGTTACTATGATTTCTCCATTTACTATTTCATAGGTTACATCATGTAAAGTTGTCAATATCAGGTTGGTGATGAGCTTTAGTTCTCCAAATTTGGGGCTTTTCTGATATTTTCTCCCTCATGTCATTCCTGCATCACCTCGTTGTTTGAGCATGCCAATTGTCTACCACTTGTACCAATTGGCACATGTCAATCTCTGAGTGGTGCCACATTTCACCTATTTTCAGCCCACTTGACCACCTGAAAAACTCAAATCCACACACCATGTGTCTTTATCATGGAGTGCCACATGTCCTAGATATTTAGGCCGATAGGCCTTCTGTTATGAAAGAGATCAATTTTTTTTTCGTCAACACTTCTTATCTAGGCACGACACCTGTTACTTGTTTAATCTGATGGTCACAGCCTCTCGGGTTACCTTCTAGGTTTGACATACCACTGGTTTCTGGTATATTTCCATGGAATCGGTCTGAAAATACCAGCAAAAATCCACACACCTGCAACCATCGACAAACCTGCCATTTTAGTAGTTGCATTTCCGCAATTGCCAATACACCTACCGTTTTAGTTGCTGCATTTCAGCAACTGCCAATACACCTGCCGTTTCATTCTCCTGGACTCTATGTATGCATATTTTTCATATAATTTTATCACGAAGTTGGTTGTAGTTCTTTGACATGCCTTTGAATATTTTTGCAGGTTAGAAGACATTTCAGGCCAGAGCTATTGAATAGACTTGATGAGATAGTTGTATTTGATCCTCTTTCTCGTGATGAGCTCAGAAAATTTTCTAGACTACATATGAAAGATGTAGCGATTCGTCTTGTAGAGAGAGGTGTTGCTTTAGGGGTTACAGATGCTGCTCTGGATCTTGTTCTTCAGGAAGCCTATGATCCTGTAAGTAATCACTTTGTTTTGCTTTCTTTCTTATTCAGAGTCTATCTTGCCAGGGGATGTGCCCGTTATGGTTTGTTATGAGACCGTTGTCAATTTCAACACCGTCCCTCATAATATGTTTGATTGTGTTTATAAATAATAAACAATTATTACACCAAACAATAAACAATTAATTGTACTATGAGTAATATGATATCTTGAAATAATTCTCATTATAATTTCATAACCTCTGCTCTAACTTGGTGGTGTCTATATCACTAAGTGTGTCTTCTTTAAAATTATAGTTACAACAGACAATGAACAATCAACTGCACTGTGAGTGATATCTTGTAATAATTCTTATTATAATTTCCTAACCTCTACTCTCACTAGGTGTCTATATCACTAGGTGTATCTATTTTAAAATTATAGTTTCAATGGTAGATAAATTGTTATCTTAAAAGTATAGCTTTGATGGTGATACCTTGTGATTGATAATGCAGTTTGAAGCAGCTTTGGCTTTGACTAATATAGTCTCAGGAACCTCTGAGAATACAAAGGTTGTGATTGATTACGGGGCACTGCCTATATTTGTGGAACTTCTTACCTCTGGGAATGATAATGTTCGAGAACAAGTAGCACGTTTATTTTAGAGGCATAAAATTATTCTTCCCAACTATCTTTATATGTCTGTAATTTTGGAATTTGATTTAAAAAACTAGTACCCAACTTTGAGTTCAACTGGTGTTCGTGTAAGGCTGTTTGGGCTTTGGGAAATATTGCTGGAGACTCTACAACATTTAGGGATATTTCCCTCAGTCATGGAGCTCTGAGGTAGGTGCTTTCCCAGTTGAATGATACTACCAGAATTTCAATGATAAGAAATGCTACATGGGCTCTGTCAAATTTTTGCCGTGGTAAACCCCAACCACTATTCGAACAGGTAAGCAGAATACATTTTCTGCCTCTTCTTCTTAGTTCGTAGATACTGTGGATTTTTTTATAGATCTTGGTGCTTGGTAGATTTGGATGTAATATGGACCTAGGCGCTTGTTCATTACAATGACTCTGTCATCAGGTTTTATAAAATTCTCAGAAGTTCGGGTTTCACAAGGGGATTACCCTTGCTTGCAATTATCGATTATCAATCACATTCAAAAAAAGTCTTTCGTAGCATTGCTGAGCTCTTTGTAGGTGAATTGTTGAGGCAATTTCATAATATCTGAACTAAATTTGTCTGTCCTTTTCAATACTCTGCGCTTGTAATAGAACCAGACAAACAATCTAGTGGCCAATGCAACAACAACAACACCTCCTGTTGCAATGCCTGCAATTCACCCTCTCTGCACACGTGAATTACTATGGCACCCTCTTTCGTGAACAGGTACTGGAGCTGAAGGTACTGGTTTCCATTAGGATCGTGGAATTCAACATCCAAAATAGTATCAAATTCCACTGCAATAGCATTCCCCGGCGAGGGCAACAGTTCATTGAGACCTATTGGACTCATCACCCCCAAATAGCCTCTAGGGATACCCAGAGTGTGATCATCTGGAGCAATAAAAAATGTTGATCCATCCCCAATTGAAACAAGAACAGGACCCACATTGGTTACAGAAAACAAGAAACATGTTTTGAAATAAGAAGAAACTTTTGTATTAGGGTCCATAAATCTAACTAGTCTATTGTACAATGCCCTACCTGCACTTCAAATTGGTACTCCCAACTCCATGCTAAGGCTCACTATGCCATTCTTCAAATGAGCATCTTAACCTAAAGTTTGATTCCAAAAAACCCAAGTCCCCTGTTCTATGCCCAAGACCTCTATTACATCGAGTAGAGTTCTGAGCGAAATACTTCCCAATAGGAAGCAAAAGAAACATCGCAAAATTGCTCGCTTTAGACTAATAATTGTTTGTGCGAAAATTCAACTGCGGACAGTAAAAACATAATATCAAACACAACCAATCCACAATCGAATTTTAACATGAGGATTTATAACCAGAGAAAACCCTCTCCAGGTTAAAATAATTCTAGAATGGCTTTAAGATTCTACTAATGAGCGCTTACAACACCATAGCAATTACTTTCACAATGAAATCTGTTGGAAGAAAAGCCCTTGTACAATTTCTACATTTCCACAATGGAAGCAAGAATCTTGCTATCTCTCATGATCTGGTTTTGTGGTCAGATCCTTTGCTATGGTTGTCTTGTTCTGCTAAACGTGAATCTGTCTTAGCTTTGGCTCTAGTTCTCATTTAGGATTGTGGCTATCTGATCTTGTTGTGGCTTTGACTATACAAACTTGTTCAATAGGAAAATGTTGACTCTGCTATATATAGGAGCTTCAATGGGTGCTCTCAAACTGCTCTACTACAGTAGTTTCACTCTCAATGGACTTCTACAGCAATTGGCACCATCAATCTGCTTTGTTACAATGATGGCTCACGTCAACAAACTGTGCTACAACCATTGGCACCATGAATCTTCTCTCTGCTTCATCAAATGGTCGGCACCATCAACTGACTTTGCGCTCCTCAGGGTGATGACAGTGGCAAACACTTTTTTGGGCAGCTTTGTTTTGTCTCTGATTCAAGGCAGAACTATGTTGGCCTTGTTTTTTTAGTCCTTGGAACTTAGTTCTCTCATATTTTCCATCCTATCCCCAGTTTGCTACGGAGAAAGACATAACTTCACGATATCAAAATTGACTATTTTTGGCCATTTATCTTTAGTAATGGTACAACTTTAATTTGGTGCATTCGTACAGTATCTGAAGAGCACTCTCAAGATGTTATTCAGTATTTTAGCATAACTACTACATTTAACTACCATGTTCTAATATTTATATCAGCCATAAGCATTCTTAAGGTAGTTCCACATTTCTGAAGCAAAAGGAATGCTTTTGATAGCTTCTTATCATAGTGGTACAATTCTTTTCGCAGTTTATCTTTTATAAACCTCCAATTTTCCAAATGTAGTAGAGACTACAATTTGCATCTCAAATTTTGGACAAATCTGTTTAGTATTCTACAGAAAATGCATTAAGAATACAGTGTTGTGTCTACTGAGCACAAATAATTGTTGTACTGAGTCATCTAAACATCTTTACATCCTCGTTTTATATTCCTTTTCTATTTTCGCAAAGTTTCCTCTGCTACGGAAAATGTAATTATATTAATTTTTTTCCATTGATATACGGATTGGGTCTAATTAGATGTAAACCCTTGCTACAGTGGTTATTCGAATGGGTTAGAATGTGCATTTTATTTGTTTCTTTTGAAATACATGCATTACCACTACGCGATATCTTTGCATTAATTTTGAAGTGTTGAGATGGTTGCATTGATGTTGCCTTTGCTTGGTGGTGTCTCTGAGATTGAGCTGATCCAAAGGAAATGGATGTGCATCAGCGGTCTATTTCTCTTTTCTAGTACTGTAATCCAAATCCTCTAACATGCAAACAGGTGCCGCAGCAATTATATCTAGGATTGATCATTTTTTTCTCACCTTCACTTTAGGCTTGGAAAACTTTGTTCCAGATTTTTTAGCATTTGACTCACCTGATAGACAGTGATCTATATGGTAATTTAAGGCTATATTGGATGTAGATGAGAAATATCTAAAAACAGGACAAACCTTTGGTATCATGGCCTCTGGAAGAGATCCCGAATTCCCAAATTCTTCATTCTTCCCAGGATCTACCTTGCTCTTCTCCAAAGTTTGGATCTGCCTTGTAGGCTCCTGCCTCTTCTACATTTCTTGAATTGGAGCACCTCCATTATGATATCAAATCATCCGCTACTATGAAATGACACAGGTCGCAGATGCTTTGATAGACTTGCCTTTTGGGCACTTCACCGTGAACCAAGTTTTAAAATGTCACAACCCACTTGATATTTATCCCTAGCAAAAGTGTCACATGTGAAGATCAGGCTTTTGATGAAGCGAATAACTTGGTAAAGAGAATTTTTTATTACTTATGTATTCGGCCTAACAATATAGATTTTGATGCACTATCATTTTTAACCATGTGCTGAAAAACATACAAAAAACTATGTTTTTAGTGAAATTTGAGTTCACAAGAATCGATGCCAGTCAAAATCTAGACCTTGCTCCTAGCTTACTGGTAAAAGGCGGTACTCATATTTCATGCAAGTAATGGAATGCCTTTTTCATTGTTTTATCTCGTCTTATTCGAACTTCCAAGTCTAGCATCAATGATTTTCTTATGCTTCAGAAAAACGGTATTATGCTTTAGAGAAGTGTATCTACTTCTTATTATACTTCTTAACTTCCAAGTCTAGCATCAATGATTATTTTATGCTTCACACATAATCTAGTTTTCATTATACTCCTTGAAACATTTTTTATTAGTTGAATGAGACAAACTTAAAAGGAGTAAGCTAATATATTAGCAAAAGGATTTCTGTCACAAATCTAAAATTCTTATAGCAATTCAGTGGAAATTTCAGGCATGACCTAAGTAATATTCATTGTCTGCAAATTTTGACATCCATAGAGAATTTTGTTACAAAATTAGGCAGCTCCTACTTGAAAACATGTTGATGTTGATGTGTAGAAATCTCCTTCATTTATAGCCATGTTGAGTCTTAACATATATTCGTAAGGAGTATTATAGTAGTTCACACCTGTAATACTCACAAAGGGAACTCAGACAAACCATCATCTCTCCAAAACAGTGACTAAGATTTTCACAGTTGGTTTCTTCAGATTTATTGATGCCACAATACCATGTCTCTTTCAGATTACTTCAAATTCACCGAATGCTTTCAAGCGATTGTCATTATGAATTAGTCAAAACAGGTTTCAGCATACGACAAGGATTTATATGCACTGGATTTGGATAGTTTAACTACCGCTTCGCACATTTCCAGGAGTTTATATGCCAAGAACTACTGCACTTTTAATCAGGCTGTTGGAAAATTTTGTTTCATATTTTGACATTATTAATGCCAACCCTGACTTGCGACTCTTCGAAAGGAAGATTCAAACAGTTGACTAATGTGGTTATTAAGGGACAAGAGTCAGATTATACATGTATCAAGGTATGCTTGATCCAGATGAACTCCACCTACAGATTACAGATGTCTATCAACACTTGTATCCTTCAATAGTGTAGTTTGCAATACCATCTCATTCAGTCTTTTGGTGTTCAAGAGTTAAGATCAATAAAAATGCATGAATCTTTCTCGGACTGCTTATATTTTCAAATCATCAACTCTAAACCTTTGAACACCATGCAAACAAAATTGAGCACCTGGTCACTGGATTAAAATTTCTCGCATGGCTACATTGTGTATAAGCTTCTCTTACCCCAAACATCTCCCACAATCCCCCATAAATATAAAACAATGGAAATGGTTTGCATCCCTCTTATTTGACAATTTCTAAGCTAAATTTATGGAACTGTTCGAGTTACCATAAACATATCTTGGTTGATGGGGTAAAAACCCACAGTCCTGGTTCTTCTCTCATTTTCAAACCTCAAGCTGTGTATAGATGCCTTCAAAATTCATTCCCAAATTCAATTATGGGCAAATTTACAATACTGATGCGGAAGCACTTTTCAATAGTTAACTGGTTACAAACCCAACCAACCCAGAAATTCAATCTAAACGCTGCAAAGAGAACTGCATAGAGCTGCATAGGGAAGAGGAGGCCATTGTATCAAAGATCTGGCCGAGGACTAGGAGACTGTAAGAAATTTCATTTATATAAGGAATCTGTTAGTTATATATGTGCGTTGATTGAGTAAGTTTTCTGTGTGTGAATATATATACGCATCCTGGTGAAAGATAATTGAAATCCCGTGGTAATTAAGAAACCCTGTGATGAGGTTATGTGCATATAGACTGGTTGAGTTCTCAGTGGAACATGAGCTAATGACTCAGGACTTATGAGCATTGGTGAATTCCACAGATAACTGTGTCAAACAGTTGGGGAATTTCTCTATAATCAGTTGTGTGAACAGAGGGTGAATTAGGTTAATGACATTCCCATGCGCCTGTTGTAGAGCAAGGAGATGCTATGCTCGAACCTCCGTGAGCTAGGTAAAACCTCGTAATGAGTGTTGTGAATGTGTAGGAGATTGAATGAACCAAGGACCGGTGTATTGATTTGCAGAGTCGATACTAACCTTGTCGAAACCATAAGACATAATCCGTGGCATATGTAATGCATCGTGTCTCCTCGAAATGGTCGTGCCCGAGTTCGTTTGGTATGGCCGCGCGAAGGATGAAAAACGAGGCAGAGTTCAATGGAAATAAGGCGTCGGTAAGCAGATGGAACCTGGAGTAAGAGTAGTCTGAACCTTGAGGATCGCATAGTAAAGACGGGTTTTCGGCATATCGCAATGCCTTTGTACGGTAAGTGGTATTCCCCATTTGGACGTGATCAATGTCATAGGCCGACACGTGGCCTTGAGCGGTTTTGAAAACCCACTCTCATCGCAAGTTAACGATCATGCAACTAACTCGCGTGATATCTAGTTGGATCATTGGATCGTCAAGGCCAGAGCGACATATTATCCACCGTTGGATGTGGAAAGGTCACTAGCGTTGGGCCCCACGCGTATATACGTCGATTATTTTTATCCTAACTAAGGTTCAACGGAGGTATGTGCGGTTGTTTGCATTGAAAAAAGTTTATTCATATTTATGTGTCCAAGCCTCATATGAAGTCCCAGTTATAAAGTGAATGCCATCACTAAAGGTTAGCGGGGTCCGATCTTATTATATGATTGTTTATAGTCGAAGCGCTATGGGGTGGTTTATTATATTAATATTTCAAGGTCGAATTATGTTCATAACAATTGGAACGCCCACAATTCATAACAAATATTGGATATTTACTGTCCTATTTTAAAGTTTCATTTTTTTTTTTTTAAATTGAACCCGCCATCGGTATGCTGACGCTTTGTAAGCGTCAGTCTTCTGACCTTTCGAACGATTTCCATTTTCGTCGGTCTTGTGATGTCCATCGATATTGTGACAGTTCTTCCTGGCGTCGGTATTGCGATGCTTCTGGAAATCGTCGGTCTTGCGACACTTTTGCAATGCGTCGGTCTTGCGACACTTTTGTACGGCGTCGAAATTGCGATAGTTTAGAAACATCGAAAGAGTGACAGTATAAAAACGTCGGAAGAGGGACGTTCAAAACGTCGGACCACATTTCGTCGGAATTGCGACAGTTTACAAACGTCGGAAGAGCGACGGTTTGGGAAACGTCGAAAGAGTGACGCTTGTTTGGAAGTGACAGAAAAAGTGTCGGTATTGCAACACTTTGTCAAGGCGTCAGAATTGCGACGTAATGGCGAACCACGTTTTTTCCGTCCTCGAACTGTCGCTCTTACGACGACTATGTGTCGGAATAGCGACGAAGTGGCCGTCGGAAATTGGGCCAAATTTTCTAGTGCTAGAAGTCTTCTAGGATATTTGTAATACATTTTGTATAAATACTTCAACTCCAGAAGTTTTAAGGGTGGAATAAAATTGTTGAAGATTATTATAGACATATAGTTGACTTGAAGGCTATGTGTTTCAACTTTGAGTAGCAGACTAGATCACCTTTTTGGCATCATACTTCAGAATCCCTGTGATATGCAATCTGGAGTGAAGTACTCTCTAAAATTGTCATTTGTAATCTTGCTTTTTTACATGCATACATCTATGTTTTAATTCTAAATCTGAATTTGCAACTAGGAGTATTACTACAGGACATGTTAATAGCACCCTGTTTTTAACTAGTTGTCATTTCTTCGTTTTCTTCTGATTTCCAGTGTTGAGAATTCTTAATTTCTCTCACTCTCGTTTGACCTCTGCCTTCTACTTCCATTTTCAGATCAAAGGATCCTTAAGTGCCCTTTATCCCAATCATACTACCTCAAAAAACAATTTCCCATAATCTCCAAGGGTTATCTATCTTTCCCTGAAGACATTTGACCTTTTAGGCCCCGATCCTAGTTCTGCTAGCTTGATTTAGACTCCATAGCCCAATGGACAAGTAAATTTCCCTCTATTCATCCCTTCTAGTGATTTTTTCCCACCAACACAATTAACCAAAACCAAACTGCCCATTAATAACTAGCCTAATATCTACAAATCAAACAAAGATAAATTTTAAAGAGAGAGCCCTCTCTGAACCCTAGGAAGGCTAGATCCTAGAGTTTGAAGTAGGTTTGTGGTTACCTCTAGAGTTCTTTGACTTAAATCCAAAATCCCACAACTTAAGAATTTACTAGAGTGATAACATGTTGGCGACCATACTGGGAACTTAACCAATCCTCAGCCATAAAATTTGTCTTGGAGAAAATTATTTTATTCATTTTTTTATTTCAAGATTATTTTTTATAGGTTGTGGGTATTGAAAAATTGTAATTCTAGCTTCTAGGAAAACCTACTATACCAGGTCTAACCCGGATCCTAACCCTGTTGTCATAGTGATAACATGTTGGTGACTATACTGGGGACTTAACCAGTCCTCAGTCATAAAAATTTTCTTGGAGAAAATTATTTTATTCATATTTTTATTTCAAGATTATTTTTTATAGGTTGTGGGTATTGAAAAATTGTAATTCTGGCTTCTAGGAAAACCTACTATACTAGGTCTAACCCGGATCCTAACCCTGTTGTCATAGTAGATAACCCAGACCGAATTAGAAAAAAGAAAAAACAAACAGAAAACTTAGAAGCTGAAATATCATTAATAAGAGTCAATTCATTACCTCAAGAATTAGTTAGTCTGCAAGAAATTGATTTTGATCTGAGATTTGAGCATCCATTATTTAAAAGAAAATCTGAAAATGATTTAAAAACTACTTTTGTAGACCCTGCTTTTGTGTCATTTTTTAATAGAAAATATAAAATTATTACAACAAGATCTAAATCAAAGAAAGATGAATATCAGACTAAAGTTGAAGAAATTAATGTTACAATTCTTAAAGATATTGATGAGGCTATTGAATTAGCTAAATTTTTTACTTATGCAAACAAACCTCCAGTTTCTCAATTACACACCACAATAATACCAGTTGTAGATTCATCTTTGTATGTTGTTACATCATATATAAATACCACTCCCAACTCATCCACAGATTCATTTATCCCTAGACTGCCTTTGCAGCCTAGAATACTTTTTCCAACATCCACTTCATCCACTATATCCACTAGTTTACCTTCTGATTTTGCAAATTCATCATTCTCATTTCCTAGTAGTTCCACTCATATCCCAATATCACTTCCCAGCACTTCTGGTACATTTTTTAGTTCATCAACTATCATTTCCAGCACAGCTCCAAGTTCTTCTACTAGATCTCCTAGTCAAACTAAACTTTTAGCCATGGCTGCTAGATATGCTCCCCTTGTCTTACCTCAATAGTTGCATGACATGCCTCAATATTATCAAAAAAAAATACCATTGTTTGATGGTACTACATAATATACTGCTCAGCAACACATAACTAAAATGACAGACTTCTTTGAAATTTATGAAATAGATTACTCAGATGTTCAAATGAGATTGTTTGCTCAAACTTTGACTGGAGAAGTAAAGAAATGGTTTAAAGATCAAGCTGTTGGTAGCATAACTAATTTAGCTGTATTTTTTACAACATTTTTGAATAAATGGGAAAATAAAAATAACCCCCTTCAAATATTATCTGAATTTGATGCATTAAAAAGAGCCCCAAATGAGTCAGTTCAAGATTACTACATTAGGTATAATAGTGTCTATAATTCTATTCCTGCAACTCTTAAACCTACTCCTTATTCTGTTTTGTTCAAATTCCCTGATGGATTTGATGCATATATGGCTTATCAATTAAGGGAAAGAGCTGCAGACACTTTAGAAAAAATGCAAGTAGATGTTGTTAGTGTAGAAATAAACATATTAGCTAAAAAATCCAGACTCGGAAATGAAATAAGGGTGACTATCAAAGAAGGAAATTCAAATTCAGATGCAAAAATAGATAGTTTAGCTAAAACCTTAGAAAGAATGATGGATAGACTAGATAATATAGAGAAAATACCTCATTGGGATAATCAACAACAGATGAGAAATCCCAACTTTATAAAAAACATAAATCAAAGAAAAACAAAAGAAACAGGCCTAGACCAAACAATAAGGCCACCATTCCAAGAGAACTATGCCGAAAGTTCTCAGAATAATGATGAAGATGAGGATTCAATGAATCATTTAATGGGAATAGATGATGATAATACTATTTTCCTTACTCAAGAAGATTAGGAATTATTTGAGCTTCAACAGCTTAAATTAGAATCCAATGAATCTTTTGATTATAAATAGGGTTATGACTTTTCCATAAATGAAATACATAGTCAGTATAACCTCATAAATAAGAAAAATAATGAATCTTCTACTAAAAAAACTTCCCAAAATCAGAATAAGAAAACACTAGAAGCTCCAAATACAAAAGTTTTGCAAATTCTCCCAAGGGAAAACAAACAAAACTCCAATTCTCCCCAAAACATTTCTAGTCCTAAAAAAGCATCAAGTCCTAAAATTGTTGATATTACTGACGAAGTGGCTCAAGCCTTAAAAGACACATAGAAATATATTGTAGCAAAAGATTCTAATTCAGTTGAATCAGCAAATTTAGACCCTAAAACACCTTCTGCTAATCCTAAATCAGTAGATTCAAAAGCTGATAATTCAAGAAGACCTTCTGATAGTTCTAATTCTGAAAAAAATTCTACTACCTCTCAAACAACACCTGAAAAGAAAATTAGAAGCAGTAAAACACAGGAAACTCAGACAGAGACTATTAAGCCAATTGAAAATAAAAACATAACTGTAGAAACTCAAAATAAACCAAGCCAAACTACAGTTAATAAAGATGAACTGATTCAAATTATTAAGTCTCAACCTACATTTAATATTCAAACAGAAATTTCTAAGTTGAAAATACCAATTCCATTAACTGAATTGGTGAAACATGACTTATACAAATCAACTATAACTGAAACATTGAATATGAATTATGGTGAAGATTCTATTAATTTGAATGATGATCAACCAGAGTTGATCTTTGGCCCAGATGTGAATGGAAAACATGCAGATGGAGCAGTCCCTCCTTTTTATATCAGTCTTACCATTCATGATCAAATTCTACATAAGGTTATGCTAGATTCTGGAGCTTCCCACAATTTAATGCCTAAAGCCATTATGGAAAATCTAAATCTAGAAATAACAAGGCCTTACAAAGATTTGTTTTCTTTTGACTTAAGTAAGGTTAAATGTTTGGGATTAATCAAAGGCTTATGTGTAACATTAGTTCAGTACCCTTGTAAGACCATATTAATGGACATTGTAGTAGCTGATATCCCCCCTAAATATGGGATGTTACTTTCTCGCTCATGGGGAGAAAAGTTACAGGGATATCTACAATTAGACATGAGTTATGCTACCATATCGGTGTTTGGTCAACCTAAAAAGTTATATAGAGAAAAATGATGAAGTATACGGTCAGTAGTGTTGAAATATCTATAAATTTTCCAATTTACACTACACCAATTGATCTTGATTCTTTTATCCTATGTAACTCTGAAACTGATAAAATCAAAACTAAACTAATTGAAAAAAAGAAAGAACCAAACAATGATAACATCTTTCATCAATCCCTAGGGGATTTAGACTTTGATGGCTCAGTTAGCAAATTGGGGGCAGGAGCAAGATTTTGGATAAAAAACATGGAAAATAATAACTCAGAAGGCCATGCTTTCAGGCTTAATTTCAAATGTACAAACAATATGGCTGAGTATGAAGCCTTAATTCTAGGACTTCAAATCATTAGAAATTCAGGAGGACAAAAAATTTTAATCATGGTAGATTCTGAATTAATCATAAAACAAATAAAAAGATATTATTTTGTTCATAATCCAAGGCTAGGCCGATACAGGGACATTGTGCTAGATTTAATTGATGATTTATTGGAATGTAAATTTACTACTATACCTAGAAAACAAAATATACAAGCTCATTTTCTAGCTACCTTTGCTAGTACATGCAATTTAGCATTCCAACCAAATCATAGATATACTGCTGAAGTCAAGCATAGGCCAATAATTCCAAACAATCTTAAGTATTGGCAGATTTTTTCTCAAGATGAATAGATTTACAGGTTTTTGAACAATGAAGGAGAATTTCAAAACTGTATGATAGATATTGATTGTACAATAAATATTGATTTGGATTGTGAAATAGATTCAAATAACCTAGATGTAAATAGAATAAAGTTTGATAAACCAACTAGATCTACTCAAGCTGACATAGATAGCTTAGAGAAAGTAGAAATTGAAGAAATTATGGATGATGAATCTGACATTTTAAACCTCAAAGATGATTTCTTACCTAAAGGATTAACACCCTTAGAATATCTTTTTGACTCCAATGATGTAGCCAGAAAACCAAAAATGGAGCTAGTAAGATCTGACATATAAGAGTGTAATATTAGTACAGAATTGAAACCTAAAATGATAAAACTTTCTAGAAATTTTCCTCAAGAAGAAAAGGATAAATATATTGAACTTTTAAAGGAATATCAGGATGTGTTTTCTTGGAGTATGAAGATTTAAAATCTTATGATACAAACATAATCTAACACAAAATTCCAATAAAAGAGGATCAAAAATCATTCAAACAAAATTTGAGGAGAATTAATCTTGTACTATTACCTTTGATAGAAAAGGAAGTTAAAAGAATGTATGATGCCCAGATCATTGCACCAATCAGATACTGTGATTGGGTTTCAAACCTAGTTCCCACTAGAAAGAAAACAGGTGAAATTATATTATGTGTTGACTTTAGAAATCTTAACAAAGTATCCTTAAAGGATAATTACCCTTTACCTAAGATGAACCATATATTACAAAGGGTAGTAGGTTCTTCTAGGATTTCTTTGTTAGATGGCTTTTCAGGATATAACCAGATCCTAGTCCAAGAAGAAGATCAAGCTAAAAAAACTTTCACCACTCCTTGGGGCACTTTTATGTATGTAAAAATGCCTTTTGGACTGATGAATGTAGGGGCAACCTTTCAAAGGGCTATGGATATAGCCTTTACAAAAGAGATTCATGATTTTTTTGGTAATTTATTTAGAAGACATTATTGTTTTTTCCCAAAAAAACGATGAACATTTGGATAATTTGAGACAAGTTTTCATTAAATGTAGGAAATTTGGCATCTCTCAAAATCCCAAGAAAATTCTATTTGGACTAGAATAAGGTAAGTTACTGGGGCATATAATCTCAGAAGAAGGAATTAGAATTGATCCTACTGGGATAGAAGCAATTCTGAACATCATTCCACCTAGAAATTTCAAAGAGTTACAAGCTTTCTTAGGTAAGATAAATTTTTTAAGAAGATTAATTTCAAACTTAGCAAAAATAATTAGAGAATTGAATAGCATACTCAAAAAAGATTTAGTTCTTAAATGGATTGTTGAGGCTAAAAAATCTTTCGAATCTATCAAACTAGCCTTAACCAAAAATCCAATCCTAAGAAGTCCTTATTTTAAGAAATACTTCATAATCTTTTCATTTACTTCAGAACATACCATTGCTGCAGTTTTACTGCAAAAAAATGACCAAGGATTTGAACAGCCTATAGATTTCTTCAGTAAAACTCTTAGAGATGCCCCTTTGAAATATAACATAATGGAAAAGCAAGCCTTAGGTTTGGTAAAGGCTATAAAAGACTTCAGTGTGTATATTCTCTATTCACACATAATTGCTTATGTCCCAAATTTTGTAGTAAAATAAATTCTTACTTAGGATGGTCCTGATGGAAGAAGAGGTAAGTGTATTGCCACTATCCTAGAATATGACATAGAAATTAAACCCACAAAACTCATTAAGGGTCAAGGATTAGCCAGACTTATGGCTGAATCCAACTATAATGCCTTAGATATAAATTTTATTGCTCAGGTTGATAACTAGGAAGAGATGGCGACTCCAACGATCATTGAATCCTTCTCAGATTCACCTTGGTACTCAGATATCATCTTTGTACTATCAAACTTACAAGATCCTCCTAGATTTTCAAGAACTAAAGCTAGATTTCTTAAACTTAAAGCAGTAAGATTTTGTATCTTAGATAATGTACTCTTTTGGAAAGATCATAGTGGGATTTTACTGAATTGTTTACTAAAGGAAGAAGCTGATAAAATTCTTGAAGAATTTCATGCAGGTGACTGTGGAGGGCATTCATATTGGAAAACTACTGCTGATAAGATCCTTAGAGCTGGTTTCTACTGGCCTACTTTGTTCACTGATGTTAAAAAGTTTTCGAATTCTTGTCACAAGTGCCAAATTTTTGAAGGCAAGAAAAAATTGCTACCCTACCTCTAAAGCCTATTTCAACTGAGATTCCATTTCAACAATGGGGGTTAGACTTTATTGGTGAAATTCACCCTCCATCCTCAGGCCAACATAAGTGGATTTTAACTACCACTGATTATTTTACAAAGTGGATCAAAGTCATACCCTCCAGACAAGCCACTAACACAGTCATTATAGCCTTCCTAGAAAATAACATTATTTCAAGATTTGGATGCCCACAGAAGATTATTACTGATAATGCAGCAGCATTCAAATCCAAAAAGATGATTTCCTTTTTCCACAAATACCATATTACCCTAGGCCACTCTATTGCATATTACCCTCAGGGTAATGGCCTAGCTGAATCCTCAAACAAAAGTCTCATAAATATCATTAAAAAACTACTGGAAGATAACAAGAAATATTGGAGTAGAAAGTTAGTCAATGCCCTATGGGCAGATAGACTTACAACTAAGAAATACATTGGTACATCTCCTTACCAGCTTGTTTATGGAATGGATGTTGTTTTTCCATCCTCCTTAGGAGTACCAATAATGAAAATTATCCAAGAATTACAAGTTGAAAATAATGATATTCAAAGAAGGATTAACCAAACTATTCACTTGCAACAAACAAGGGAAGAATTTTATGTTAAATCCCAAGTTATCCAAGATAAAATCAAGAAAATATATGATAAAAAGACCAAAGAAGATGACTTTTACATTGGAGATCAAGTGTTAAAGTGGGATTCTAGGAGAGAAGACAAAGGTAAACATGGGAAATTTGATTTCATGTGGAAAGGACCTTATGTAATTTATGGATATAGAGGAAATAATGCTTTCTTTTTGAAAGAATTAGATGGAACAGATCTACAAGAAGGACCAGTCAATGGCAGAATGTTGAAGCACTAATACTCCCCTGAGTTAACAAATAGTTAGTTTTTATTCACTTCGATCATTGTACATATATATTGCAAATTTTAGATTGGATTGGATGTTTGCCTTATAGAGTTGAAGCCCAAAGAGAAGGCCCTAAGCTTTGAAGGGTAAAATGTCATAAATATAAGTTATTACATAAAGAAGGAGACATTTACAGGAACATCATAGTCAAAAGTCAAAAGCTACTAGATCTCAAAGTTCTTGACATTTCACTAGGAAATGCCATCCCCATGTGGAGCCACTGTTAGGGTCCTATAATAATAGGGTTCATACAATTTTGAATTGACTTTGATAAGTCTTGTAAGTATGTACATACCTTGCTTTCTGCAAGTTATTTTCCCATATTTTGAAAAAATGAAAAATAATAAAAATCCAAAAGAGGGTAAAAAATCCTAAAAGAAATATCAAAGGACTTAAAAAAACATATACCCCAAAAGAAAAAAGAGATGAAAATAAAACCTGAAAGTGAGCAAGTCCAAATGCCACTACTTTTACTTTTTACTTCAAAGAATAATGACTATGGCGGAGTGTCAATAAATGCCATAATCCATGATAAGTCAAAACTGTTTAATCTTAACTTTTCATGTTTTCAATTTCATGTTTTAGATAGTGAATAAAAATTTTTCAAATAGTTTAAACTTGACAAATTAGTAGATAGGTAGATAATAATGAGGAGCTCAACACTTTAATCTGAGCCCTCGGATGAAATAAGGTAGATCTAGATAGTTTATGCTTTAAAAGAATAAATATTTCAAGGTTGCAAGTCTAAATGCACCTGCCAAATGAAGAAAAAATGTTAGAATAAGGCTGAGTGGGTAGAAAGAAGTGGAGAAAGCATGTAATATTGATCATCGGGCAAAATCACTAATTTCCCCTCCATTATAAGTATTCAATATTCTAAAGCTATCAGTCAAAGAGGCTTAGAGAATTTCTCTGACCTTTGTTGGGACCAGACCCAAGGCTTGATGACTGGTTAGTTGAAAATTTTGAGTTTTTATTTTAAAATCCCCACTTTATCATTATTCATCCCTCATTCATACATTATAACTCCTTTTCATAAGTAAAGACTCATTCTTACTTAATGAAGAATAAAACCCCATGTAATTAACATCATCCCTTCATAAACATGCATAAAATCCTCATAAATACATTTATCCTAAGTATTGGTGAAATGATAAAAATATAAGCTATGCTTTACTCTTACACTTTACTTAGTGATTGTATGTATTTTGTGTTATATTCCATTTCCCTTTCATATTAACTTTTAACTTATTTTATTAAATCCCTAACTAATTACCTTATTCTACTTATTTAACTCTCTATATCTAAATACCCAAAAAAAACCCACTATTATAAAGTTTTAGACGAAAGTTATTACCCATGTGCTAAAATAAAAAAACCCAATTACAAAGCCGTTTGGTCTAAACTATCATTAAATAAATATCCTGCTCCTATGGTTGTTAAACCATTCAAAAAGGTTTAAATACTATATAATAAAAACCTAAATACTGCACCCTTTATGTTTTTATTAAGACATATTACAAATGTTTTGAGTAAAACATATTAACCCCGCATTCCAAAGTTTTAAATCTAATAAACTTACAAAAGCTTTAGCCCCGCTTATACATAAAAGCCCGCACTTTTGCATTGGATAAAACATTATCCTATGATTTAAAACATTATCCCTCTATTATTATATAAACTAATGTATAAAGTTGTTAATCCTTGCCACCTAATAAACCCCACCTCGATATATGATTAAAGCCTTTACCCGCAACAAAACATAAAGGTTTAATTATATGTTTTAACTAGCCGCGCATGCATATAAAGCCCAGTCCCACCATTTCATTTAGCCGCAGCTTTCCATTCAATCTCAGCCCTTTGCATCTAAGTTTCATATCTGACAGTTGATACGCAATATCGTGTAGAAAATGTAATCGATCGCCTGAACTTCAAATGCATGCGAAATGGGCAGTTTTGCTTATTTCTCTCTCCTTGACATGTCGCTTTTTCACTGGATCGCATGTATTTTGTCTAAATCCGCTTACCGCCCAAATGTTGCGCGATAACCACTGCCTGGTTTTCCATTTAAAATCCAAAATCACCTCCCGCCATGACGCGACCTGCATTTAATGCTAATAAATATGAACAAAATATATGTTAAAACCTTTGAGAAACTTTGTTTATTAGTTTATCTGTGTGTTTTAAACCTCTGAGTTACTGCTCCCGACTGAATAAAGCATTTTGAGCCTCTGATTGCCAATTTACGCCCAAAACCTTTGCAATTGCAAATATAAATCCCTGAAGACTGTTGAGGAGCTATTCACCGCTCCAGAAAGTTGTTGAAGTCTTCAAATTCAACGAAAAACCTCGGAACCCTTTCAGAGCCAAGTACCTGCATAAAAAGGTATTTTCCAAAGAAATCAAACCTGTAAATTGAGTTTAAACTATCTTGAAGAGAACCAATCCTTTTTTTTTAAGAAAATTAATCAAATTGAACAGCTTAAAAACACAAAAAACAGGCCAAACCCTGGCTAAATTTTCCCAAAACCTTGTTTATCCTTTGCGTGCCTTTCAAGCAATTTTCCTCAATTGCTACAATTTAAAGATCAATTTCAAAGATTTGGAAGGCCAAAAAACCTCTGAAATACCCTGAATTCCTATTTTCTCAACCAAAAACACTCAGAAAACCCCTATTTTCTATTTTATACCAGTTGTTATATCCTCAAATAAATTGATTGAGTATAAAACCTAGAAGAGACTATCCTTACCCTAAAATTTGGCCAGTTTTCCCTCTGTTAAAAGAAAAATTACTCTTGCAAACTGTTTAATCTTGCAAAAGTAACCTAAAAATGCTTAAAAAGTAGAGTACCAGAAAACCCAAGGGATTCAAAGCCCCTAAGTCTACTCTAGTCATCACTGCCAAATCTGCTATATCAGTAAACCCCCTTCAACCACTTGTGGTTGCTGTTGAAGGCCTCCCTTTAACTGATATTGATTATAAAATTATTGATCCTGCTATTGAATTCTATTTGTTAGATATACACAACTGGTGTTATGAAAAGTACCTATACAAGGATGAAATTCCTATTTGGGAAACACATTTACTTAAGTATATAGTTCCCTTAACCCACCCAGGTCAAGAAGTCATAAGACTATATCAAAAGTATTATGAACCAGATCAAAGGGTTGTAGTAAATGCTAATAAAGAGATAGTTTTCACTATTACATCCCAATATATTAATCAAATGCTACAATTGCAGCTTGATCCCCAAGCACTCCCCTTGTCTATAGATGCCTTAACTCAGCTATACCTTGGCCTAGATTTTCCTAAAAGGTTCATGATCTTTCATAATTTTATGTCTTCTCATGTTGATATTCCAAAGATAAATCCTCCGTACTCCACAGCTAAATTTTCTGAAGGTTCTAGACATATTAACTCTATTCTCTCTTTTATCCTTGGATATTTTACAGATGAGCATACTGATGAATCTATTCTTGGTTTCTTATCCACCATCTCTCCTGGTCAACCACCATCAATCATTTTTTATTATGTTGGTTTCATAGCAGATTCCATCCACTACCAGTTGACTAATTTACCCACAGAATGATTATTTAGATATACTTCTTATCTTTTCCATTTGTTCCTATTATTTCAAGCAAACAAATTTCCAGTCACTTTGCAAAAAGTGGATATAGAGGGAGAACCTCTATCAATTATTTTTTGGACTTCATTGCTGAGAAAAGAATGTAATGATTTCACCTATTCAGATTTTTCAGAGCTATTTTTTCATCAAGGAATGACCATATTGAATAAATTAGAGCAGCCAAGGATCAGTGAAGAAATGAAAAGAATTTTACAACTTTCAGAGCAGAACAAGGTTGGAGATTGGTACCTTTATGAAAAACACACTGAATTAAGGATTTTTGGGTAAAACTTGTTACCCTACAAGTTTCCCAAGCATATGTGTATGATAATTTTTGCATTAGAATATCTTAGACAGATTCTCAATTCAGATTCAATTAACTTTATGGCAGCCAAGAAGAAGACCCAATTTAAGTTAAAAAATCAAATTGGTTCATTTATCTGCAACCACAGGGACGCTGAAAAGGAAGTGACAAAGATGTTATCAGAATTCATATTTGAAGAGATTTTTCCATGGAATTATGATCCATAAGGGATCTTAAGCCAACTAAGAGTGAAATGTAAATTAACACCCTTTATCCATGAGTCAAAGCGTGAAATAGAAAAATTTGCCAATCAAGTTGAATGGATTGAAAACACCTTGACAGAGGCAACAAGCCAAAAAGATACAGCACAAGCATTGGAAGTTTCCAAACAGCCAGAAACATCAAGTAAAATAGTCAGGGAAGAAGAAGCGTACACAGCAGAGACAACAACTGAAACTAAATTTAAAATAATCTATAACAAAAGGCCCAATCTCAGTTCAGTTGATAAGGAGAAAGTAACAATTGATATTGATGAGACAGATGCTCCAGTGACCAATGATGATATAGCAACATCCATAATCAATGAAACACTTGTGGAAATTCAAAAGGAAAAACTAATAAATCAGGATGACACATAGATGATTGAGAAACAACACATTATGGAAGCGTCTTCCTCACAGCTAGCTGAGGAATATTACTTGGACATCAAAAAGAAGTACAAGCTAATTAAGTAGAAAAATGAAGAAATAAAGACAGAAATATACTCTCAATTCTTAAAACAAAAGCCTGGCAATGAGAATAGATTATTATCAGCATTTGATTATTCAAGCAATAAAATGATGATGTCATTTCTACAGCCTACTACCTCAGTACCAAAAACAATATCAGATTATAAAAAGGTTGACCTTGAGGTAGACACAGAAAAAATCCATGAGTTAGAACAAATTGAGTTCCATAGGCAGAGCTCTAAAATGTTATATTTTAGAGTGGCAACTAAAGCAATGAGTTCTAATAAACCCCAAAATACCATCCTCAACATGAAAGATCAGATGAATATGGACAAAGATTCACTATATGCCAAAGACCTAAGGATCAAATCCTTAGAAGAACTAGTATTATAGGTGGGATATGCTCCCTCAAACATCAAAGCAGTAGAATTATTGATTGAGAAAAATAATGAAGATATAGTAGCTTTGAGGAAACAGCTCAAACTTCCTCAAAGTGAGCATCCACAAACAAAATAATTCCTCCAAGATCAAAGTGAAAAAGAGGAAATGATGAAACTAATACTTCAATTGACAGCTCAAATTAAAGAGATGGAAACAAAAATGGACAAGTTGGTCCAAGAGAAACTGTAAAAGAGCCAGAAATTCCTACAATTCCTACAGTCATCCCAGTGATTACTACAGCAGTATCTTCTACTTTAGGAGAAAAGTTAGCACCAAAGGGCCCACTGGCAACTCCAGTGCCAGTGACTTCTGCCACCATTTTAGCTACAGAATCTTCTACCACAGCTATACAGCATACAGATGAAGCCAACCAGATAGTAAAAGCAATGGAAGATATGTCCTTGAAAACAAATGAAACAAACAGATTAAACAATATGATTGAAAATATTGAGAGTGCCAATAAAACAGCTCAGATTAATGCCAAAAATCATGAACAGAAAGCTATCAGATTAGGGTATCAACTCAAAAATCTACAAAAGGAATTGACTTTCACAGAGCAGATCTCCTACATCAAAAATCATCTCTGGACCAACATCATTGAAGCCATTCATAATCAATGGCCTTCAATTCAAGTAATATTTGAGCAGAAAGAATTGTTATCGGCAGCTCAAGCAGAGATACAGAAGACCAAGGCTGAATTGATTGATAAACCTGAACAAGCATTAAAACTCATAAATTTTCTCAATAGCAAGAACAGAGAAGAACTTGAGGAACTTCAAGTATTAGACAAGACAGAGGCAATCCTACAAATTAGGAAAGTTGTCACTAAAAAGAACTTGATGAAAAATCTTGAAGAAAAGTGTGAAGCCATGAACCTTGCCATAACTAGATTTATGGTAAAGTATACAAATCTTAGACAGAAAGACTTACCTGATATACATGTTTTCAATGAAAGCTTATGCCACAGAAGGACTATGACAAAAAGATTAGGGAGTTTGCTAAAGAGCAAGTAAACAAGCCACCAGCACAAGGCACTCCTACAGGGAAAGTTTTACTTCAGTATTTTGAGGATTTATTCTTCTTACAGCATGAAATTAAGCATCTCTTCGTCATCAAACCTACTTTTGCAAGATATACTGAGGCTGATGAGAATTTCAGGAAGTTGAAGAATGTGAAAATTCCTAAAGAATAAGAGTGGCAGACTTTCACAGACTTGATGTAAAAATTGAAGATAAAAACAATAAAACAGTTTGCCTCAAGACAGTCAAAAGAAAAGCAAAAGAAAAGAAAAAAAAGTTTGCTGATTTTTACTGCTAAAAGATATATTTTACAGCAGTAAGACAGTAAAACTGATGGTCAAAGAGTATAAGTTTCAAAGAGTATAAATTTAAAGAGTATCAGCGAAGGCAAGAAGATTTCAAGATAAATATCTAGCAACTAGCAAGAAGGACACATAGGTAGCCAATAGCTCCTTGTCATCAAAACAGTGCTATTTATTTTGGATAAAAGAGGATAGCTTGTTGATTTGTTAAGCAGCTGTCCCTTTTATTATGTAATTATATTTTATTTTTCCTAAGTTAATTCCTAGAAGCCTTCTAGGATAATTGTAATACATTTTGTATAAATACTTCAACTCCAGAAGTTTTAAGGGTGGAATAAAATTGCTGAAGATTATTATAGACATATTGTTGACTTGAAGGCTGTGTGTTTCGACTTTGAGTAGTAGACTGGATCACCTTTTTGGCATCATACTTCAGGATCCCTGTGATAAACAATCTGGAGTGAAGTACTCTCTAAACTTGTCATTTGTAATCTTGCTTTGTTACATGCATACATCTGTGTTTTAATTCTAAATCTGAATGTGCAACTAGGAGTATTACTACATGACATGTTAATAGCACCCTGTTTTTAACTAGTTGTCATTTCTTTGTTTTCTTCTGATTTTCGGTGTTGAGAATTCTTAATTGCTCTCACTCCCATTTGACCTCTGCCTTCTACTTCCCTTTTCCGGATCAAAGGATCCTAAAGTACCCTTTATCCTAATCATACCACCTCAAAAAACAATTTCCCATAATGTCCAAGGGTTATCTATCTTGCCCTGAAGACAATTGACCTTTTAGGCCCTAATCCTAGTTATGCTAGCTTGATTTAGACTCCATAGCCCAATGGACAAGTAAATTTCCCTCTATTCATCCCTTCTAGTGATTTTTTCCCATTAACACAATCAATCAAAACCAAACTGCCCATTAATAACTAGCCTAATATCTACAAATCAAACAAAGATAAATTTTAAAGAGAGAGCCCTCTCTGAACCCTAGGAAGGCTAGATCCTAGAGTTTGAAGTAGGTTTTTGGTTACCTCTAGAGTTCTTTAACTTAAATCCAAAATCCCACAACTTAAGAATTTACTAGAGTGATAACAGGGGGGTACATATTCCATTTATCCAAGGAACCATGGACACAATTGCTAAAATCCTGAAGAAGAATAACGTTCCTTCAACATTTAGGCCCCTAAACACGTTATGAAACTCCCTAAGATAACTGAAGTATCTTGTGAACCCCAAAGATGGGAAATGTTTTTATGTCATCCCTTGCTCTTGTGGAACTCAGTACATTGGTGAAACTGGTTGCTCGATTAATCAGAGGATTCATGAGCATGCGGCTAACATCAAACATAGAGGGTCTCATTCCTCTGCTTTGGCATAACATTCGGAAAAGACAAAACATCATATATGCATTAAAGAAGCCAAGGTCATTGCTAGGATTGATCATTTTCATTACCAAAAGTTTAGGGAGGCCTTAGAAATTGAAGGAGGGCTATCAATATGAATATGAATAGAGACGATGGTTGGAGTATTAGCAAGACTTGGATCCCTCCCTTGTCTTCCTAAATTTTATAATTTTACTTTTATCTTTAGTTAATTTAATTTTCATTTATTTTGTATTTTTATTTATTGATTTATTTGTTTTTTAATCATCTTTTCAAGTATTCCTTTATTTCCTATTAATTAATTATTAAATTAAAATAAAATAATTTAAAATAAATACTAAAAAATTATAATTAAATTTGACCCATTATGTGGTTTTCATTTTTTCTTATTATATATATGATGATGATGATGGTTAATGTACACTTAGACCAATTTTGGTCTATCAGACCTAAAGAAACAAATTATTTAGTTTGTTTTCCGAGCTCACTATTATTTTGACATGTTAAAAGGCTAGGAAGGTCAGTATTGCAACAAAGATTATGAAACTGAGATCTAATGTGAGTGTAATGTGGGTGTAGACAGAACACTCTAAGAGGTAGTGATATCCATTCTCAATGTTTATATTCTCACAGAGATGGCAGATTCTTACCACCCATATATATATATATATATATATATATATATATATATATATATATATATATATATATATATATTTTTAGATTTCATATTTTTGGATTCAACTACACTCAATACTTAAATATATTATTTTATTTATCCATCTATTTATTAACTTTTTCTTCTTATTATTTATTTAGTATGACTTTTATTGTTTAGATTAATTATTTTTTATTAAAATAATAATACTAATAATATTAATTTAATTAGTCATTTACAAATAATTCAATTCATTATTTACAACTATTTTTGTTTCGAATTTTGAATGATAATTCTTTAGTCAAAATTAGCTATTATATTCTAACTACTAGATAGCTCTCTCTTCATCTATTTAAATGGATGTCTTGATTTGGTTTTTCATCTTGTTGTTTTGAAGATGAACCACACTAGATGGTTCCAAAAACGTCGAAAAAAATTTCTTATTTGATTTTTCCAGAATGATATCTCAATCATTCATAATATGGATCACATAAGCATAAATTCAAATAATTTATAATTTTTTCAGAATTTAGGCTTTTGTGATCCATCGTAAATATTTAGAATTTTCTTCGCTAATAATCACATGCTAGTCCTAATGATGATCCATCATAAATATTTAGAATTTTCTTTGGTAATAATCACATGCTAGTCCTGATGATTAACCACACTGGTTGGTTGAGTAGGCAATGTTCTTTAGCATGTGATTATTACTCAAGAAAATTCTAAAAAATTATAATTTTATTTAAAATAATTTCAATAATTGTTATAAATAATATATATATATATATATATATATATATATATATATATATATATATATATATATATATATTTGGAAAAGTGAAAGTTTACCTATTTACGTTTCATTAACAAATTATTACTTTCTAATAACAATTATGATTTGGTCGACGTTTCGAACCATTTAATGTGGTTCATCTTTAGGACAAGGTGAGGTGGAGAAGCACCATCTAATGTGGCTCATCTTCAGGACAAGGTGGAGAAGCTAATCGATCTTGATGAATAAATTGTGTGGATGCATCATTGCCTATAAATAGAAGTTGAGAACTAATCGTTTAAAACTAGTGTTTCAGAACTAGGAAGAATTAAATTAGTTAATTAATTAAGAGGAAAATTATTAAAAATATTTTTAAAACAATTTATTAATAAATATTTTTTTTTAAATAATAATTTATTAATAAATAAAATTTTATTTAATAATAAAAGAAAATTATTTATAAAAAGGGGTCAATTTTTTATTTATTTATTGTTATTTATTGTTTTATTATATATAATAACAAAAATAAAAACATTAAAGAAAATAAGAATAATAAAGAAGTAATAGAGAAATAAAATCCAAGCCAAGAGAAAAAAATACCGGACACACCAAGAGACTCATCAAGAGATTCATCATACACCCATCACATCATAGGAAAAAAAAAAAAAAAAAAAAATTACCTAGAGAGAACTCCAGTCTAGCTCTTACTTAATTTCCAACCATCATCATCTTTGTTGAGATTCTTAGCATGTCTTTCAATCTCAATTGTCTCCCTCAACTTCCTATGAGAAGTGACCAACTTTAGCAACTACTTTGGAGTCTTCAATGCATACATGGTGACACGTTTTTTCTGCATGTTCCGCGAGAGCTGAGGTGCGGGACTGACTGTGTCTAATGTCCATAGCATGCTTTTGGATTCTCTATCTAATAGATCTACCTGTTTCTCCAATATAGGGAGTACCACAAGAACAAGAAACCATGTAAACTCCTTTCGTGTCCTTGGGGTCGATAGGGTCCTTTACAGAACCAAGAGAGTTTCTAATAGTGTAGACATGTTTGAATAAAGAGGACACATTACTCCTTCTAAAGACATGGGCAATTTTGTTTGTTGTCCATTGGATAAGTGGGAGATGGACCTTGGAGATAAGATCCATCCAAGTAGATTTTCCACTGAAGCTTTTATAGGCTTTTCGAAAGGCTTTAAGGCCTTGAGATCTACTTTAACCATTATTTTCAAAACATTAAAAAAAAAAAGAGATTTCTCGGATTTCAAGGTCATCAGAGATAAATTCTTAAAGCAATAATATCATTAACCAAATATTTTAAATGATATTACATTCTAATAACAATTAATATTTAACAAATTATTTGAAATGATATTACTTTCTAATAACAATTATAAATAATATACATTTAAAATGATTGAAATTTTTTTTTTTTATGAACCATTAGTTATTTAATTAAATGTATTTTAAGTAATATGATATTCCAATAACAATAATAAATTAACACTAATTATTTCAAAAAACAGTTTTTAATAAATTATAATTCTATAATTAAATTTTAAATAAAATCACTATTTTTTATTATTTAAAAAAAAAGTACGCGTCAAAATACAAAATATATTTTAAAATACATCAAAGATATGAAAATGTCCGAAATCCCAATACCAAACATTTATCCAAAAATAGGAAAGCAAAAATAGGCCTGATGTCTCACCTAACGAAACAACAAAGAAACCATGAAATTCAGTAATGTGACTTTCTCAACTTCCAACATCCCTCAATCAACAACGAGGTTTGTTAACAGCTACGCTACCAATGGACAGTGTGGTGTGCCATTATAACACTTCTCCTGCCCTCATTTAACGCGACACCTGAATGTTGGAATTTATGAGAATTCTAGAACAACAAATGGAGAATAAAACTCCCCTCTTTAACACAGAGAAAATATTAAAATTTCACTCACAGGATACAAAGTTTTCACTCTAAAACTATTTCATTAAACTTCAAAAACAAACTGATACAAAATCTAGACTGCTTCAAAACGCAGTGCCAATCAAAAGACTTCACTGTCTCACTGTAACAACGCACTGTTGTACAAAGATTAACACAATGTCTCTCTATTGAAAAATACTCATTGATATGCATAAAAACAAAATTACATTCTACATGCTCTCGGGCCTTTTACAACATATATATGTCGCGCATATAAAATTAAAAACTTTACAAACTATGTGATGTTTGAAAGACCTTCGGGCCCACTTACATTTCACGCATATGTTATATATGATAATACAACATACCAAAGGTTTAACAACTTATTGCGCGATAACAAATTACAACATAAAACAATATATCAAAACTATGATATAACATAACAAAAAAAAACTCCGTCGCGCAATACAAAAGCATTATAGCAAAACCATAATATGACATAAAAGCCAAACTATGCGCCCAGACTTCAACCTGCAATTAAACCAAAATGAATCGAGCCTTTTCGCGTTACAAATCTGGGTTGCTGACGTAGGCGATTTGTGCGCGCGATGGATTATACAATCCAGCATATAACACTGCATCACGTCCACCGGAGGACTGCTGACGCCAGCACGAAATGTGACGCGAAAAACCAATATCCATTCCACATGATAAATGAATCGAGTCTGTGGCTTTAAACGAAACACAACGACCCAAAACAAATTCCAATTTCCAATTGAAGATCGGACGCGATGAACCATATTTAAATCCGCTGCATAAAAATGAATCGAGTCTAGGATAAAACAAAAAAAACGGACCACATGAAAAAAGTTCCAATTGCGATTTATGATTGGACCCGAGACCAAAACTAAACTGTGCCATATAAAAGTGGATCGGGTCCGGCATTTGCACATTGCAATCGGGCCAAGCAAAAAATGCTTTCGATTGAATACTTGCGATTGTTTAATAGACTGTCGTGTGGTCTTGTGGACCCGCGGACCTCGGTTTACGATGGAGGGCGATTATAATGGCTGTGGTGTATATATGTAACACCTCTGATTGCGTTGAATGCATCGGACCTCCAACATCAATAAGACACTTGTGCTGTGGGGACCACGGGGTATATAAAATATTTCCCGCGTACATAAACAAAATATCTTTGTGGCTGTGTTAAAAATAAAAGTACTATGTTTTTCCCAAAACATAGACTGTCCCTAAACACTTAAAAAGACTCTGTTTTTCAAAATAAATAGGACTGCGCTGATTCAAACAAAAATTGACTGTTCACTCCATTTAGAAAGCGGCTAGAGGAGAAAAAACTGGAAATTGAAAATGGAAAGCGGCTCTACACAGCCACTGTTGAAAGTAACATTTCAACACTCCCCCTTACTTTCAACTGTTGGGTTATATGTCATACCCAGGCATTTTCTCAAAAATTCAAAACTCTTCTATCCCAATGGTTTGGTCAGAATGTCTGCAAACTGCTCCTGAGTTCTGCAGTGCTCCAAAATAATTTCTCCATTGTTTACCAATTCCCGGATGTAATGAAATTTTGTGTCAATGTGTTTCGTCCTCTTGTGAAACACAGAATTCTTAGATAATGCAATAGCTGAGCTATTGTCACAAAAAATCACAGTTCCTTTTTCTTGCTCTTGGCACAAACTTCTTAGCATCCTCCTCATCCAAATTGCTTGACACGCTGTTGCTATAGCTGCCACATATTCTTCCTTTGCTGTAGACAACGCTACAATAGGCTTCTTTTTAGAAGCCCATGAAATGGCTCCTGAACCCATGTGAAAAAACATAACCGGAAGTGCTCTTCCGATCATCTACACTTCCAGCCCAATCACTGTCAGTGTATCCAACTAAATCTGAACATTCTGAAGCAGTATATAAAATTCCATACCTTTTGGTTCCTTTAACATACCTCAGAATTCTCTTTGCTGCCTGCCAATGTGCATCCTTTGGCTTCTCCATGAATCTGGAAATTAAACTAACAGCATGCATTATGTCCGGCCTAGTTGCAGTCAAATACATGAGGCTGCCAACTATGCTCTTGTACAAGCTAGGATCAAAATCCTTGCTGTTGTCCTCTCTGCTGAGTTTTAATCCCATCACTGTGGGAGTGATTGCTGCTTTTCTCTCCTGCATATTAAATCTTTCAAGAACTTCATTAACATATTTTTCTTGTGAGATAAAAATCCCATTTTCATCTTGTTCTACTTCTATTCCTAAGAATTATTTCAACAAACCCATGTCAGTCATTTCAAATTCTTCTTTCATCACTGTTTTAAAATTTCCAATAAGGTAATCATCATTACCTGTGAAAATAACATCATCAACATATAAAACCACTATCAACATTTTACCATCATTTTCTTTGATGTAGAGGGTGGGTTCTCCCTCACACTTTTCAAATCCATTTTCTAATAGATAGGAGTCTATTCTACTGTACCACGCTCTTGGTGCTTACTTTAGCCCATAAAGAGCTTTCTTCAACTTGCACACTTTGTGCTCTTGGCCTTTCTTTTCATCGCCGAGAGGTTGTTCAATGTAAACCTTTTCCATTAACACTCCATTTAGGAATGTTGACTTCACGTCCATTTGATAAACTTTCCACTTGTTTTGTGCTGCTATGGACAGCACTGCTCTCACGGTTTCCATTCTGGCAACAGGTGCGAAAGTTTCCTCATAATCTATCCCATGCTTCTGCTTATAAACTTTGACAACAAGTCTTTCCTTGTGTCTCTCTATTTTTCCTTCAGCATTACTCTTGGTCTTGTAGACCCATTTAACTCCAATGACATCTTTACCTTTTGGGAGTTCAACCAAATCCCAAGTCTTGTTTCTTTCTATGGCATTAATCTCCTCATCCATAGCTTCTATCCATTTCTTATCCTTAATAGCTTCCTCAAAATGAACAGGATCATCAACATGACAATATAAAGCAAACAAATAATTGATACCTTCATTTTTTGTCTCTTGTTCATAAATGTCATTCAAATTTCTGAACTTCTTACCTCTTTCATTAGGTGTACAAATGCTTGAAGAAGTAATTGAATTTCCTCCTTGTGGTGTGCTTGGAGAAGCACTTTCATTTCTCATCAAGGGTGTGCCTTGTTGCCCTTGTGTTGGTGTTGCTGTTTGGGGATGTATTTCAACTAACTCATCATCATTTTCATCATGAGATAAACAGCGTTTAACATTCATGGTTTTCTCTATGCTTCCATCCCAAGCTTCCTCCTCAATGAACTGAACATCTCTACTCACAATAAAATTCTTGGTGGATGGGTTATACAACCTATAAGCTTTGGATTCCTCACTGTATCCAATGAAAATACATTTCTCCCCCTTGTTGTCCAACTTCTTCCTTAGCTGATCCGGAATGTGTGCATAAGCCGCACATCCAAAAACCTTCATGTGTGTGACACCTTGCTTTGTGCCACTCCATGCCTCTTTCGGCACTTTGTTCATAACTGATTTTGTAGGGTGCCTATTCAAAATGTACGCTGCACAATGCACAGCTTTAGCCCAATAATCATTAGGAAAATGCTTTTCCTTTAACATACTCCTTACCATGTCCATTATGGTTCTATTCTTCCTTTCGGCTACTCCATTGTGCTGCGGAGTATATCTAGTTGTAAACTGCTTATGAATGTCATTTTCTCTACAAAAACGTATACAATCTTTAGAGATATACTCACCTCCTCTATCAGTCCTTAGGACCTTGATATGCAGCCCACTTTGGTTCTCAACAAGTGCTTTGAAATTGAAAAATCTTTCAAACACTTCACTTTTGTTTTTCGAAAAGTAAACCCAAGTTTTTCTTGTAAACTCATCTATGAATGTTAACATATAGTGGCTGCCAGCAAGTGATGGAGTTTGCATCGGTGCACATAAATCTGAGTGGACAATCTCTAAGGGTGCCTTTTCCCTTATGCTTTTCCCGGAAGGAAAACTTTCTCTATGTTGTTTCCCCAAGATACAACCTTCACAAAGGCTGTCTGGTTTCTCTATCAATGGTAAACCTCTTACCATTCCTTTTCTATTCAACAAGTTAAGACCTCCAAAGTTGAGATGTCCAAATCTCAAGTGCCACAACCAATTATCATCTTTTGGTTCGCTTTGGAAAGCCTCTTGTGTCACTGCTGCTATCTCTTCTTCATTTTTCAAATCTGCTCTCATTCTGAGAGGGAACATCCTGTTCCTTGCCATCTGCACTTCAGAAATACATTGTTTGCTGGGTGGTTTGTCCATGATGGTACAAACATCATCCTCAAAAAAGACATTGTACCCCTTTTGAACAAGATGTCCAATATTTAAGAGGTTACACTTCATTCCTGGAACATAATAGACATCTGCTATGGATTTCTTTGCACCTTTCTTTGTTAAAACATTTACATCTCCTTTTCCCATAATAGAAACTTTACTATCAGTCCCTAGTGTGACTTGTGACTTCACACTCTCATCTAACATAGAAAACATTGCTATGTTTCCTGTCATATGGTTACTACAACCGAAGTCTAGAAACCATAAGTCTTCATTCTTTTCTTCAGCCATGTTACAAACTAAAAATAATTTGTCTTGGCTGAGATTTTCCCTAGTAAAATTTGCATTTGTTCTATTTCCCATATCATGCTGCTTCTTTCTACAATCATTAGCATAATGACCATATTTTTTACAATAGTGACATTGGACATTGGACTTATCATACCTTTTTCCTTGAGCATTCTGCTGACCACTTTTCTTGTTGCTGCCTTGGCCTTGATGCTGATTTGGATTGTTGCCCCTTCCTTGAGCATTTGCTGGACTGTTTCTTCCACCTCTGTTTTGGCTTCTACCTCTTCCTCTTTTGTTTCCTCTGCCTTGCCCTCTTCCTCTTCCGAAAGACATCTGGGTCTTAAAGGAATGTTCTAGAGATGAGTTTTCACTCCTACCCAATCTCTACTCATGGGTCATCAGTGATGTATGTAGCTCATCCACTGAAAAAATTGTGAGATCCTTAGTCTCCTCTATGGTGGTGACAATCACATCGAATCTTAAGGGTAGACTCCTCAAGAGTTTTTCCACAATCTTCTTTTTTTCAAGAGTCTCTCCATGAGACCTTATCTGTGTGACCATTCCAATCACATGAGTGAAGAATGAGTCAATGTTATCTGACTCCTTCATACAGAGAGTCTCAAATTCTCTCCTCAGCAACTGAAGTTTTGTTGTCTTCACTTTTTCCATGCCTTGATAGGCTGTCTTGAGAGTTTTCCATGCTTCTTTGGATCTCTTGGCTACTGCTATCCTAGGAAACACACTCTCATGTACTTCTTGATACAAAAAGTAGAGGGCTCTTGAATCCTTCTTCTTATTGCTCTTCAGCAGTTCCTTCTCTGCTTGTGTTAAGTCATCAAGCTCATCTTCATCTGATGGCTCATAGAAGCCATCCTCAACAAGTTCCCATAAATCTTGGGAAGAAAATAAAGCTCTCATAGTTATTGACCAGTAGTCATAATTTTTCCCATTAAATTGTGGGAGCTGGGTATTTCCAATACCCATGCTAGTGCTGGATCCAGCCATTTTTCACTCTTAACTATGCTTCAAAAACACTTGACTGTGTATTTAAGATAACTGACTATTCTGCAACAGTAACTCAATAAACTGTATAGAGAAATACCTTGGATTCCTTCTTGACTGAGTCTTCACACTTCTGGAGAAGCTGCTGCAACAAAGAACTCCTTTCCTTCAGCTTCTTTGACCTTCAAAGAGCCTGGAATAGCTCTGATACCATGTTGGAATTTATGATAATTCCATAACAACAAATGGAGAATAAAACTCCACTCTTTAACACAAAGAAAATATTAAAATTTTACTCACAGGAGACAGAGTTTTCACTCTAAAACTATTTCATTAAACTTCAAAAACAAACTGATACAAAATATGGACTGCTTCAAAACGCAGTGCCAATCAAAAGACTTCATTGTCTCACTGTAACAACGCATTGCTGTGCAAATATTAACACACTGTCTCTCTGTTGAAAAATACGCACTGCTATGCATAAAAACAAAATTACATTCTACAGGCTCTCGGGCCTTTTACAACATATATATGTCGCGCATATAAAATTAAAAAAATTACAAACTATGTGATGTTTGAAAGACCTTTGGGCCCACTTACATTTCGCACATATGCTATATATGATAATACAACATACCAAAGGTTTAACAACTTATCGCGTGATAAAAAATTACAACATAAAACAATATATCAAAACTATGATATAACATAACAAAAAAAACTTCGTCGCGTGATACAAAAGCATTATAACAAAACCATAATATGACATAAAAGCCAAACTATGCACCCGGAATTCAACCTACAATTAAACCAAAATGAATCGAGCCTTTTTGTGTTACAAATCCGGGTTGCTGACATAGGCGATTTGTGCACGCGATGGATTATACAATCCAGCATATAACACCTCATCGTGTCTGCCAGAGGGCTGCTGATGCCAGCGTGAAGTGTGACACGAAAAAGCAATATCCATTCCACTTGATAAATTAATCGGGTCCGTGGCTTTAAACGAAACACAACGACCCAAAACAAATTCTGATTTCCGATTGAAGATCGGACGCGATGAATCATATTTAAATCCGCTGCATAAAAACGGATCGGGTCTGGGTTAAAACAAAACAAACGGACCACATGAAAAAAGTTCCGTTTGCAATTTATGATCGGATCCCAGACCAAAACTAAACTGTGCCATATAAAAGTGGATTGGGTCCAACATTTGCACATTGCAATCGGGCCAAACAAAAAATGCTCCCAACTGAATACTTGCGATTGTTTAATAGACTGTCGCGTGGTCTTGTGGACCCGCGGACCTCGGCTTATGGTGGAGGGAGATTATAATGGCTATGGTGTATATATGTAACACCTCCGATTGCGTTGAATGCATCGGACCTCCAACATCAACAAGACACTTATGCTGTGGGGACCACGGGGTATATAAAATATTTCTCACGTACATAAACAAAATATCTCTATGGCTATGTTAAAAATAAAAGTACTTTGTTTTTCCAAAAACAGAGACTGTCCCTGAACACTTAAAAAGACTCTGTTTTTCAAAATAAACAGGACTGCGCCGATTCAAACAAAAATTGACTATTCACTCCATTTAGAAAGCAGCTTGATCAGGAGCTCAGGACCAGGTGTCGAAAAATGGTCAAAAATGAAAGTGCTCAGAACTGGTTGGAACCTGAACGACCGGATAGAGCTCGTCTTCCTGATTCCGGCGCCGTGAACGGTTCGAAAAATGGTCTCCGTATGAAGAAGTTATTCAACTTCAAAGTTTCTCAATTTCAATTAAAAAAGGGCAAATTGGACTTTGGGAAATTTTTATTAAAAAAAGAATATTCCACAGAATATTCTGGGAATATTCCGTGGAATATTCCGTGGAATATTCCGCAGAATATTCTGAAGAATATTCCATATTCCAGCCAATCAGGAAGCGCCACGTGGCTAGCGCGGAGGCCGCCACGTGGGCCCCAAGGCCGAGTTGAAATGCGTTTTAAAAATATTAATTTTGGAGCGGATGGGATTTGAACAGCCGACCACCGGTCAATTAACAGAGCGTTTCACCGTTGAACCACGGGATTTGTTGTTATTATATGGGCGGACAGAATTATTGTTATAGTGTATGGTGTTTTGGGCGGGGCCCGAAGGGGGCCAGCCCCGAAGGGCCAGCCCCCGCATCATATGACCACAGGCGGAGAACCAGACCTCAAGCTCGGCGCGCTGTTGGATACATGGCGGCATTCAAAACTTTGGTTTTATATATTAAAGTGGGTTTTTAATTACACGTTGTGTTTTAAATATAAACCATTACACATAACCGCCGCCACCACTTGTGAACGCTTGTTGCGTTAACCATAAAATTTAATGCCAAGCTTAAACCGTGCGCCTTTTATGGCGGTTCCGCCCCAAATTTGGCGCCCATTGCTTATTTGTCCGCCTTATCTCCAGTCCTTCCACATTTAGTGGAGTTTCCTAAGGGGAAACTGGCAGTTTACTAAAGAGGCCATAACTTTTGATGGGAGAGGCCTTTGGAGACGAAATTTTTTTTGATTTCGGGTCTCTTCGACCTTCTGAAGCCATTGGCACAGGTTTCACAGTCATCTGAGGTCGTTTGCAGGTGATTTTTCTTCGTGGAAGTTCCAGGAGCCATAAGGGCCTAATCAGTTTGGGAGCTGCATTGGGAATTGTGCAGCCAGTTAATGTGGAACGAAGGTCATTCCTGAAGTTTTTCAGCATTTTGAATCCATTTCTACAGCTCGTTTTTCCTTTTGAGGAATTCTTCTCACTGTTTAGCTTCAGGGAAGCTTTCAGGGCCAAGAGGGCCATTTCAGTGTTGGAGCTGTTTGGGTGCTATGTTCATCCATTTTTGGTGATTCAAAAGGCTATTTCTGATATTTTCGACCTTCTGATTCTAATGGCATAGGTTTCAGAACCAAATGAGGTCATCTTCACCTCGAAATTCTCCATGCAAGTCTAAAGGGCCACCAAGGACAATTGGGGAAAAGTACTATACAGGTACAATTTTCACTGTTTAGTGTTTGGGAAAGAGCATGTTCAGCTAATTCCTATCTTCTGATTCTGTATTTACAGTCAGATCTGTCTTTCGAGACACTCTTATTCTTGTATTAGCCTTTGTAGCATTTTTAATACAAGAGGACAAGCCTAGTTTGAGAGGCTTAGTCCAGCAGATGTAGCCCAGAGGAGGGGGTGAACTGCTTATCATTTTGATGTCTTTATTTGCTGAAGATGATATGCTAAACAAAACTGATATAAAATGTTAAACAGCAAATATACATAACTTGCATACACACATAAAACACCTACTCAGCTGCAGAAAGTTATTTGTCTTATTCCGCAAGACATCAAACTTCAAGTATGTGAATGTCAAAGACTTCTAAGTGTTTACATATTATTTCCTTAGGCAGAGTCTGTAGAGGGCCAGGTAGCCTCCGGATTCATCCTTTCCTAGAAAGGTGAAACATCCGGTGAATGCCCCTACAGTCCATCTCTGTATAGGAAATAGTTTGTTCTCACATTTTCAGAGGTCACTTGGAGTGTAAAGCTCAATTTAAAATTATGAGTATTTGCACAAACCAACCTATTCAGTCAATTTGAAATTTTATGAAAATGGATACCTTGCACCCTCAAACAAGTACATTCCATTTTCAGATCACAGCTGGAGGAGAAAAAACTAGAAATTGAAAATGGAAAGCGGCTCTGCACAGCCACTGTTGAAAGTAACATTTCAACACTGAACTATGGAAACTAATCACATTCACATGGTATGAATAGAGTTTTTTATTGCAAATGTTTAGAAATTTTTTTGGTGGATTTTTTTGGTTTAATTTCTCAAAAATATTTGGCAAGAATCCATTGAAATTATAAGTTTGATGGGCAACTCCTACACAATTGAATGTCTAAAATTTGACAAAAAGCTATTGAAATCACAAGTTTGATAGGTAATCCCTACACAATCGAAATTCCCTAGAAATTTTTCAAAATACATTTCCAACACCAAAAACTTCAAAAAATCACATTAAAAACAACTCCATTATAAATGTGATCCGTCCTACTTTATAAATTCCCGCCCATCCCTACATACAAACAGAGACTCCCCATCCCTATACACAAACAGAGAAGTAAAATATCCCTCCACACACATACAGATTTGGGGGCTTCCAAGACTGTACCTTCCAGGACTGTGAAAGTCATCCATTGGAATGGCATCGTTCACGACCTTCAAAGGCGGATAAAGGTGTTCGCAACAATACAATCCTCAGCACTTTGTATGCCACACCAACGGCTTACAGATTGGACGTGGCAGACGAAAAACTGGATTTAGGGCATCTCTATTTTCTTTTGCCCATGCCCAAGCTACACTCATTGCTATCTGGAATAGAAATGAGTTGTTTATTAGTATTAACCATAATTATTATTAGTTATTATTTTAACAAATAAAAACTATATAGTTTATTGGTGATGTGTTTCAAAAATCTTCTTGTTAAATTCATTTTCTAACACATAATTTATTTGATATAGTTTTGTTTACATAGTATAATTATGCTTTATTAATAATATAAATAATTATTATTAATTATTATTTATAAATGTAAACTAATTCATTGTAGTTAGAATTTATTAGTGGTTTGTAAAAGAGTAGAAAACTAAGTCTTTATTCGAAAGAGATGTTTCTAAGTTTTAGACTATTAATTTAAGAAAAAGGAGGAGAGAAACGAATTTATTAGTGGTTTGTAAAAGAGTAGAAAACTAAGTCTTTATTCGAAAGAGATGTTTCTAAGTTTTAGACTATTAATTTAAGAAAAAGGAGGAGAGAAAGCGCATTTCAAAATAACTAATTCATATTGGATTTAATTTGAGAACTGAAGTTAAAGATTACATATAAAAAATTTAGCGCTGTGATGTATTTTTTATTTTTAATGAAACTAATTTTATTTTTAATAAACATATAATTAAAAGAAAGACGGTAGAATTTGTTGTTAAAATAAAAATATATTTTTAATTTTGAATATAAAATTAACATTAAGATATAAAAAGAAATATGATTTTATTGAAAGTAATTTTAATAATAATGATCAGTGATATTGATTTTTTAGTTAATATGATTGATTTTTTGGTTTAGAGACCACATTGACCTTTAACATAGCTAGATTTTTGCCCCGGTTGTCTTTAAGTGCGATTTTTTGGAGTTTCCTATACAAATCCGCTTTATGGATTAAGCACCCACAAAAATCCCTTGGGCACTTCGATTGTGCAAAGTTCACCCATCAAACTTGTGGTTTCAATGAATCCTTGTGGAATTTTGAAAAAAAAAATTAAAAATCACACTTAAAGACAACTCTGATTTTTGCCAAGAAAATTTTAAAATGGTGACCTTTTCACCTTTACTCTATACCCTCAGACTTAGTTAATATTATTTAAATTAATATGAATTTTTTAGCTCTAGAAAAATATTTAAAACTATTTTTAATTGCTAAAAATTCATATTCCTCAAAAATAAAGAAATGTGTGAATTATCTAAAAATCAAAAGAGTCCAAGTTTTACTCATTATCATTATAAACCAAGACAAATACATTATGAGTGAAAGTTTACCCATTACAAAATATTTTAAATATATTTTTAAATTATGAATTTTTAATAATATCAACAAAATATTTTAAATACATTTTTAAATTATAAATTTTTAATAATAACAATAAATTAAGCCGAGTCCACCTGCATCTACAAAGAGAGAAAAAGTTTTCCCTCACAAACATAATAACAATAATAATAATGTCAAATTTTATAATAACAATAATAAAATATACATAATCATAATTATTAAAAAATATAAAACAAATTCAGAATTATCTTTCCAATGACTTTAATTTAAATTATGACTAAATTTCATCCCAAATTATAGGGGGGAAAGATATAAAAGAAAAAACTGAACTTATAAGATGCTTTATATAAACGCAACCATCGTCAACATGTCAAAGTGTTTTGGAAATGCTGTCGTCATATCGTCCGACTTTATCCAAAAATAAGCCCAATAAAAATATGCCTCATCTCTCACCTCCTCACCCAAGGAAACGACAAAGAAACCATGAAATTCGGTAGAGTGAGTTTCTCAACTTCAAACATACATCAGTCAATCAATCAACGAGGTTTGTTTGTTAACAGCTACGCTACAGATGCTACGCCATTCATGAACTGAGTGTGGAATTCGTCTTCAGCTAACTCGATCTCTCCAGTCCCATTATAACCACACAGAATGGAGAATTTTTCTTTTCTTCCGTTACTAGTTCTAGATATTTAGATAGGTAGTTAACTGAGTCAAATTAACTGAGTCCAGTGTGAATGACTTTGTCTTATTTTGATGAAGTCTTGTTTTGATAAAGTCTACTTTAGAGTATATTGTTATTTTAGAGCCTAGTCTAGAAAGTTTAAATACCCTCGAACAATTTCATTGTGATCATCAAATGTTTATCGTTACAGATGCAAACAGAGAAATAAAATATTACTTTACCTTCCAACAGCTACAAATAGATAAATTAACAGAGCATCATCACAATTGATGATGGTGAGTTACATTTCCCGCGCTTCGAAGATTGTACCTTGCAGCACTGTGAATGTCATCCATTGGAATGGCAGCGTTCACGACCTTCCTAAAGGCGGCACGATAATGGCGGCAGAGCTGATGCTGGACAATCCTCAGCACTTTGTATGCCACGCCCATGGCTTGCAGATCGGACGGAGGATTAATCCTCTCAGAGCAGATGAAGAACTGGAAATGGGAAATCTCTATTTTCTTGTCCCCATGCCCAGGCTGCACTCGGTGCTATCCGAAACAGACATGGCTGCCCTGGGATTGAAGGCCAATTCCGCCATGAAAGCTAAAAACAGAGGAAGCTCCACAGCCAGTGAAGCCAGAACCAGAGTACTCCCTCTCTTTGCTGACGTCATGCGTCCAGAGGCAGAGGCAGAGGCAGAAATGAAGACTGATGCATTGTTATTGGAGGCGGAGGAGGAGGAACAAATTAGCGGAGCGCAGGAGGAGGAGCTGCTTCCGGTGCCGCCGAAGCTGAATTTGGAAGACGATCCAGAGCTGTTAATGGCGCTTGCGCAGCTGAGATTGAAGGCAGGCAAGTCTTGGAAGCCAAAGGTGGACACAATTGAGGAATTCCGGCCAAAGCTTGGTGATCTGTTGCAGTGGAATGTGGAGCAACATGAGAATTACTGAGCACATTGAATCTGATTTTTTTGCTGATCATGGATCAATCCTTCACATTGATCTGTCAAACATATTGGTTAGATTTAGAGTTAATATGGAGCTCTGTTGGATTTAGAGTTAATATGGAGGTATTTTGTTTAATTATTAATTATAATTATTAAATTTAGATTGATAATTATAATTTTTTTTAAGACTTTTTATTGGGTTTAGAGGTCTTTTAGTGCTTATAATGTCTCACTTAACTTTTAAAATAAAATTAACACATCAAAACATTTTTACTAGATTAAGATAAAAATAAAAATAAAAAATAACATTATTATAAAAATATTTGCACACATGGATGAGAATCTAGGGTATTAACTCATGGTATTCATTTGGAATACAACCTATTTAAATATTTAAATTAAATTAGTCTACATCCATTTTAACTTTGACTCAATGAAGCACTCACCAAATTTCTTGAGATGCAAACCTCTTTTAGAATGAAAAGAAATGTTGCATGTATTTAGATTGGTTTTAATTGTAATTTTAATGAGAGTTTTAATTTTAATTTTAATTTAATTTTATTTTTATGTAACCATATTGGGTTGAAGAGAGCCTAAGGTGCAAGGGATGTAATTATTAGTAATGTGTGAGAGTAAGTTTTCATTTTTACTAAATGTTTCTCCATTTTAGACCATTAACTTATTCTAACTTACTCTTAATCCAAAACAAGGCATTTTATAAATTAAACAACATAAACTCAAATTTTTAAAAATATCTACTAATAAAGAATATATTTTAATTTTAATTATTATTATTAGAATTATATAAATATATAGTCAAAGAAATAAAATAGAATTTTTTATTTAAAAGAAAATCATTTTAATTTGGGATATATATATATTCATCAAAATGGTCATACGCTTTCAAGCAAGATTATAATTTTTTGTTGTTTAAAATACATTTTTAATGCTTAAATAGATTCCAAGCCCTCTAAAAAAACCATAGGGTTACTAGCATTTTATAAATTAAACAATTTAACAAGATTATAATTTTTTGTTTTGTTGTTTAAAATACATTTTTTAATGCTTAAATAGATTCAAAACCCTGTAAAACCCTAGGGCTACTAGCATTTTATAAATTAAACAAAGTAAACTCAAGTTTTTAAAATTTTTAGTAATAAATAATATATTTTAATTTTAATTATTATTACCCTAGGGCTACTAGCATTTTATAAATTAAACAAAGTAAACTCAAGTTTTTAAAATTTTTAGTAATAAATAATATATTTTAATTTTAATTATTATTATTATAATTATATAAATATATAGACAAAGAAATAAAATAGATTTTTTTATTTAAAAGAAAAATAATTTTAATTTAGGATATAAAAGTTACGATGGAATGTGAAATTGGTGGCAGCTTACCTTTCCTTACGTTCTTATTTCAAAAAGAGATGATGGTTCCTTCTCCGATCATGATGATGATTCTTTCTCCGATTATGTTTTTAGAAAGAAAACTCACAGTGAACAATCTCTTCATGCTAATTTTCATCATTTCCCAGCTCAAAAGCTAGGTGTTGTCAACACCTTAGCCACTTGGGCGTATGAAAACCACCTCAACAATGAAAAAAACTCATCTCCTTAATGTTTTTATTAAGAATGGTTATAGTAGGTGTCAATATCTTAGAGCCTTCCTTAACACGGATAAAGGCCCTAGGATTAAAAAAAAATTCTTAAAGATTGGTTTTCGGGGTACATCTTCCGTTTATACAAGGAACCATGGACAAGATTGCTAAGATCCTGAAGAAGCATAAGGTTCCTTTGACATTTAAGCTCCTAAGCATGATCTGAACCTCTCTAAGATCATGAAGGATCCTATGAACCCCGAAGATGGGAAATGTGATTATGTTATCCCTTGTTCTTGTGGAACTCCGTACATTGTTGAAACTGGCTGCTCAATTAATCAGAGGATTCATGAGCATGCGACTAACATCAAACATAGAACTTTGTGTTCTTCCACTTCGGCATAACATGTGAAAAAGACAAAACATCATATATGCATTAAAGAACTCAAGGTATTGCTAGGATTGATCATTTTCATCACCAAAAGTTTAGGGAGGCCTTGGAAATTGAAAGGAAGGCTATCAATATGAATAGAGATGATGGTTGGAGTATTAGCAACACTTGGATCCCTCCCTTGTATTCCTAAATTTTATAATTTTATTTTTATCTTTAATTAATTTAATTTTCATTTTTATTTATTGATCTATTTGTTTTTTAATAATCTTTTCAAGTATTCTTTTATTTCCTATTAATTAATTAGTAAATTAAATTAATTTAAAACAAATAACTAAATAAATACTATTGATGATGATGATGATGCCAGGCTAACGTCCACTGAGACCAATCTTTGGTCTATCAGACCTAAAGAAAAGAGTTATTTAATTTGATTTAAGATTTTATTCTTATGCTCAAAAAGCTTGGAGAGAACCCTCCCGAGCTCACTATAATTTTGACATCTTAAAAGGCCAGGAAGGTCAGTATTGCAACAAAGATTATGAAATTGAGCTCTAATGTGGTTGTACGCGGGGCACTCTAAGAGGAAGTGATTTTCATCTTCGATGTTCATATTCTCACAGAGATGGCAGATCCTTTCCATCCATGATGTTTTAGGAACTGTCCAACATCTCGTTTCACTATGGAGCTCATGAGAGTTCGTTCTAATCTTGGCTATATTAATTTTCTTCTTTGAGCTAGTTAAAACAGAGAGATACTTTTGATCTTCTAAGGTGGGGTTGATGACCTCCTTATAATACCTTAATTTTCTTTTAGCTACTAGATCTTTCTCACACCACATTTTTTCTTTGAACTTAGAAGTAACAATTTTTTTAATGTTATTGATGTTTTGCAATGAAACATTCTCATCAATCTCCCAATGGTTTAACCAGGCCTTGGTGTCTTTATACCGACCTCGTTTAAGCCTTAGGTGGTTTTGGATGGAATTTAAATCTAGCTTAGGAAGTCTATGGTCTCTTATGCTATTGATCTTGCGCTTGTACAACAAAAGCCTAGTCATAGCTAGGCTCTCGATAGCGGAAAGACCCACTTCTATAAGGAGAATAGGATAAGGTGTATTTCTTTTAATTTTAAGGTTATATGTTATAAAACGCTTCTGGATTTACTCAATATTTCTCCAGGATTCTCTAGAGATGCTGGAACCCCAAACCTCACATCCATATAAGATAACAGGAGTGACTAAAGTTTCAAAGAGGAACTTCTTTCTATCCCACATTACGAGGTTTGTCGTTTTACAATTATTTTCAAGACCAAAATAAGCTTTCCACCCCCCATTAATCCTTTTCCGAATGCTATAGTTCCAGTTGAGCTTGTGATGAATATCAATTCCTAGGTACTTGTAAGAAGACACTTCCTCCAAGTTACTATTGTCATACATAAAATTAGCGTAAGTGTCTTTCTTGGATTTAATAATCATAACTTTTGTTTTGTCAGTGTTAATAGACATACCCATGGTAGAGCAAAAAATCTTAAGAAGTCTAAGTTGCTTATCAAGATTAGATGGGAACCTTGCGAGAAGAACAATATTGTTAGCATAGAGAAGAAGGATGATGACTATTGTTTTTTCAACAAAAAAGAAAAGAAAAAGTAATATATATATATATATATATATATATATATATATATATATATATATATATATATATATATATATATATATATATATATATATATATATATATATCATATTTTTGGATTCAATTTCTGAAACCTTATTTGTTATGACTTTTATTGTTTAGATTAATTATTTCTGACCTTATTTGACCTTTTTTTAAAAATAATAATACTAATAATATTAATTTAATTGGTCATTTACAACTATTAATATTAATTCAATTCATTATTTACAACTATTTTTGTTTAGAATTTTGAATGATAATTCTTTAGTCAAAATTAACTATTATATTCTAACTACTATGTGATTTTTACCAAATGATATCTCAATCATTCATAATATGGATCACATAAGCCTAAATTCAAATAATTTATAATTTCATTAAAAATAATGTTAATAATTGTTATAAATAATATACATTTTTTTTGGAAAAGTAAAAGTTTACCTATCTATGTATCATTAAGAAATTATTTTATATGGTATTACATTCTAATAACAATTATGAACAATATATATTTAACAAATTATTTTAAATGATATTACATTCTAATAACAATTATGATCTGGTCATAATAATTCCTTTTAAATTTCGTTTGTGTATACAAGGTCGCGATGCTAGGGTTTGGTGAGCGATTAGGGTTCAGACATAACTAAGATCTAATACTGCGGATCACGAGGAGGTGCAACGGATCGGAGTTAGATCTAAGAGATTGTATGGCAACATCTTCAGAGGGGGGGGGAGGGGGGGAGAGATCCCCTCCTACCGGAACATAACGATAGGGGAATACAATAGCAAACAAACGGGGTCCCAAGGGGGATCCACCCCCGTATTGGGAGCGGAATGGCATGCTAAAAGCAGAGGGAAATGTCTGCCAAGAGCTTTGAAAAAAACTCGTTTGTTATCCCTGCAAATAAACTGAATGAATACCGAAGTTACATGAAAGATCATGCATTGATATGAAAATTCATAGACATATGGCCAATAGAGAAAAATATGCTCAAATGGATACAGGTAAAATGGAAACCCAAGGATCACATAGATATGAAATTCAGGCCTTGAGGGTTCTTTACTGTTATATTTACAAATCTTATAGATAAAGAAAGAATATTTGGAGGAGGTCCATATTTCTATTACAATGCAGGGTTATTTTGCAGCAGTGGGAAGAATTCTATAACCTTGACCAAGAACAATTTATGGCCACATTGGTTAGGCTATATGACTATTTGCACTCCCGATGGATTTCTAGGACCCAAAAATTTTGGAAGTTATTCGTAACTCTCTTGGTAGCTTTCTCAAAATAGCTGAAATAACCCGTCAAAGTCAGTATACCTCTTTTGCTCGCATATGAATTTATATGAATATATTTGAGTCGCTACCAGAATCAATTGAACTCGAATATGAGTGGAAAGTTTGGCACCAACTTCTTGATTATGAACATATTTTGTTTCGATGTCGCAGATGCCATGAATATGGACATATTTATAAAAACGGTCCTCTTAACAATCCCAAAGAGTTGAAAGGAAAGCAATCAAAAGGAGGAGGAGGGTCACCTGAAAAATAAGACAGATTCAAGTTTGTTATGAGAAAAAAGAAGAATAGTAAGATGCATGCAAGTCAAATCAGTAGCCCAATGAAACAGAATAATATGCAAAAAAGATATGAAATATTGCAGGAACTTGGGGAAAATTCGAAGGAAGGTGAACAACTTAATGAAGAAGGGCATGGAATGTTAACACAAAAAGATCAGAAAGCTAAAATAAAGGCACCACTAGAATCAACAGAAAAGGAAGAATATGGGCAAATGGTTGAGCAGTCGGCCATGGAGATAGAGATGAGAAGGGAGGAGTTAAGTAGAGAGGAAGTAGTTTTAAAAAAAATTCTGCAAGAATGGAAGAATTTAGATGACATATTTATACCAGACGACCAGAAGAAGTTGTACAAAGAAAAATTTGAACAGTATTTGACCTCCCAATATCAGAAACAGATGAATATAGCAGAAAACCAGAACTCTCAGAAGGCCCTCTCTCAGGAACATAGTTCCAAAACCAAAGGAGGGAAAAACAGGGGACGAAAGAATTTACAAGAATCGACATAATTGGTAGGAGAAATGTTAGTTAATTCAGGAAAGGTAGCACAGTTATCAACGGTATTCCAACAACTACACAAATTTCATCAATGAAAGTGATCTCCTGGAATATAAGAGGCTTAAATAGTAAAGGAAAATAGAGGTATTTAAAAGAAAGATTAAAAATAGAGAAGCCATATGTGGTGTTGATTCAGGAAACCAAGGTTTCAGGGCAAAGACTAGAAGAAATCCTTAAATTCTCAAAACCTCATTATGAAGCAATGACTATAGATTCGAGAGGCAGTGCCGGGGGAATAGCCATTTTATGGAACTCAGTTGATATTATGGTAGAAGGTTGGTTCAGGCTGCCGCGTATTCTAACAAGCTAATTTAGACAAATTAGAATGAAGGACAAAATTCTAATTTCTTCAGTCTATGGGCCTCATATTCCAAGAGAAAAAGAGGTGTTCCTAAATAGCATAAGAACTCTTGGTAATATGCATAATGAGAAGTGTTGGATATTGGGAGGTGATTTTAATATGATTACTAGCTTGATAGAGAAAAAAGGAGGTATAAGGAGAGAGGAGTCGGAAATGGAACTCTTTAGAGACCTGATAACTAACTTAAGGCTAGTTGGCATTCCCACAGTGAATGGAAATTACACATGGAACAATAGAAGAGGGGGTACTCACCAGGTAGCCTCAAGACTGGACAGATTCCTAGCATCAGAAGCCTTGGTTAACAGTGATGTCTTCTATGAAGTCATTATCCTTCCAACTCTGGGGTCAGATCACTGGTCGATAAGTATGGATATTTACATGAAGGAATGAAATTAAAAACGACCTTTTCAATTTGAGGCTTTTTGGCTACGAGATCCAACCTTCCTAGAAAAATCTAAAGGATGGCCGGAATCAAGTCAAGCCCAAGGCCGGAATAGGATGCACTCATTTCAACTTCGTCTAAAATAATTAAAACATCAAATAAAAAAATGGAATAAAACTGAGTTCGGAAACATTCAGCAAGATAAGGAAAGATTACAAGGAGAAATGAAATGAATTCAGCAACAAATGATTCTACATGGAAGAGCACAGAACCTGGTGATAGAATAAGGTAACCTCCTAAGTAAGCTTGAAGAGAAGGGGATAAACAAGAGGAAATCCTATGGAAACAAAAATCTCGCATTTAGTGGCTAAGACAAGGGGATAAAAATACAAACTTCTTTCATAAGGATATGATACAGAGAAGACAACATAATCATATATTTTCCCTAAAGGGCCCGAGAGGAAATAGGCTAGTACAACATAATGATATGGAAGCCTTGTTAGTCAATCACTTAAGTCATATTCTAATAGAAGAAGATCAACATCAATCGGTAGCCATTGAACCAGATGCTGGTAAGTTTATTTTGATCTTTTAGATTGGGTTTGACCACATGCTTGTAATATTTTAATTATCTTTATCACTTATTTTTTTTTACATTTAATATTGTCCTTAATTAAGATGCAATAATACTTTTAATACTATCTACGTTTTGCAAAAATAACTTATTTCTTTATTTTCCAATGATTTAGCCAAAAAGTGACATCTTTATATCACCCTCATCCATAGTTGGCTTTGGCTAGAGTTTCAAGTAATTTTTGGGAACCTCATTTTTTGCCTTGTTTGTGTACATTAAATACCTAATCATAGACATGCCCTTATTGGGAGAAATGCTTGCTTCTTTGATGATGATATGATACTCTATATTTCCTTTAATATTGATATTATCTATTATGAAATTATTTTGGATATCTATCTCTCTAGGACTCTTTAGAAACACTACATCCCCAAACTTCACATCCATATAAGATAGTGACACTAACAAGAGTCTCCAAAATGAGCTTTTTCTAATCCAATTTTCTCAAATAGTGTAGTTCTAACTGAGCTTGTATTGAGTATCAACTTTGAAATATTTGTAAGAAGGTACTTTTGCCAAGCTATTTCCATCATATACTAAAATATCATAGGTGACCTTTTTGGATTAGATTATCATCATTTTTATTTTGCCAATGTTCAAAGTCATACCCGTACTAGAAAATATTTTTTTGAGAATTCTCAGTTGTTTATCGAGGTCATAAGGACTCATAGCCATATGAACAATATCATCGCTATAAAGAAGGATGATAGAATTGTATCAACATCACTTGCATCTTCCAAACAATCTTCTAACTTGTCAATGTATATGCCAAAAGGAGTAAGGGACAAAGGAAAACCTTTCTTGAATCCTATATTACAATGAATTTCTTTCAACCAACCCTCCTAAGTCTATAATATCTACTAGAGATGATTGATGATGTTTTATCAATGTGTTAATGCAATCATGAGAAGGAACGTTATTGTGAGTTGTTGTAGAGCTAGATCTTTGGTTTTTCAATGCATTTGTCAATGAATCCCAAAGATGCTCAACACTAGTGAATGTGACAGAAAACATTGGTGGACTAAGTTGTTGTATCATTAGAAAGATGTCTTTTGTATGCTTTCAAATTAGTCAAGAGACATGTGAATGTATTTCAAACATAGATATTGAATGGGTGATTGCAATATTTTTGAAGATTGTTTATATTTTTGACGTCTTTAGTAAGTAGTTTTCACCCTTTTATCTCTCCACTGTGAATAGAAATCCAGGCCGAGTTGAAAACTTGATTTATCAATATACAAATTTCTTTAAAATATACCCATAATATATATTGAGAAGTCTCTGGCATGGAAAATTTTAGGGGCTAATATTCGCAAGTGGGCTAATTTTCCATGGTTTTTCCAAAAAAAAGATTCGTCAATGTCCATTTTTTTATAAAAGTGATTTTCCCAAATTTTATACTATAAAATTATGTTATCCTAAAAATAGCCAAAAAATTATAGAGACTATATATAGTCATTATAAATTTGGATATATTTAAAAAATTATCACCAAACTTTTTGCAGTTTGCATATTATGGGACTCGTAATATTTGTCAAGGTTTCTAAACTTTAAGATAAATTTCCATCCTTAAAAATTTCCCTGGTCTCTGGACATATGCAATAGCTCCCATTATGCAATTAATTGATAGGATAAGTCATTGATGACATGAACAAATTGATTAGAGCTATAAAGCAATGTAGGAAAGTTAAGTTCTTAAGAGAACTTGTCCTGGAAAATTGAAAATGGTTTTAATCCTTGAGAAGACACAATTTGTATTATTCTTGTATCAAGATCATGGATTAGATGGGCCTTTGAGTAGTTCTACATACGCGTTTCTGATTATGGCTCTCAATCATTTTCATCATTTGGTGAATCTAGTGGATCTATTGTTGGAACATTACTACCATGGTTTTGCTTACTTTGGTCGAAATGTTTCTCCCATTCAGTATTGATTACTATTCGTTCATTTTTGTATAGAGTGGTTTTGCACAAGTCATTTAAAAAAGCCAGCCAAATGTTTTCAAACAAATAAGAATTCATGTACTCCATTTTTCTATTAAAAATATGTCAACAAAGTGTAAATAATGTAAGTTTGGGCAAATTACTTATTGAACGTTAATTGGTTGAGTAACGAAATGAAGTTAGAATAATGAAATAGGCTCAAGTTAAATTGGATGGCCCAAGAGGCTTGTATGTACGGAGAATCATTTTGATTAATAGAGTTTCCAATCCCTTGCCCCATGGATGTTTCCTTGACACCCTATCAAGGTTTTACCACGTAAAATATATGTGTTTTGTGTGAGTTAATTTTTAGTTTGTCATTCAGTTATAAATTCTATTTCTTTCTCGTTTAATATTTCCGCACAATAAGTGGTATCAAAGCCTAGTGGAGTTGCTGCCTGCGGATTTACCGTTCTGCCCGCTGTATTAAAGGTTCAAGCTGTCGTTTTTTTTGTTTGGAGCTTATGTTGGGGTTTTCGTCGGAAGGAGGGAGGCCACCGTCGAGTGGAGGAGTCTGCGTGGAAAGACTTCCGCGTTCAAACCTGCCCGCTGCTGTCCGTGGGACGAGTCTGAGTGGAAAGACAAGACAAGCCATTGCCTCGCAGAGATTCGAAGAGGCTGTCCATCTGCAGAGATTCTGATTTCCAATTTTTTCCACAACCCTTCAGCTGTACTCTCTCCAACAATATTGAAGAGAACTTCATCTGCCAAACATAATCGAATGGTGCTGAGAGCTCGGGCATCCAAGTCCTCCCAGTCCGAGTCTGTCATGCTTGCCGATTTTTTATTTACCCCATCTAATGCTTTTTGCAACCCTTGTTGCACCAGCAAATCCCTAACCTTCAGTTTCCACAAAGCAAAATTATTTTTCCCGGTGAATTTATCCACCTCGAACTTTGCATTTTTAATTTTTGCCATGTCTTCCTCCTAGTTTTCCCTTCTTTCTTTAATTACCAACTAGGGCCAAAAACAGATTTCCCCTCTTCTACTAGGGTTTCTGATTTTCCTTCTTCTACTAGGGTTTAAAAAAAAAAAATTTGTTTCCTTCCCCTTTTTTCAGAAGTTTCCCAATTGTTACTACTTAACCAAACCTTACTCCAATTTAAAAAAAAATAATAGCAGAGACTGAGATTTTTTTTTTTTTTTTTTGGACAACAAATTTCTGAGATTTTTTCACAAGCTAATAATTTTCATAAATCTGAAGCCTGATCGAACCCTAGTGGAGTTGTTGCTTGCGGATTTATTGTTTTGCCCGCTGTATTAAAGGTTCAAGTTGTCTTTTTTTTGTTTGGAGCTTATGTTGGGGTTTTCGTCGAAAGGAGGGAGGTCGCCGTCGATTGGAGGAGTCTGCGTGGAAAAACTTCTGCGTTCAAACCTGCTCGGTGCTGTCCGTGGGAGGAGTCTGCATGGAAAGACAAGACAAGCCATTGACTCGCAGAGATTCGGAGAGGCTGTCCATCTGCAGAGATTCCGAGAGAAGAAATCGTTTGCCATCTATCAGAATCGAAGGAGGCTGATTACACCAGAAAAGAAGAACTGTTTTCGTCGAAGGAAATCGAGGAGGACACAGATTCTGGGGTTTTCTCGAGTCTTTCCGCTGCGAGAGAGAGAAAAATTCAAGGGCGCAGAGGGTTTGCTGATCGAGCACCAACGTTTGATTTTTTTGGTTTGTGGAGGTCGGTGCCGTAGCAGAAAACTGCTATCGAAACTGAGTGGAATAACCATCAAGGGAGAAGAGCAGTATGCGAAAGCAGAAAAGGCTACACCTACTCATCGAAACTACGACTGCCTGAAAGGTATTTTTTTTATGAAGGGTTGTGTGACCTTAAAAAAACATTTCAGGTTCAATTTTTTTTTTTTTTTTTTAAAGACAGAACAGATTGATAAGAGGGAATAAATTGATAGAAGATTTTTGATTTTCTATATCCCTGTGGAAGAAATTGAAGGAATTTGTTTTTTCTGTTCTTGTGGAAGAAAGTGTTCATATTTATGAAAATTCTCAGCTTGTGAAAAAATCTCAGAAATTTGTTGTCCAAAAAAAATAAAAAATAAAAAATAAAAAAAAATAAAATTCTCAGTCTCTGCTACTATTTTTTTTTTTTTTAATTGAAGTAAGGTTTTGTTAAGTAGTAACAATTGGGAAACTTCTAAAAAAAGGGGAAGGAAACAATTTTTTTTTTTTTTAAACCCTAGTAGAAGAAGGAAAATCAGAAACCCTAATAGAAGAGGGGAAATCTGTTTTTGGCCCTAATTGGTAATTAAAGAAAGAAGGGAAAACTAGGAGGAAGAAATGGAAAAAAGGACAAATGCAAAGTTCGAGGTGGATAAATTCAACGGGAAAAACAATTTTGCTTTGTGGAAACTGAAGGTTAGGGATTTGCTAGTGCAACAAGGGTTGCACAAAGCATTAGACGGGGTAAATAAAAAACCGACAAGCATGATAGACTTGGATTGGGAGGACTTGGATGCCCGAGCTCTCAGTACCATTCTGCTATGTTTGGCAGATGAAGTTCTCTTTAATATAGTTGGAGAGAGTACCGTTGAAGGGTTGTGGGGAAAATTGGAAACCTTGTATATGAAAAAATCTTTGACAAATAGAATCTATTTAAAAAGACAATTGTATAGTCTTCGGATGAAGGAGGGTACAAAAATTGCAGAATGCTTAAATGTTTTTAATACGCTTATTTTCTAGTTGTCAGATATGGAAGTAAAAATGCAGGAAGAAGATAAGGAAATAACCTTATTGTGTTCTCTGCCCGAGTCATGGGATCATTTCATGACTTCAATCAGTTTGAGCACTGCCAATTCATTAAAATTTGAATCTGTTGGGTGCTCTCTTATTTGAAGAAGTACAAAGGAAATCTAGTATTGAGACTTCTGCACCAGAAGCCATGGTAGCCAGAGGTCAGTCAAAGGAAAGAGGGGAGAAAGCAAGAGGTTCTTCCAAATCGAAGTCAAAGGGCAGCAAGAAGTGTAAAGCAAAGTGCTGGTACTGCAATAAACTTGGATACCTCAAGAAAGATTGTTGGAAATGGAAGGAGTCGGAAAACCATAACAAGGAAGAAAATCAGGTTGATTCAGGTATGGTTGATGAGGTTTTAATTGTTGAAGCTCTCCCTGTTTGTAATGTCTCTCAAGATTCTGAAAATTGGCTATTAGATTCTGGTGCTTCTCATCATATGAGTCCGCACTGAAGTTGGTTTACTTCATATGAAACTGTAAATAGTAGATATATATTCATGGGAAATAATGCATCTTGTCAGACTGTCGGGATTGGTAATGTAAAAAATAAAATGTATGATGATATAGTTAAAACATTATCTGATGTTAGGCATGTACCTGATCTAAAGAAAAACTTGATTTCCTTGGGAGTTTTGGATTCGAATGGTTATAAATTTACAGGTCACAATGGAGTGTTGAAAGTATCAAAAGGAGCCTTGGTTGTGATGAACACTGAAAAGGTCGGAAATTTGTACAGACTCAAAGGAAGCACTCAAGTTAGTGAAGCATCGATCGTATCAGAGATAGCAGAAGAAGGTTCTCATCTATGGCATCAGCGGTTGGGTCACATGAGAGAGAAAGGTCTTCAAGTACTGATGAACTGCAAATTGCTTCCTGATTTGAAATCCTTGAAGTTGGATTTTTGTAAATATTGCGTGTTTGGAAAACTGTGTAAACGAAGGTTCAAGGCTAGAAATCATAATAGAAAACAAATTTTAGACTACATTCATTCCAATCTGTGGGGACCATCTCCTACTATGTCTTATGGAGGTGCATTATATTTCTTAACTTTTATTGATGATTTCTCCCGAAAAGTTTGGGTCTATATGTTGAAAAAGAAAATCGATGTATTTAATATTTTTAAACAATTTAAAACAATGGTGGAAAAGAAAACATGCAAATCAATTAAATGTTTAAGAACTAACAATGGCGGTGAATTTACTTCTTTAGAATTTGAACAATTTTGTAAGGATGAAGGGATTGTTAGACATAAAATTGTTGTTTATACCCCTCAGCAAAATGGCGTTGCTGAACGGATGAATCACACTCTTATGGAAAGAGCCAGAAGCATGATCAGTAATGCTAACCTGCAAAAGGAGTTGTGGGCAGAAGCAGTATCCATTGCTTGTTATTTAGTTAACATATCACTTTCAGCTGCAATAAACTGTAAAATTCCTAAAGAATTTTGGTCGGGTCAGTGTTGTGATTATTCGCATTTGAAGATTTTTGGTTGTGATGCCTATATTCTTATTCCTAGAAATCAACGTTCAAAGTTAGATCCAAAATTGAAATGTTGTGTCTTTGTTGGATATGATTATGCAGTGAAGGGATATAGGTTGTGGTATTCTTCTTCACGGAAGATAGTCATTAGTAGAGATGTAACATTTGATGAATCTTCTCTTTTAAAATCAGATGTTGAAAAAGTTGAACAAGAACAGGTATCTCCAAGTCAACAGATTCAATTGGAGACTAAACCTTTTCCAGAAAGTCGAAAGGAAGGAGAGACTTCTGATGAAAAAGGTGGAGAAGAAAAGGAAACTGGAGAAATTCCAGAACCAATTCAACAACCATTCACTCTACAAAGGTCTACAAGGGAAAGAAAAACACCTAAAAGGTATGAAGATTCTACTTCATCTTTTGTATTGATTGCTGAAGATGGGGAACCTTCTTGTTATCAGGAAGCAGTAGATGATGCAGATAGCAAGATATGGAAAAAGGCTATGGACTCCTTAGCCAAGAAAAATACCTGGGATCTTGTAGAACTTCCTGAAGGGAGAAGTGTTGTTGGGTGCAAATGGGTCTTCAAGTTGAAAAGGAAAGTTGATGGAAGTATCGAGAGGTATAAGGCGAGACTGGTTGCAAAAGGGTATTCTCAGGTTGAAGGTATTGACTTTCATGAGATTTTTTCACCAGTAGTTAAACTTGTTTCTATTCGTACTGTGTTAGCACTAACTGCTTTACTTGACCTTGAGTTAGAACTGTTAGATGTTAAAAAATCCTTTCTTCATGGTGATTTGGATGAAGAGATATATATGGATCAGCCAGAAGGTTTTGTACAAGGTCGTAATAGAAGATTAGTTTGCAAGCTCAGGAAATCATTGTATGGCCTGAGGCAGTCACGCAGGCAATGGTACAAGAAGTTTGATTCCTTCATGGTGAGCCAGAATTTTATCAAAAGTGAGTATGATCATTGTGTATACTTCAAAAGTTTCAATGGCATATTCATTATCTTTGTGTTGTATGTTGATGATATGCTTATTGCAAGCAAAAGTATGGAAGAAATCAACAGGTTAAAGGCTCAGCTCTCTAGGACGTTTGAAATGAAGGATCTTGGAGCAGCAAAACATATCTTGGGCATGGAGATACATAGAGACAAGAAGAATGGTAAGCTTTGGTTATCACAATGGAAGTATGTGGAGAAAGTACTTGAAAATTTCGGTATGAACAATGTGAATCCTGTTAATGTTCCATTAGCTTCCCATTTTAATCTTTCTTCGGGATTAAGTCCTAAAACTAATGAAGAAAAGAAGTATATGTCTCGTGTACCATACGCAAATGCGGTAGGCAACTTAATGTATGCGATGGTATCTACAAGACCTGACATTTCACATGCAGTTGGAGTTGTCAGCAGGTTCATGGCAAATCCAGGGGAAGAACATTGGCGAGCAGTGAAATGGGTGCTTCGGTATTTGAGAGGCACAAGTGACCATTGCATCATCTTTAATGGTCGTGAAGGTTCAGTTTGCGAATATGTGGATGTTGATTATGCAGGTGATTTGGACAAAAGGAGGTTTACTACAGGTTATGTTTTTACTCTTGCAGGTGGAGTAATCAACTGGATGTCTAAGCTTCAAGAGACAGTTGCTTTGTCCACTATTGAAGTAGAGTATATAGCTACTTCAGATGCCTGTAAAGAGGCAATCTGGTCAAAAGGTCTGCTTGATGAGATTGGAAGGACGCAGGAGAAAGTGAATGTGTTTTGTGACAGTTAGAGCGCTATTCATTTGGCTACAAATCCAGCATATCACAGCAAGACCAAGCACATCGATGTAAGGTATCACTTTGTGAGACATGTAATCGAAGGCGGAAAAGTAGTTCTCAAGAAGGTCCGCACACAGGAAAATCATGCAGATATATTCACGAAGCCAGTTACATTAGAGAAGCTGAGATGGTGTCTCACTTCTATCGGCTTGCAGAAAAGATGATGAATGGGCATGGGCAAGGGATTAGGAAAATTTTTGTCAAGGTGGAGTTTGTTAAAAATATGACAACAAATTGTAAATAATGTAATTTTGGGCAAATTACTTATTGACCGTTAATTGGTTGAGTAACGAAATGAAGTTAGAATAACGAAATAGGCTCAAGTTAAATTGGATGGCCCGAGAGGCTTGCATGTACGGAGAATCATTTTGATTAATAGAGTTTCCAATCCCTTGCCCCGTGGATGTTTCCTTGACACCCTGTCAAGGTTTTACCACGTAAAATATATGTGTTTTGTGTGAGCTAATTTTCAGTTTGTCATTCAGTTATAAATTCTATTTCTTTATCGTTTAATATTTCCCCACAACATTTTCTCTTTAGCATAATTGCAATTGTCATGCATTCATCAATATTTCTAGGCGGAGTTGTTTGAACATTGTTCAAATTAGCAGAAACATTTACAGTTATGCATTCCAATCCAATCTGTGATCTTTTGTAGACAAGTTTCTTTATTTGTGCAAAGATCATTCTTGGTGCCACTAATATCTCCTCTCAAGTTGTTGACTTTGTAACAAAAGGCAATTTCTAGTTTCAATGAATATGTAGAGGTGATGAAAATGTAGGCAAATTTTCATTGAGGCGGATAAAGGCATTCCACGTTCACAACCTTCAAAGGTGGATAAAGGCGTTCGCGAAAATACAATCCTTAGCACTTTGTATGCCATGCCAACAGCTTACATATCTGTCATCAGATTAATCCTCTCACGACAGATGAAGAACTGGATTTAGGGCATCTCTATTTTCTTCTACCCATGCTAAAGCTGCAATCACTGCTATCTGGAATAGACATGAGTTGTTTATTAGTATTAACCATAATTATTATATTAACAAATAAAAACTATATAGTTTATTGGTCGTGTTTTTCAACATATAATTTGATATAGTTTTTTTACATAGTATAATTATGCTCCATGATAATTATTATTGATTGTTATCCATAAATGTAAACTAATTCATCATAGTTATCCGAAGCAAGCTATGTTATTTAGAATAATATATGGATGGTTTGTAAAAGGGTAAGAGAGTAGGTTTTTATTCAAAATAGATGTTTCTTGTCTTAGACCATTAACTTAAGAAAAAGAAAGAGAGAGCACACTTCAAAATAACTAATTCACATTGGATTTAGCTTGAGAATTGAAGTTAAAGATTCCATAAAAAAATTGGAAGTGTGTTGTATTTTTTATTTTTAATAAAACTAATTTTTATTTTTAATAAATACAATCAAAAGAAAGAGGGTAGAATTTGTTGTTAAAATAAAATTTACTTTTAATTTTGGATTTAAAATTAAGATTAAGATATGAAAAAAAAAATGATTTTATTGAAAGTAATTTCAATATTAATTATAAGTGATATTGATTTTTTAGTTAATATTATTTGTTTTTTGTTTGTTATGTATTGTTAGTCTAGATAACTGGCACACCTAACTTTTTACTTCAGTGGTAGTGATTTAGGGGCATCTAAGCCATCAAAATCACCAGAGGACGATCTAGACCACACCAACCCTTAACATAGCTAGATTTTTGCGGGAGTTGTCTTTAAGTGTGACTTTTTGGAGTTTCCGGTGGATTTTTTGTTATAGAAAATTTTGTGATGAAATCTTGATTTGTGTTGTTTAAATTGGTTTTTTGACTACATATATGAATTTAGCACCCACAAAAACCCTTGGGCACTTGGATTGTGCAAAGTTCACCCATCAAACTTGTGATTTCAATGAATGGCTGCCTGATTCTAAAAAAATAGATTAGAAGGAAAACTTTTCAAAAAATCACACTTAAAGACAAGATTTTTGTCTAGGAAATTTTGAAATGGTGATTTTGTCACCTCTACCCTATGCCCTTGGACTTGGTTAATATTATTTAAATTAATATGATATTTTTGGTTTTGGAAAAAGATTCAAAATTATTTTTAATTGCTAAAAATTCACATTCCTCAAACATAAAGAAATGTATGAATTATCTAGGAATGAAAGGAGTCAAAAGTATTTGAAAGAAGTGAAAGTTTAAGCATTATCATTATAAACAAAGACAAATACATTAAAGAATGAAAGTTTACACATTACAAACTATCAACAAAATATTTTAAATATATTTTTAAATTATGAATTTTTAATAATCATAATAAATTAATAGAAATATATAATGAGTTGATGCCATACAGCTAGAAAAAAAAAAAAAATCTAAAAAAAAAATTACTAGATAATGTCAAATATTATAATGATAATAATAAATTATACATAATCATAATTATTAAAAAATATAAAACAAATTCAAAATAGAGTTGTCTATGGAGGCAACAGAATAGTCCGGACAATCCAGTGAAAAATTTCAAAAAATTAGGTAGTTGGAATGTTTGAATTGTATTTTTTATGGTAGAAATGGATTTAGCACCATCGAAAACCCTCAGTGCACCCAAAATACTGAAGTTTAATAACTGTAATCTATATTTTCAAAAATCTTTGCCTAAATATAATCTTACAGAAAATTTCTAAATTATTCAGTGATTTATTTTAGACTACTGCAATTCAGAATTATCCTTCCAGTAACTTTTGTTTAAATTATGACTAAAATTCATCCCAAAATATAGGGGAAAAAAATATAAAGGTAAAAAACTGAACTTTTAAGATACTTTATATAAACGCAACCATCGTCAACATGTCAAAGTGTTTTGGAAATGCTGTCGTCATATCGTCCGACTTTATCCAAAAATAAGCCCAATAAAAATATGCCTCATGTCTCACCTCTTCTCCCAAGGAAACGACAAAGAAACCAAGAAATTCAGTAAATTGAGTTTCTCAACTTCCAAACATCCCTCAGTCAATCAATGAGGTTTGGTTTGTTAACAGCTACGCTACAGGTGCTACGCCATTCATGTACTCAGTGTGGAATTCGTCTTCAGCTAATTCGATCTCTCCAATCGCATTATAACCACACGGAGTGGAGAATTTTTCTTTTTTCCCTTAATAGTTCTACATATTTAGATAGTTAGTTAACTGAGTCCAGTGCGAATGACTTTGTCTTATTTTGATAAGTCTTGTTTTGATAAAGTCCAATTTAGAGTATATGTTATTTTAGAGCCTGGTATAGAAAGTTTAAATACCCCCGACCAAATTCAAATGTTTATCGTTACGGATGCAAACAGAGAAATACAATATCGGTCCATACACTTACTTTACCTTCCAAGAGCTACAGATAGATAAATTATCAGAGCATCATCACAATTGATGATGGGCAGTTACATTTCCCGCGCTTCGAAGATTGTACCTTCCAGCACTGTGAATGTCATCCATTGGAATGGCAGCGTTCACGACCTTCCTAAAGGCGGCACAATAATGGCAGCAGAGCTAATGCTGGACAATCCTCAGCACTTTGTATGCCACGCCCATGGCTTGCAGATCGGGCGGAGGATTAATCCTCTCAGAGCAGATGAAGAACTGGAATTGGGTCATCTCTATTTTCTTGTGCCCATGCCCAAGCTGCACTCCGTGCTATCCGAAACAGACATGGCTGCCCTGGGATTGAAGGCCAATTCCGCCATGAAAGCTAAAAACAGAGGAAGCTCCAGAGCCAGAGCCAGAGTACTCCCTCTCTTTGGTGACCTCATGAGTCGAGAGCCAGAAATGAAGACTGATGCATTGTTATTGGAGGCGGAGGAGGAGAAACAAAATAGCGGACCGCAGGAGGAGGAGCAGCAGCTTCCAGTGCCGCCGAAGCTGAATTTGGAAGACGATCCAGAGCTGTTAATGGAGCTTGCGCAGCTGAGATTGAAGGCAGGCAAATCGTGGAAGCCAAAGTTGGAGACAATTGAGGAGTTCCGGCCAAAGCTTCGGGATCTGTTGCAGTGGAATGTGGAACAACATGAGAATTACTGAGCACATTGAATCTGATCTTTCTTCCTGAACATGGATCAATCCTTCACATTCCTCTCAAACACACACACACATTCCTCTGTGTCTGTTGGAATTCTGGGTTCTGTACCAAGAGAACTTTTACCCCTCTCAACAGATTTGCGGAACTGCCAAAGATGTGAGGAGGCTCTTGAATTACAAAGATCTCTTCATGTGCTGCAAACTTGTATTTATTTGGGGTCCAGCAATATTTGATTCTTTTATGATTATTATAAATATATTTCATTCTTTTATTATTATAAATATATATGGTGGATGGTTGTAATGGCAATGCTTATGCTAATTTTATGTGCTGATTAAATTATATTTAAAATTCATAAATTGAAAAACGGATTTCAATTTTATTAGCATAATCTTAAAAATAATTAAATTAGTATTTGTTTTAGATGTTGTAAAGGAAACACCATAAGTCGGTACGGTATATGGAAAAAGAGTATAGGTGAAAAAAGATGTGATATGTTATGTGATTTAACTATAGCCCAATTTGAATGAAAAAGAAATGTTAATGTTAAATGTAATACAATCAAACAATCTACTCAAAAAAAGGCATGTGCAACTTCCTTCCCAAATGCTCAGTCTGAGAGTGACAATTGCATCTCAAATTGAAATTGTCTTTCATCACCTCAGAGAGACTACACCCTTCACCCTCATATGGTAATGTTTCCATATCAAATTTCTTTGTGCTTATTCTGCAGAGGCATTTCAATTTATACATGTATCCATTAGCATAATAAAGATGTGTGGTAGACCAAATTTCCTACTTTGTAATCAATTCTGCATCAGATGCACCCATAAATTGTTCCCACGAAATATTTTTCCCTGGGCACTTGAAAGGAAACCCCTCATGTTTGCAAATCAATGTAAGCACATAGTGTGCCGAAAACATTCATCAAGCTCCAAAGGGAGAATCCAAATATGTGTGTTGGATGGTGAATGGACGAATTTAATCCTTTTTTTTTTCTTTACAACCTCAAATACAATATCCTCGAGATTGTAGTAAAAACTAGGCATCAGTCTAGGAAGCTCTTCATGAAAGGGTGCCTCATGGGGCTGATATTTACGATTCTTTACCACTGCATCAAATGGACCAATATAATTTTTAGCATAAATACTAATCTTTCTCACAATAGGATTATGCCTTCTACACAACCAAAAAAACTAAATCTTGGTCAATCGTTAACTTAACATTTTAGGAATGATTGACAGGAGACAACAAAGAAATTATACTATTGTTTATCATTTCATTCAATATAAGAAAAGAATTAAAGACGAGTTTCACAAGATCTCCTATGGAGAACTATCTGGTCCATGTCTAATATGAATTGGATTTTAATGGCAGGAATAGGGAAGCAAAATATTGTAACACTTTGTAGGAGAGCATCAATCTCATGGATGCTTCTCCAGGCATAGCCATACATTAAACTTAGTTGACTATAACACACTATAAAGAATGAAATCTCTATTGAAAGTTGATGTGTGAATGTTCCTAAATTGGTTGAAATTTGAAAAGAATTAACCTAAAGACTAATTAGGGACCCGACTTTCACCTTTTGCAAATAAAGCTCACCTACAAAATTTCAAGTGCTCCAAGGTATACATGAGTATCTACATTACTATACCCCCAATCCTTGAAATCTTGTGTTCATTTTTTGCAACTCTAGGTTTGAGCTATTTGAATCTATAATGGGATGTTGAAATAAATATAAACGATTATACAAACACTGCCCCTAAATTACTTTATGTTCGACAACGAAGTTTCAGATTTGAAATGTCACAACATACAAAATTTTTAGTGTCTCAAAGATGCAAAGACAAGTCAAGCTCCACATCTTCAATCTTAAGGAAGGTTTCAATATCTATTAGTATTCTTATCTTACAGGTAAGTTCTAAGATCTTATCTATATTAATTCATGAGAAGCTTCATAACTAAGCTTTTCAATTTCACAAACAAATTCTTGGAACCTTGATAAGTTTGAGTGAATATGATTTTGAACATGAGAGAATAGGCCCTCATATCTATTCTCCAAGTTAGGTCTCGACTCATGATAAAAGGATAGTAGTAATAACAACCCTTTTATTGTTTTATGATTATCATACAAGCCCATGATTTGTCTTTTGCTTGTTTGCAGATTGATTAAACTTGACTTTTGATTATGAGAGAATATGTTCGATAGATCAAGCTAGGTTTGATGAGATGATAAAAATAAAATGATAATAATAGTCCAACATTATTTTGCCAATATTGTACAACTCCATGATTTTCCTTTTTTTGTTTGTAGATTGTTGATGCTAATCCATCTTATAGCACATTGTTTCTTCCTCATATGTCATATTTTCCATCCCAATAATGCTGCAATGTGGCTATGGGGATTGTTAGTGGTATGTGATATTTTATTTTCTTTGTCATGGGTTCTGGATCATCTCTCCAAGCTCTTTCCTATAAATAGAATGAATAATTTGAATGTTCTCAAGGACAGATTTGAATCTCCAAGCCCTTAGAACGCAAGGGTGATATTTGATCTTTCGGGGATTGATATATTTGTCTCTACCACTGATCCAGACAAGGAGCCTCCTCTTGTTACTTCCAATATTATTCTTCCTATTCCTGTAGCTAAATATCATGTAGAGAAGCTCCGTTGCTACTTATTTTATAATGATGAATCTCTTCTCAAATTTGAAGCTCTTGCAGAAGTTGCAAGCTTTTCCAAAATCAAAATGGCTTTCTGTAAAAAAACATAACATAGAACCTCACAATATCAAGATTTATTTCAACTTAAAAAGCAACTTCACCAAAAACAAAGTGCAACCATATAGCTAGTTACTATGAAATGAGTTCATAACATCCTACACACAAAACAAGCAGACACATTTACAAAAATAAAATAAAAAACAATTACCTACCATATATTTATTATAATTAATCTAATTTTTTATTAAGCAAATTATCCATAATAAACCTAAATTACAATTAACTAATTACTTTACATTTATTTATCCAATCAATTCCAAAAAGTATATTGTGCAACACGCTAGGAACATCACCGCCTCATATTCACCAAGGAACATAAATTTTATTGATATAAACGTGTGAGTATATAATTTATTCTACTTTTGAAATGAAAAAAATTGTACATTTAAAATAGGTGTAATAAAATTTGTATATTTAAAAGAGGTTTAATAATTTGTTGTGTACAAAGTGAAGTGTTTTACACTTTAGTTTAGCGATGTTGTAAAATAATATTTAATGTGGTGTTATGTTATTTTGGTTAAATTATTTAAATATATATATATATAAAAGTTTGAGTTATATATATATATATATATATATATATATATATATATATATATATAAAAGTTTGAGTTAGTAATTTGATCAATTTATTAATATTTATTTACAAGTTTATGGTAAAGTTTATGGTATTTGTTATGTTGAAAAGATTTTTTGAAAATTCATTATAAAATATAATAATAGTTATTTAGATTCACTTTAATTTTGGACTTGATTTTTTCTCAACTCTTAGTAAATCCAAGTTTAAAATAAATCTAAGTTTACTTTAGACATAAACTTTCTTTATAATTAAAATCATAAAAATAATTAGTAATAAAAGATGGAAAACCTTAAAAAATAAAATGGTAATAAAAGATGGAAATACATTGTTTTAAAAGATTTATTCAACTCAATTAAGTTGCAAAATGATGAAAAACATGCCGTATCAACATTAATAAAATAGAAACACTCGCTTTGAATTTAAGGCTTAAAGTAGAAAATGAGCAGGGAGACATACATTGAAAATAAGTGGGCTCAATATGATAAAAATGGAGGGAAACTTTAGAAAATAAGTGGTCTCAATATAAGAAAAATGCAGGGAAACTTCAGAACTAAAATGTGTTGATATGAAATCATATATAAAAATACATAGGACTAGACATAGGGAAATAGATTGAAGCAATGCAATGTATGGTTCAATGTTGGAAGATTGCAATAGAGTACTGGAAAATTGCTAAGATGAAAGGAAGATTATTTGTTCTCATCGATTTTCCCTTCGTAACTATTTTCTCAAATCTTTGTGGTTCTTTTTCATAAATGTTTCTAATTGGCCACACTAAGCACATTTTTGCTCAGACTGCATAGGAAAGAAAACATCAGATTTTATTGAAAAAACGAGTCTGAAAATGTCTTTAACAAGTTGTGCGTCATTTAAATTGCATAATTTTCAAATATTGGTTAATTCCATTTATTAAGAGGGTGAAAATCTTGACGTCGTTCATGTTTTGTCGAGAACATGCAAAGACTTGCAGAAAATTCACGTGCCAAGAAAAATCTGTAATTGTTGCTCACATCTTAGAAGAGGCCTATTCCAATTTAGGAGAAGAAGAGATCTTTAAAGTTTACAGTTGTCTTTCAAGAAAATCAGACGGGATCCTGTCTTTTCAAGTGAGTGAATCTTAGAGTTATTTAAATTGTGAGGTTTTCCTGAGATGAATATTATTGCATTACAGACAACAATGTGGTGGTGAGCATACTTTTCTGGAAGTAGGGAAGCATCTAGTCTTCCCCTACCTTAATTACTTTTCTTAGCTCCCATGTTAATGTCAAAAGTAGAGGTCATGGAAATATTTTGTAAATACTTTGGAATTCTTCTCATCCATGTCTTTTGTTTCTGGTGCAAGTTTTCCTACAATAACAAGGATTTGAGTTGGAGAAAATTTCAATACATAATGACTTGCAATGTGCAACATATGTTTTCCATTTGAGATTAGGATATTTTGGGCAATGTTGGATGGTTTCAACATGTTCACCTCTGGGTTATGGGCATTGCAAGAGCATTGGTATTTTGTTGCACTCAATAGTGTAAATTGTTTAGTGAGCTTAGGTTTACCATTTGGTTTTTATGAGGAGGAAACTTATCAAATCCATTTCCTCCTCATCAAAAGTTGAAACCTTTAAGTGTCAAATTTTAGTTGAAAATAATTAATATTATTTTATATTAATGGAGAAATGGTTACACAAGTTGTAACGTATCTCCTTAGTTTAGGATTAGTTCCTACAATTTAGGAGTTTGTTTCCAACTTCCTAATTCCTAGTGTTGTACTTAATGATGTAATTCCTCATTCATGTATGTAGAGTAAACTCTGAGTGTTCTCTCAGTTTGGGTGCAGTCTCCAGGTGCAGTACTCACCTGTGAGCTGCAACTCCTTCTTTTCATTTCAGTGTCATTTTTATCTTGGTATCGGAGCTCAGAGTAGGGACAGCCTTTTTTTTTTTTTTTTAGGATGCATCATTGATTACAGAACTGTAGTGGCGGAAGAGCTTACAGAAGTTTTTTTCGTAGATTCAGGTGGACTGCAGTAACACCTGAAGGATAGGTCTCAGATGACTGATCATCTCTGAGCAGAAGAAAAGGTTGGCGCGGATTTTTTGTGAACAGTCGCGCCATTGGCGCGGTTTTAATGCGAACAGTCGCGCCAACGCGCCAAAATTCGCGGGTGGCGCGGAGGTACACGCGAAAAGCGCGCCAGGGCTGGTGACTCGCGCGGATTTCGTTTTCGGGGCATTTTGGCGCGGCTTCTTCGCATTGGAGAAGCGCCAGGGCTGGTGCTTGTGCGCATTTTGGCGCGGATTTTTCGCATCAAAGCGCGCCAGGGCTGGTACTCGCATGTTTTTTGATTTCGGCGCGGATTTATCGAATCAGAGAAGCGTCAGCCTCTTTCTCTTTGGGAAGGTCTGCAATTATTTTTTTTTTACAGATCGGCCCTGCCCGGTGGTGGCACATTGAAGTTCCGAATTCGCTCGGTGGCAGCAGATCGGACTTGCCCGGTGGTGGCACATTGAAGTTCCGAATTCGCCCGGTGGTGGCAGATCGGACTTGCCCGGTGGTGGCACATTGAAGTTCCGAATTCGCCCGGTGGTGGCAGATCAGACTTGCCCGGTGGTGGCGCATTGAAGTTCCTGAATTTCTCGGTGGCAGCAGATCGAACTTGCCCGGTGGTGGCGCATTGAAGCTCCTGATTTGCTTAGAGGCAGCAGATTGGTTTTGCCCGGTGGTGGCACATTGAAGGTACAATTTTTTTTTTTTGGAAAACCGTGGTTAGGATCTGGTATGTGGTAATCTTTTTTTTAGTGTGTCCTGCAATTATTCAGTTGATTTATTCATCAAAGGATCAGAAATTTTATCAATCCAATATGAATAAAAGTATAGAATCGTATCTCCACGAGTCTGGCAAACTCGATGGATCGAATTTCTCCAACTGGAAATTCAAGATACAGACTTTACTTGAAAGCGCAAATGCGTGGTCGATCGTTACAGGAAGTGAGCTGAGACCAGGATCAGCTGCACAAGAACAAGACTGGGATAAAAGGGAGACAAAAGCAAAGGTCATATTGAAGATGTCCGTCAAGGAAAATATTATCCCGCATATTAGAGACTGTAAATTGGCCACTGACATTTGGACGATGATTAAAAACCTATACCAGACACAGAATACAAACCGTGTCTTGTCACTCAAAGGCAAGCTGTTTGCGATGAAGATGGAGGAGAATGAGTCTGCTGCTGGATTCATTGCGAGAGTCAAAGACCTGAAGGACAGATTGGGAGATATCGGAGAGAAAGTTTCCGATTCAGATCTGGTCACGATCACATTGAATGGAATGACAGATGAATATCAGATGTTCATCACAGGGTTGGCAGCAAGGGAGAAAGCCCCTACGTTTGAAGAGTTGACAGGGATTCTGCTACAAGAAGAAGAGCGACGACAAAATATGAAATCACAGAGCAATGATCTTGCTCTGATGGCGAAAAGGCGACAGTACAGAGGGAAGAAGCCACAACAGCAACAGCAACCGCAGCAGCAGCAGAAAGGAGCCAACACATTTCAGAAGAGACCGTTTAAAGGTATGTCTGCTAATAATTTTCCCAGCAAGAAATGTTTTTACTGTGGAAAACCTGGTCATGAGATTAAAGATTGTTATAAGAGGCAGGCAGACGAAGGAAGAAACAAACAGAGAAAACATAAAGGTTACTTTGTTGAGGAAGAAGAGGACCATAGCCACGAACTTCGACTATTTACAGCCGATTGTGCCCTTTCAGCTTCAGAGGGAGATGAGGACGACATATGGTATGTCGACTCTGGCGCATCCTCACATATGACTGGTAAGAAGGACTGGTTTGAATGTCTTGAAGAAACTTCATGTGGGTCGAAAATTTATTTAGGGGATGATAGTGGATATGAGATCAAAGGATATGGTGACATTCAGGTAAAATTACCTAGCGGTAACATTAGACACCTTAAAAATGTATTGTATGTGCCCGGAATTAAGAAAAATTTGATCTCTGTCTCAATGATTACTGATCAGGACATGCAAGTTCAATTCTTTAAGACTAACTATGTCATAAAGGATAGCCAGATGGAAACAGTTGCAACAGGAGTGCGTGTGGGGAGCTTGTACAGATTAGACGTGAAAAGTATGACAAAGCAAGCAATGGTTGCAACTGGTTCGACAACTGAAGATCTCTGGCATCAGAGATTTGGCCATCTTAATCTGCAAGACCTCATCTTACTCCAGAGAAGAGGTATGGTTGATGGACTCCCTGTTTTCCATAATGTTAAGTTGGATTGTGATGGATGTGCATTAGGGAAAATGCATAGAGAAGAGTTCCTTTGCATGTTAATGGAAAAGAAAGAGATATCTTAGAACTGGTGCATACAGATATATGCAGACCTATGCAGACTAGGTCATTAGGAGGTGCATATTATTTTCTCTTATTTACAGATGATTGCACTAGGTTCTCATGGATATACTTTCTGAGTAAAAAGAGTCAGACCTTTCAATATTTTAAAGAGTTTAAATCTATGGTAGAAAACCAGACAGGAAAAAGGATAAAAATTCTCCGCTCAGATCAAGGGGGAGAATACAGGTTGGAAGAATTCATGAATTTCTGCAAGCAGCATGGGATTATTCAACAGTTCACAGTGCCCCACACTCCTCATCAGAATGGAGTGGCAGAACAAAAGAACAGAACTCTTGTGGAGTGCGCAAGGAGCATGCTTCAAGGTAAGGGTCTTTCAAATGGTTTTTGGGCAGAAGCTATTAACACTGCGGTCTATTTAAAGAATAGGAGTCCTACTAGATGTCTAGGCTTCAAAACCCCTTTTGAAGCATTATTTGGATTCAAACCAACAGTGAGTCATTTAAGAATATTTGGGTCAAAAGCTTATGCTCATATACCTAAGGCAGATAGGAAGAAGTTAGATCCAAAAGCCTTGAAATGTATCTTTGTTGGATATGGCACTGAGTTCAAGGCATATAAGTTATTTAATCCTGTGACTCATAAGGTTTTTGCAAGCATAGATGTCATATTTCATGAACAGGTTGAAGAAGGAAAGGATGACTCTAACAGTGATTGGCACATTCCATTGCTAATGGAAGAAAACGGTGAGGATGATGAAGTGCAGGAGCAGAAACAAGAAGAAGAAGTAACAGGTAATGTAATCAATGATGCAAGCCCAGAGAAGGCTGAAATGGACAGATTTGAGGTAAGTCCCCTACCAAGGAGATCGAGTAGGAAGACTCAATTACCATCCAGATTGAAAGACTATGCATTAATGACAAACATTTTAAACATTGTAGAACCTGCAAATTATGAAGAAGCAAGTAAATCTGATGCATGGATGGCTGCAATGTATGAGGAAATAGAATCAATAAACAGAAACCATACTTGGGATTTGGTTGAATTGCCTGAAGGTAAAACCCCCATAGGATGCAAATGGTTGTACAAACCTAAAATAAATGCGGATGGGAGTATAGAAAAACTTAAAGCTAGACTGGTAGCAAAGGGTTATTCACAGCAAGAGGGAATAGATTTCGATGACACCTTTGCTCCTGTAGCCAAATTAAACACTATTAGAATGCTAATTTCCTTAGCAACAAAACATAAATGGCAGCTACACCAGTTAGATGTTAAATCTGCATTTCTGAATGGTGACTTGAAAGAAGAAATTTATTTAGTTCAGCCTGAAGGTTTTGTGAAAAAGGGGCAGGAACATCTTGTGTGTAAATTGAAAAAGGCACTTTATGGTTTAAAACAAGCACCCAGGTCGTGGTATGAGAAGATTGATTCATTTTTTGTACAGCATGGCTTTCATAGGAGCTTGAATGATCCAAATCTGTATACCAAGTTTAATAAACAGAGGCAAATTATTTTGATTTCTTTGTATGTAGATGATATGATCATAACAGGGGATGCTAACAATCTGATCAAAGAAATCAAATGGCAGATGTCACAAGTGTTTGAGATGAAAGATCTCAGAAATCTCCATTACTGTTTGGGATTGGAAGTATGGAGAGATTCTAGACAAACTTTTCTTACTCAAGGGAAGTATGCCAGAAGCTTGCTGGAAAAGTTCAGAATGGAGCAGTGTAGATCAGCAGCAACACCATTGCAGCAGAACTTAAAGTTGAGAAGTGATGATGGTACTAAAGCGGTGGATGCCACTATGTATAGACAGCTAGTTGGTAGTTTGATATATCTCACTACAACTAGACCGGATTTGGCATACTCTGTTAGTACATTGAGCCAGTTCATGTCAAAACCACTCGAAAGTCACTGGATCGCAGCAAAAAGTGTGTTGAGGTATCTTAGTGGTACTAGTAATTATGGTATTTTGTACACTGACACTTCTGATGTTACTCTAGCAGGTTTTTCAGATTCAGATTGGGCAGGTAACTTGGATGATCGAAGATCTATCACAGGTTACGCTTTCAGCATTGGATCCGGTGTCATAGCATGGAGCAGCAAAAAGCAAAGCACTATAGCCTTATCTTCATGTGAAGCTGAGTACCAAGCATTGTGTGCAGCCACATGTGAAGCTATCTGGTTGAGAAGACTTCTCAACGATGCAGGAGAAGAACAGAAAGAATCAACTATCATCAAAACTAACAACCAGAGTACCATCAAGCTTGCATACAATCCAGTTTTTCATAAAAATACCAAGCACATCGATACTCAGTTCCATTTTGTTCGAGAGAAACTAGAGTCAAAAGAGATATTTGTTGAATATTGTAAAACTTGTGACAATATGGCTGATATATTTACTAAGCCTCTTGGGCGTGTAAAGTTTGAATTGTTTAGAAGGATGCTAGGAGTTCGGGATAATCCTTTCTCCATTAAGGGGGGGAGTTGAAAATAATTAATATTATTTTATATTAATGGAGAAATGGTTACACAAGTTGTAACGTATCTCCTTAGTTTAGGATTAGTTCCTACAATTTAGGAGTTTGTTTCCAACTTCCTAATTCCTCGTGTTGTACTTAATGATGTAATTCCTCATTCATGAATGTAGAGTAAACTCTGAGTGTTCTCTCAGTTTGAGTGCAGTCTCCAGGTGCAGTACTCACCTGTGAGCTGCAACTCCTTCTTTTCATTTCAGTGTCATTTTTATCTATTTTATGCCTCCGGTCTTGATGTGTCCTGCGATCCAAACTTTATGGGATAAATCTTCGTATTAAAAAAAAATATATGTTTTTTAAACTCTCTAACATGGATGCTAAAAGAAATACAATTACTAACCTTAAATCTTTCACATTCTATTGAGAGTTATCCAAGGGAGACAAAACTTTCAAGAACTGCAAGAAAATCCACTTGTCCAATGAACCCACAAAAGGAAAATTTCTTTAGCGTAAGGCTTTAAGTACATTAACCTCCATCCTGGAAAAATGAAGAGATCCACAACACTTGAGCTCCAACATTGACATCCTGGGACAATCGTGCACTATGAAACTCAACAGTTTTGACAAGTTCACTGCCATTTAGATTTCAACCTCAAATTCAATAATATTTAGACACTTGAGATAGACTGGAAAAATTTTCACATTGCTCAGGCCTATAAAATATTGAATCTTAAAGTTTTGAAGAAGAGGGAATTTTTCTACAAGATGCTCAAGTGTATCATCATTTGTATCGATGAATGAAAAATAGCTTTCAAGGCATCTAAAGCCGTTGAAGTAATGGGGTAGCCGTGTTAAGTAAAACAACTCGAGTTTCGATGATGTTAGGAATTTGCAAGAATATGCAAACATTTACCAATTCTCCCTCTATCAAGATCACCCAAAGTTCAAAAGTTTAGAGCTGAGCGGAATGAAGAACAGGACATAATCAATATCCTATTTTTTTGTTTCTCCATCATGAAAAAAACTTGAAAGGAAAATTTGAGATGAGTAAATAAAGTGCAGAGGTACCTCCATCTAATTGGATAACAAGTTGGACCATCCAATAAAATGTCGATTCCGAGATCGATTTGTTTCACTCATTTTAAAGATGTAGATTGAACCCATCTCTACAAACATTTACAAATTCTCCCTCTACCAATATCACCCATGGATACTAAAAGTTTAAACCTTTCAAGATAGTCGGAATGAAAGAACATGACAAAATCAATAGCCTTTTCTTTTTGTTTCTCCATCATGAAAAAAAATTAGGAAGGGAAAGTTGAGATGAGGTAATAAAGTGCAGAGGTACCTCCATCTAACTCAATAGCAAAGAAAAACGTGTTACATCTCTTAAACAAAGTTAGGAGAGAATGTAAAAATATAGTATGCTGTTTGGAAAAACGGTCAGTCTATTCCTTGCCATTGATGCAGTTCTGAGAGATGAAATAGGATGAAACGAGAGAATGAGATGTGATACAAAATGTAGAGGAGCATAGGACCGTTGTGTTGATCATTGAATGCCAACGTCAATGAAACTTTGGTTTCTCACATCTTGATAATCCACCGCGCAAGCAAGAGAAGATGGGTCACTATCCTGAAAACCTCCGAACTATGCCATTCATTTGTCCCAACTAGCATATTCAACCATTCCTCCCGAGAAAACCAAACTCGCAAGGAAGAGGCTCTCAACCTCTTAGAAAGCTTTTGTGTAGTGGTGGCCTATCACTGTACCGAATTTTAATTGACAATACCGATTTTTAATCTAATGTCAGAAACTACTTTGGTTGGATATGGATCACGAACTAGAACCAGATATGTTGTTGGGTATCAATATCGATATCAAAGGGATGTTATGTCTGGACCATGCTCATGAGATTAAATTCTAGTTCCAGCTGGAATGACATTAAATTCTAGTTCCAGCTGGAATGACAGAGGTAATATCTTATTTCATAGTTAGGTGGAAGAGACATTAATAGGGCTTGGTGAGTTAGCTAGGTAGTTAGGAGAGGGTAAATGAAGGAGGCATGGATCTAATTGCCTAAAACATTTCAATCGTTTAGCGTTTGATCCAATGGTGAAGAGAGAGACAAAGTGGTAGCTAGGAGAGTTGTTTTATGTTTGATTTTTTTCATTATGTTGATTTCTTAATTTCTTAATATTTAAATTTAAAAAATATTTAAAAAATATTTTATTTAATGATATTTAAAATTTTCAAACATGTTGTTTATTTAGTGGTATTTTAAAATAATAATAAAGAAATTAGAATTTATTTTTATAATTTAAAAGAAAAGGGAATTATTTGAATTTATTAAAAAAAATTATTTTTAAAATATGTATCGTGTCAAATATTTTGAAATTGCATTTTAATTTAGGTATATATATGACATTTAGAAAGTATTTTTCATTTAACTCTTTTAGAGTCATAGAGATAATAGAGTCTTTTACCCCAAATATTTTAGGAATTGTCCAATGGCATGTTTCATTATGTTTCTTATGTGAGTTTCTTCTTATTAGCAATGTTGATTTTCTTCTTTATAAAAAGCATGAAATATTTTGATCTTTTAGATTAGGTTTGACCACATACTTGTAATATTTTATTTTTCTTTATCCCATATTTCTTTTTTGCATTTAGGATTTTCCTTAATTAAGATGTAATAATACTTTTAATATTATCAATGTTTTGCAAGAATAAATTATTTATTTATTTTCCAATGATTTAGCCAAAAAGTGGCATCTTTATATCATCCTCATCCATAGTTGGTTTTGGCTAGAGTTTCAAGTAATTTTTGGGAACCTCATCTTTTATCTTGTTCATGTACATTAAATACCTAATCATAGCCCTGCCCTCAATGGGAGAAATGCTTGCTTATTTGATGATGATATGATAGACTATATTTCCTTTAATATTGATATTATCAGTTATGAAATTCTTTTGGATATCTATCTCTCTAGGATTTTTTAGAAACACTACATCCCCAAAATTCACATCCATATAAGATAATGGCACTAACAAGAGTCTCCAAAAGGAGATTTTTCTTATCCCATTTTCTCTAATGGTGCCGTTCTAATTGAGCTTGTATTGAGTATCAATTTTGAAATATTTGTAAGAAGGTACTTCCGCCAAGCTATTTCCATCATATACTAAAATGTCATAGGTGACTTTTTTGGATTATATTTTCATCATCTTTATTTTGTCAATGTTCAAAGTCTTACCCATACTAGAAAATAATTTTTTGAGGATTCTTAGTAGTTTAATGAGGTCATAAGGATTCATAGCCATATGAACAATATCATCAATATAAAAAAGAAGGATGATAGAATTGTATCAACATCACTTGCATCTTCCAAACAAGGTTCTAGCTTGTCAATGTATATGCCAAAAAGAGTAAGGGACTAAGGAAAACCTTTCTTGACTCCTATATTATAGTGAATTTCTTTCAACCGACCCTTCTATGTCTATAATATCGAATAGAGATTATTAATGATGTTTTATCAATATGTTAATGCAATCGTCAGAAGGGACATTATTGTGAGTTGTTGTAGAGCTAGGTCTTTGCTTCTTCAATGCATTTGTCAATGGATCCCAAAGATGCTCAACACTAGTCAATGTGACAAAAAATGTTATTGGACTAAGTTGGTGTATCATTACAAAGATTTCTTTTCTTATGCTTTCAAATTAGTCAGTAGACGTGTGAATGTATTTCAAATATTGATATTGAATCGATTATTGCAATATTTTTTGAAGATTGTTTCTATTTTTGACATCTTTAGTAAGTATTTTTCACCCTTTTATCTCTCCACTACAAATAGACATCTAGGCCGAGTTGGAAGCTGGATTTATCAATATACAAATCTCTTTAAAAATGTACTCGTAATATGTGTTGAGAAGTCTCCATACATATGAAATAGCTCCCATTATGCAATTCATTGATAGGAAAAGTGGTTGATGACATGAAGAAATAGATTAGAGCTATAAAACAATGTAGGAAAGTTAAGTTCTCTAGGGAAATTGTCCTGGAAAATGCCCAATGGTTGTAATCATTTAGAAGACACAATTTGTATTATTCTTGTATCAAGATCATGGATTAGATGGGATTTTGAGTAGCCGTACATAAGTGTTTCTGATTATGGCTCTAGATTGTTTTCATCATTTGGTGAATCTAGTGGATTCACCAAATGAAGGCTTTATTTTTGGCCATGTGGTAAGAGGCTCCAGAATCAATGAGCCACTCATGAGAATGAGAAGAAGAAGATGCATTCAATTCATAACCAGAACTTGATGCTTGACAACCACATCGAGAAATTTCCATTTCCAAAGATGAAGTTGAAGAGTTCTCCAAATGGATGTTGTGCTTCTTCATTGTTGCTTCCAAGGCTTCCATCTTCTTAAAACATTTTGACTCTGTTATCACTCCAATAATTCTCAAGGGTTGAACTAGTCTTTTTGGTTTAAAGAATATTCGAGGTAACCACAAACCTACGTTTAAGCTCTAGGATCTAGCCTTCCTAATGCTTAGAGAGGGCTCTCTCTATATGATTTATCTTTGTTGATTTTAATTGATTTTAGGCTAGTTATGTGGGATTAATTTGGATTTTGATTTTGGGTTTGGTTTGGTGGTGGAATCTCTGGTTTAGATGGATAGACATAGGTCTGAATTCCATTGGGCTAATGGAGTCAATGTGTCAAGCAGTCAAAGTAGAATCAAGGATCTAAAGGGAAGTGTTCACAGGGAAAGATAGTTGAGTAACTTCAGATCCTTAGGCTGATGGTAAAAATTATTTCAATCGGGACTAGAGAGAAATTAAGGGTTCTCAGATCTGGATAATGAGTGAAATAACAGAGGTCAATCAAAACTAGGGAGAAATTAAGAATTCCCCAATCTGGATATTAGTGGAAAACATAAAAATGAAATAACAGTTCAAGACATAGTGTTTTTAAATATATTCTGAAATAACATTCATGCTATACATTTAGATATAGAAAACACGCAAGTATGTGAAAACTTCATATAAAAATAAAGAACAATTGAGAGTACTTCACTGAAGTGGCCCAACACATGAATCTTGTAATATCATATCTCTTTATTGCTCAATCCAATTTGCTGACTTGAAAATGGTACAAAGAACCCTCTGGTTCAGATCAGTACATCTATAGAAATGTTTAGCAATCCAAAATACACACCTCAATACTTCAAAATGTGAAGTATTTACACAAAAACTCTTACAAATGCAAGTTGTCCTTTCTTTTATTGAATTTTTTGTTTTGTTGTCTTTGATATTTTGCTAATTTGTCTCTGACTGTTGCTCAACGAAGGTTGTCTTTTAGGTAATGGAGTTTCCTTCACGTTGCAACTTTCACTCTGATTTATCATTTCTGTTTTTTCTTTTAACTTGTTTCTTTCATCTGATACACTTTAACTTTGATACTCTTTGACTATCACTATTGTTTTTTCACTTTAAAATTTTACTACTCTATTTACTGTTTTACCTTCACAATAAATCAATCAACTTTTCCAATTCTCTGCATCTGGTAACTTGATTTTTACCATCCTTATGAATATCTCATCAGCCTCTGTATACTTTGAAAAAGTAGGTTTGTTGATGAATAAATGTTTTACCTCATGCTGTAGGTAAAAAATATTCTCAAAATTCTTGTAAAGTACTTTCTCTCTTGGAATTCCTTGCATGGATGAATTGTTTTCTTGTTCCTTAGCCACTTCTCTAATTTTCTTATCATAGTCTTCTTGTTTCATCAACCTGTCATTAATAATCAGTGGATTTGGAAGGCCTTTCTATCTCAGAATATCAGACTTCATCATGAATCTAGTTATGCCAAGCTCCATGTTCTGACATTTTTCTTCTAGCTGTATCATAAAGTTCCTTTTTGAAATCACCTTCCTACAAGAATTGTATCTGTCCTATCACTAATTCCAATCTCTTCTAATTCTTTCTTATTCTTGGAATAAAGAAACTTAATGATTTCATTAGCCTCTTCTGGCTTCTTACCAAGTTCTTCTTTGATTTTTTGGATGTCTTAACATGTTTCTTTGATGATATCTTTCTATTCATAAATAGCCTGAATGGATGACCAAATATCATTGACAGATTCAATGATATTGGACCATAATTGCTGCTTGGCTTGTGCCATTGGTTCTTTCAGAGTTAAATCTTTCTCTAATTTCTTCAATTTCTCTGTCAACCTATTTATCTTCTATACTTCATTATTGTGCATAATCTGAACTAATTTCTTCTCATCACTCAGACTTTTCAACTATTCTTTAAGTCTGTTGATTTCATTAGTTTGAATATGCATTTCATGCATTTCTTTTACAAGTTTACCTGCTTCATCAGTAGGTTGTGCTGATGTTGTAGATGAATCTGTTGCTGAAGTGGTTGCTGATGTAACAGGAAGTGTTGTAGCTATTGGAACTGAAGGGGCCAATGACTCTGCTAAGGTGGAAGGAACAGTTGTAATGACTACAGGAATAACAGTGATAGGGCCTTCTTCTGATCTAGCTTTTTTCTCCTGCACTAGCTTGTCCATCTCATTTTCCATTTCTTTTAGTTGGGTAGTTAATTGAAGAATGAGGTTCATCATCTCATCTTTTTGTGCTTCATTTTCTAACACTTCCTTTGCCTATGGATGTTCAGTTGGAGGCAGTTTGAGTTTCTTCTTTAATGCAACAATGTCTGCATTCTTCTTTTTTATGAGTTCATCTACAAATTTTACATTTGTTGGATCATATCCTACTTCAATAATCAAATCTTCCAGAGATTTAATTCTGTTATCTTTAGCCTGTGAGGATGCCTTTTCTAACTTTAGTTGATATCTGATGATCTCTAGAGTGTTTTGCAGCTTATGTACACTCATGGCTTTGTTTGTCATGGTAGAATACAACATTTCACCAACTTGCTTGTGAAATTCTATTTGATCTATAAAATGAAGATCTTTTGCTTGAACTTCATAGGATGTATTTTTCTAATCTGCTAATGATTTGGGATGTTTTACTATGGGCTACAGGAAGGTCATATGCATCTTCCTAGTCTTGTAGTCAAATGCAGAAAGAAATATGCTTTGGTCACTAGGTGAATGCTTCCAGTATTGGGTATATGTATCTGCTTTTAAGGCCTCATTTCTGATCTTGATTTATTTTTACTTCTGCATGATGTCCTACTCTTTCTCTGTTGGCTTACTAGATGAAGACACTTCAATACTATGTTGTTTCTGAATCATCAAAGTGTTTGATGTTGAAGGTTGGTGAGTTTCTTCAGAAACTACAGGAGGTGCATTATCCTTTACCACTGTATTTGTGTCAATCACTTCAAAAGTTTCCACTTCTTCATTTACATGATTTAATTTTGGTTTCTTCCTGTACATCAATTTGAATTTTGTTTCAGTTGTAGTTTGTGCTGAGTATGATCCTTCTTCTCCTTCTCTTTTAGAGTTCCTATCTTGTGGGGCTGGAGTCTGCAAGTTGTAACTAGCATCACCTTGCTTCTCTGCCTCTTTTAAAGTGTTCTGCAACCATTCAGACTGATTGAAGTACTTCTCAATGTCTGGCTTGGATTCATGTACGTAAGGATTTAATTTAAATTTAACTTTTAACTTTCTTATTACTCCTAAAGGATCATAATACCACTAGAAACTCCGATTGAACTTAAATTCCTGCAAATATTTTTCTGCTTGTGGACTTGCATCTCTATTGTTGCAAATAAAAGGACCAACTTGATTCTTTAAAATTTATTACATCAGAATTAAGGATCTGCCTGATATATTCAAGGGAAAATAACCTCATTGGGAGGTATTTGGGTAGCTTATATGGAAAGAGATTTAATCCATATACCCTAATCTGTGTGTGGTTTTGATAAAGGTACCAATCTTCTGTTCTACTATGCTGTGATAATTGCAGGACCTTTTTAATCTCATCACTGACTCTTGGTTGAATGATGTTGTTCAACATGTTGACAATTGGATGGATAAAGGATTCAATGAAGTCTGTGTATGTCAATTATGTGGATTCTTTCCCAATTAATGGAGTCCAAAATATTATTGATTGTGGATTACCTTCAACATCCAATTTTTGAAGGTTGATGGGAAATTTTTCAGACTGCAAAGTATAAAAACATGTGGAATAAAACATATGAGTACTTGAAGACACCTTCTTCAGGTAATTTGACCAACTGTTCATGAATTGTGTCATCAAGGTACTGGGAAAAATTGAATATGGTAGCAGGAGGCTGACCATGTGTGAAAGTAGACAGGAAACCTAAGACTGAGGCATCAACATGCTCATCAGTAAAATAACCAAGAATAAAAGACATCATGCTAATGATATGTCTGGTTCTTTCAGAAAATATGCTTGATGGATATGGAGGGTTGGTCTTGGGAGTCTCGACTGATGAGGGAATGAATGTCTAAAATATCCGGAACCTCTTGGGGAAGTCTAGATTCAGATACAACTGTGTGAGGGTCTTAATAGATAAAGGGGTTTCATTAGCCCCAGATTGGATCTACAACATCTGATTTATTGATTCAGTTGTGATAGTGAAAATAATTTCTTTACTAGGGGTTATTAGGGCTTTTTGGTTAGGGAAATAACAAGTTTGGAAAAATCTAATCACCTCTGGACACTAAAAGGTTTGTGGGACAACATACTTGGGAAAATTGGACTCCCAATCAAAAACCTCATCAACTTGGTCAATTGATTTGTCATGGCTCCAGTAGTGGAGCTCAAGAAGGTTAAACTTCGTGACAGGGTCACTAATTTTAAAATCTTTGTCTGCTAAGGGAGTGTGTTCTACATCCACAACTGGAGGTTGCAGGGGATTAAGTGATATAATGCTTTAAGAAGCCATAGATTATTTGATTTTATTCAATTAATTACTCTTTTGACTTAGAAAAAATAGGTTCAGGCTTTTAGGAGCACCTACGAAAGATATTTACAGTCTATAGAAGGGTTTGGGAAACCAATTTATCAAATATTACACTTTGTGATAAAAAATAGTCCGAGGCCCTACAAAATATTGTGAAAAGATTATCACAGTTGGTAGAAAAGGTTTTAAAGGCAATACTGGCTTTTTATATGGCTTGCTAAGCTCTTAAAGTGGTTCAAATGATTGAATTACTTTCTTTTAGCTTAAAAAATGGCCTTGGCTCTTCAAGAATACCTGGACAATGAAGCTCTGGTATGCAGAAGGGTTTTTAGGGGTATCGAGAGCTTTCTAAAGCTTCAGGGGTATTTATAATGCTTCAAATAAGTTTTGCTGTGTTTCTGAGAGTGAAGAGCTTCAATTCTGGTTGAATTAGCTTGATAACAGGTCGACGCCAGTTCTTTGGCTCGGAAATAGGTCAGCAGAGCTGTATTTTCGCTAATATGAACAAAAAATGGTAAAAAAGTCATGGCAAGGGCAGTATTTATGTTTTAATCTGCATTGATTAAGCTTTAATGCATGGGTTAAATTCAAATGACAATGTGGTTTTGATTGCAACGGGCAGGAATACAACCTAATGGTTTTCGCATCGACAGAAGGTTGTATGTGGTATTTTTTGGAGGGATGCGATGCAATGGAAAGTTGCCACGTAGCAGGGAGCGGGGCTCCGAAAACAACTATTTTCTCAAGGCCTTTGGTTCGTTAAATATTTTGCTATCTGGCATGCGAAATGAGTTATTGACCAATGGATCCTATCAATCAAGATCTGACAGTTGGGAAAATAGCAGGGAACTGTCGAGGATTTGACAGGCGGTGGGGCCCGGGATAATGTTATGTGATAGGTTTATGTGATATAATAATATATGAAGGGGTAGGGACTTTATAATAGGCGGGGTTTATAACAAGTGGGCCCGAGAATAGTTTATGCGATGTCATATGTGAAGGGTTTAAATGTATTAGATTTATAAGATAGGCCCAGGACATATCCAATGCAGAAAAACCATAGGTTATAAATAAAATAAGGGTTGGGGAAATATATATATATATATATATATATATATATATATATATATATATATATATATATATATATATATATATATATATATTGGAATTAATTAAATACGGGTTTAAGGTTTTTATAAGGGGAGTTAATACATAATTTAGGTTAATAAAAAATACAATGAAATGTTAAATAAGTGCGGGATTTTAAAAATACACTAAGGATAGTGTTTAAAACTAATATCAGGGTGGGATTTTCATAGTGGGGCATGATATTATTATTTTAAACTTGAAACTTAGGATAAGTGTATTTTAGGGGGTATAATGAATGAAAATGGAAGTTAATAAAGGGTTTTTACTTCTCCAAAGGGGAAATATTCTTTTTAACTAAGGAAAATGGATTTTTGTAAAGAAAAATGAGTGATGTAATGGGAAAAGGTAAAATGAAAGGGAAGGAGAATTTTTACAAGGGAACATGAATTTAGAGGGAAACTAGTAAGTATGAATTGATCAATCTCTGCTATCCACGCCTTATGAAAACTGCTTCTGCATACCCATCATCTATCCTAACATTTTTTCTTCATTTCTTTGGGTGCATTTGAGCTTGCAAACCCTTTTTTACTTTTCTTTTAACAACAAACTATCTAATTATATCCTTATTACTTCCAATGGCTCAGATTAAATCGTTGAGCTCATTTATTATTTTCTACCTATCTACTGATCTGCCAAGGTTAAACAGTATAGCTAGATCTTTATTCTCTATCTATCAACATGAAATTTAAAGCATGAAAGATTAAGATTAAGCAGTTTGACCTTCATGGATTGTGGCATTTTCTGACAAGCTGCACACAATCTTATTTTTTCAAAGTAAAGTAAAAAGTAGTGGCATTTGAATTTGCATCACTTTCATGATCTATTTTTATCTTTTTTTTGTTGGTGTTCATTTTTTTATATTCTATTCTTTTTTTTCTTTTTTTTCTTTTTTATTTATTTATTTATTTATTTTTTTCAGTCCTTTGATTTTTCTCTTAGGAATTTTTACCCTCTTTACATTTTTTAATATGGGAAAACAATTTGCAGAAAGAAAAGTATGTACATATTACATGACTAATCATATTCAATTCAAAATTATGAATCCTATTATTATAGGACCCTAACAATGGCTCCACATGGGGATGGCATTTCCTGGTGAAATGTCAAGAACTTTAAGATTAGTAGCCTTTGAACTTTGATTGTGATTGCCTTGGGACTATTTTCTAAGCTTTTCTTTATTCATACTTATGATATTTTGTCTTTCGAAGGGACTTCTCTCTGGGCTTCAACTTTGTAAGAAAAACATCCAATCCGATCTAAACTCCGCAATGTTATGTACAATGAGAAAATTAAACAAAGTGAACTACTATTAATCTGGGGAATAATAATGCTTCAGCATCATACCATTGATAGGTCCACGTGGAAGATTTGATCCATATAACTCCTTCAAAAATAATGCATTGTTACTTCTGCAACCATAAATGATATAGGGACCTGTCCATAGGAAATCAAATTTACCATGTTTACCTTTTTCTTCTCTTCTTTAATCCCACTTAAGAACTTTGTCACCTATGTAAAAATTATCTTCCTTTGTTTTCTTGTCAAATATTTTTTAATATTATCTTGGACAACTTATGACTTGACATAAACTTTTCCTTGGTTTGCTACAAGTGTATGGTTTGATTTATCCTTCTCTGGATATCATTGGTTTCTACCTACAGTTCTTGGATCATCTTCATCGCTATTACTCCTAAAGAGGATGGAAAAAAAGTGTCCATCCCATATACTAATTGATAAGGGGATGTACCAATGGAATTATTTGTGGTAAGTATGTCTTCCCATAAGGTATTAAATAACCTTTTGTTCCGGGTCTTTTTGTTGTCTTCTAGAAATTTCTTGATGATGTTAACCAGACTTTTATTGGAGGATTATGCAAGTCCATTACCTTGAGGGTAATAGGCAGTGGAATGGCCAAGGTTTATGTGGTATTTGTTATAGAAGTCAATCATTTTCTTAGACTTGAAAGCAACTGCATTATCAGTAATGAGCTTTTGAGGGCATCCAAATCTAGATAGTGTTATCACTCAGTAATTTCTCCAAGTTCAAGAGAAATAGTTCGAGGTAACCACAAACCTACTTCAAACTTTAGGATATAGCCTTCCTAGGGTTCAGAGAGGGTTCTCTCTTTAAAGTTTAACTTTGTTTTGATTTATAATATTAGGCTAGTTATGAAAGTAAAATTTGGTTTTGGTTTAAAGGGTTTGGTTGGAAAAAATCACTTGGAGGTAAGATAGAGAGAAATATACTTGTCCATTGGGATATGGGGTCTAAATCAAGCTAGCAGCACTAGAAATCAAGGCCAAAAAGGTACAAATATATTCAGGGAAAGATAGATAAACCTTAGAGATTTGAGAAAGTGGTATTTTGTGAGGTGTTATGATCAGGATAAAGGGCACTTAAGGATCCTTTGATCCGGAAAATGGAAGTATAAGGCAGAGGTCAAACAGGAGAAGGAGCAATTAAGGGTTCCTTGCACCAGAAATCAGAAGAAAACATTAAAATGGAAACTAGTTAAAGTCAGGGAGCACTTGATTAATCCTGTAGTAATACTCCTAGTTACACATTCAGACAGAACAAACATAAAATGGATGCATGAAACTTAGAAAAGGAAACAATGACAAGTAGGAAGTACTTCACTCATCAGCTTATCACAGGGATCCTGAATTATGATGCCAGTCAGCTTGTCCAGTCTGCTACTTCGAATTCAAACACACAATAGCCTCCAATGTTAAAAACAAATGTCTATAGTAAATCCAACAATTTTATTCCACCCAAAATACATCAAAGAGTGAAGTATTTATACAAATTCTAAACTAGAATATCTTGAAAAAATATAAAGATTGGTTTACAAATATCTCCAACTGTTTTACATAAATAGAACTTAAGTAAAGGACACTCAAAACTAATGCATCTATTTGGCACTATTTTTATGTATAGGTGATGAAAAAGAGGAGAATTCGAATTTTATTTGAACTCTTAGTTGATGATGAGGCATCCAAGTCACTAACTGTTTCCTTTTTTGTGCATTCTGCTCCAGCAATTCTGCAAACTTTGGGTCCAATGATACCTTTGTATGTATCAATATGAAATATATATGTACAAAGTGAAAGAGGTTATTTTAGATGAATATATGGGTGAGATAAACCTCTCTCAGTTTCCTAAATTTCTGCTCTAGCTGTTCACAATAGGCTCTGCAACAATATGTGTAAAACAACGTTTTGCAGTGTCTGAAAAATAGGCTGTAAAGATGCGCATGTATATTTAATTATGTAATAGTTGTGCACAAAGTGAGATAGGTTTTTGTAGATGGCTCTCTTAGGAACGAAAACCGCCTTCAGTTTTGTAATATTTATTTCTTATTTGCCACAATATTCTCTTCAAAATGATGACTTAACAGGAATTTTCTGCATAATGTTCTTTCCAATATTGTTTAATATTCCCAACCCATAATGACTGTTAGAAAAGTGAGAGAGGTTTTTGTAGTTTTACATCTTAATAACATAAAAATCCTTCCATTTTACAAAATTCATCTTGGATTGGTCACAATAGTTTCTGCAAAACAATGACTTAAACAAGAAATTTCTGCAAAAAATGTTCCTTCTTGTTATGTTTTCATCTTTTAACCTTTTTGTTATTTTAAATGTTTTTACTTTCACTTTGGATAAACTTCATTGTTGTTGGTGAAAGAATTTTCATCTCTTTTAACCATTACTGAATCTGTTTTTACTTTTATTGTTTTACCTTGACTGCTTTGTAACTTTGTTTTAACTTTCACTCTTACTTTTACCTGATACACTTTAACTCTGATGCTCTTTGACTGTTCTGTTTTCACTGTCATTGTGAATTATGATTTCACTTTTACCATTCACTGTGCACATTTCATCATTCCGATCTCTCTCTGACTTGATTTTATTCTTTCTTTGTATACAAACTGTTTGTTGAATGAAGCTTTTGAATTAAAATATGAGAATTTGGAGCAAACAATTTTGTCAACTAGTATTGAAAATATTGGCCCAATTTCATATTCTGATAATAACCTGAAAAATCAAACAATTTTTTAATGAAATCCAGGTCTTCAAGGGAAGCCAATAATTCTTTTTATGGAACAGGGAATATAGTGAAAGGATTTCTAGCCATAGCAGGGGTTTTCTCGCAATTTTAACCTTAAGGTCTTAGGAACTCTGTTTTTAGGTTTTTTGTACACTTCTGTAAGTTTAGACTGTTTATAGAAGTATTTTTGGCTTAGACAGGGGTTCTTGCATAAAAATAGGTATAATATGGTTCTATCCTTGAATTCATCTTTCAATTCCAATCTTCAAAATGATTTAAAAATGGCTCTGAGGCATTTGATAGGTTCTGCAGTATCTTTTCTGGTGCAAGACGCAGCTCCTCAATCAGTCATCATGGGTGTCCTTTGGTAAATTTCGGAGGTTTCGGGCATAAAAATGGAAACCAGGGGTTTTAACAGAGTTTATACAGTGGGGAGAGGTAATGCAGAAGGCGTAGGTTTTAAACGAAAGGAGGTAGAAGAATGAAAAATGCATATACAAAGGTTTAATAAACATTTTGGTTGTATTAACCCTTTGCATTGAATGCAGGTAGCATCAGGTGAGAGGGCGGTTTCAGAATTCAAATGGAAAAACCGGGTAGTGGTTATCGCACGGGGTTATGGTTGTAAGATGCTTGGAGCAAAACCCACGTGATCCAATAAATGGAGGCCATGTGGAGGGGAGAAGTCTTGGCGAAACCACCTATTTCGCATGCATTTGGAGTTCGACAAGACATGCATGTTTTCAACACGATATCGCATATCAACCGTTGGATCTATGGATTGGATGTGAAGGGTTGAGATTTCTCTAGGAGTTGCGTTGAATGGAGAGATATGGGACTAGGGCTATATATGTGTGGATAGTTAAAAATATAATTAAACCTTATGATTAGTTGCAAGTAAAGTTTTATATATAGAGGCGGCAAGGGTTAATTTTATACATTGGTTTATATGATAGCGGAGGGATAATGGTTTAAAACATAGAATAATGCTTTAACCAACATACAAAGGTGTGGGATTTTATGTATAAGAGGAGAGGGTTTTAATCTTTATGAAAAATAAACCTTACTTTTAATTCAAAAAGACCTTGGGTTATAGAATTATGCGGGGGGAGGGGGGGGGGGGGGGGGCGTGGTTGTTGCAATGTATTATTATTTAAAGCATTGTGGAACGTTTTAATAAAACACATACGGGTGCGGTATTTACTTTATTTATATAGTTTTTAAACCTTTTGAATAGTTTAAAGACCATAGGGGTGGGATATTTGATTTAATGATAAGTTTTAGACCAAAGGGTGTATAATTGGGGTTTTATTTAAGCACATGGATAATAAACTGTGGTGTAAATCATTGTAATAGTGGGTTTTTTTTGGAGTATTTTAAATATAGGGAATCAATAAGGAGGATAGGGGATTTCTTAGGGATTTAATAAAATATGTTAAAATTTAATATGAAAGGGTAGTGTAACGCAAAACAAAATACATAAAATCTCTAAATAAAGTGTAAAAAGCAAAGCATTGCTCATCTTTATATTATTTCATCAATACTTAGGATAAATGTAGTTTTGAGGGTTTCATGAATGCTTCTGAAGGGATGAAGTTAATTATATGGGATTTTAATCTTCGCTAAGTAAGAATGTGTCTTTAATTAGGAAAAGAGGTTAAAATGTATGAATGAAGGATGAATGATGATAAATGGGGATTTAACATAAGAACTCAATATTTTCAACTAACTAATCATCGAGCCTTGGGTCCGGTCCCAACAAAATTCAGAGAAATTCTTTGAGCTTGTTTGAATAATAGCTTAGAATACTGAATACTTACGGGGGATGGGAAATTAGTGAGTTTTCCCGATGATCATTATTACATGCTTTCTCCACTTTTTTCTACCTACTCAACATTATTCTAACATTTTTTCTTCATTTTGTAGGTGCATTTAGGCTTGCAACCTTGAAACATTTATTCTTTTAAAGCATAAAATATCTAAATCCAACTTATTTCATCCGAGGGCTCAGATTAAACTGTTGAGCTCCTCCTTTTTCTCTACTTATCTACCGATTTGTCAGGTTTAAACTGTCTAACAGATCTTTATTCATTGTTTGAAACATGAAATTGAAACATAAACAGTTAATATTAAGCTATTTAACTGATCATGGATTATGGCATTTATTGACACTCTGCACATAATCATTATTCTTTGAAGTAAAAAGTAAAAGTAGTGACATTTGGACTTGCTCACTTTCAAGTCTAAGTTTCATTTTTTTTTTTTTAGTCTACATTTTTCAAGTCCTTTGATCTTTCTTTTAGGACTTTTTACCCTTTTTTTTATTTTTATTATTTATTTTTATTTTTTCAAAATATGGAAAAACAACTTGCAGAAAGCAAAGTATGTACATATTTTACAAGACTATCAAAAGTCAATTCAAAATTATGAATCCTATATTTATAGGACCCTAACAGATAGTATATTGTTTTCTAGGAATGAGATTATGACAAAATCAGTGGCTTGTCTAGAAGGAATGGCTTCAATCCACTTGGTGAAATAGTCAGTGGCTATAAAAATCCATTTGTGCTAGGCTGAGGAGGGTGGGTGAATTTCACCAATGAAGTCTAAACCCCATTGTTGAAAAGGAATTTCGGTGGAGATGGGTTTGAGGAGTAAAGGTAATAGTTTTTTCTTCCCTTCAAAGGTTTTGGATTTGTGACAGGAGGTCACATACTTTCTTACATCTACAAAAAGAGTGGGTCGATAAAAACCAACCCTTAAAATTTTATCTGCAGTTGACTTCCAGTAAAGGTGTCCTCCACAGTCACCTACATGAAACTCTTTCATAACTTTATCAGCTTCATCTTTAAGTAAAAAATTCAATAAAATTCCACCATGATCTTTCCAAAACAAAGCATTATCTATGATACAACATTTCATTTCTTTTAACTTTAAAAATCTAGCTTTAGTTTTAGACAATCTAGGAGGAGCTTGTAAGTTTAGTAATACAAATATATATCTGCATACCATGGTGAAACTAAGAAATATTCACTGATTTGTGGAGTTTCCATCTCTTCTTGATCATCTAATTGAGCAATAAAATTTATATCTACATCCTGACAGTTTGATTCAGCCATGAGTTTGGCTAAACCTTGGCCTTTAATGAGTTTGGTGGGCTTAATTTCATTGTCATATTCCAAAATAGTGGCAATCCATTTTTCTCTCTCACCATCAGGCCCATTCTAAGTCAGAATGTCCTTCACTACTGAATTTGGAACATACGCAATAATGTGTGAAAACAAGATATACACTCTAAAGTCTTTGATAGCCTTCACTAAAGCCAATGCCTGCTTTTCCATTATGTTATACTTTAGTGTGGCATCTCTTAGTGATTTGTTGAAAAAAGCAATGTGTTGTTCATAACCCTAATCATTCTTCTACAGTAAGACTGCAACAATAGTATGTTCTGAAGAAAAAGAAAAAATAATAAAATATTTTTTGAAATCAGGACTTAATATGACTCGTGTTCTTGTAAGGGATTGTTTGATTGATTCAAAGGATTGTTTGGCCTCTACTGTCCATTTAAGTGCTGAGTCTTTCTTTAACATGTTATTCAGTTCTCTAATTATTTCTGCTAAATTTGAAATGAATCTTCTGAGAAAATTGATCTTACCTAAGAAAGCCTGCAATTCCTTAATATTTACACTAGTAGAAAATGATGAAATTAGTGACTAGGTGACTAAAAAAGTTAGTCACCACAATTATTTCAAGTGAATTACTACTAAATTTGAGAAATTTTAAGTGACAGAACTAAAAATGACTAACTTAAACGACTAATTTAGTTTAGGGATAAAATATATGACTATATAATAAGTGACCAAACTAAAAGCGACTAACTAAAATGACTAATTTAGTCGAGGACTAAAATATATGACTAGATAATAAGTGACCAAACTAAAAACGACTAACTAAAATGACTAATTTAATCTAGGACTAAATATATGACCAAATAATAAGTACAACAAGTGTATGAATTAGTCATTTATGTTAGTAATTGTTAATTGTGTCACTCTAGAAATGAAATATTGCAATTTTGATATTGAAGTGTGATTTGGTCGAATTTTATTGGTTGTAGTGTATTTTGGTGGCCCAATGGGAAGCTTCCACGTGGCCCAACTAGAGGCCACCACGTGGCTCTTCCACATTGGCTAAAAAATTGTTAAAGGTTGAAAGGCCTTGGCAGGAATCAAACCTGACCTGCCATAACAAACTCCAAAGCCTTACCATCTCACCTATAGGTGGTTCTCAACCATAATTTTTGCCACTTATATTTGAACGACATGTATGGGTGCATTGGGAGGAAGGGTCGAGCGGTGAGCCCTGACCCCAACTAGTCGTATCACACCCACAGGACCTGTCACGGAGGCGGACTGAGGAAAGGAGCATGGACCAACCCTAAGTCCTAGTCATTTTCATAAGCCATGTTCACTTAGTCATGTTCACAAACCCACATATTTTAACTATAAGAAACTTTTTATTATTAATATTATCTCTCTCTCTATATATATATATATATAATTCGTGGATATGGTTGCAATATTCATTCATGATTTCAAAATATATTTTCACTGATCTTTTATTCTTAAGATTTGTAAAAAAATTATTTAAAAATAAAATCTTTGAAGATAGCTTATACTCTAGTTAATAACATATTTACCATAGTTTAATTTCCAGTATAATTTGAGTAAATCTTTGCATAAAAAATGGATATGAATACTTAACTAAGATTACTTCCATAATTATTTATGTGGTCCTTAACACTTGTGTAAAAGTACAACTATAAATGTATAGTTTTATTAGTGGTTACTACCCATCAAGTAAATAATTTGTCCACTTCACTTCTCATTTTTTTATTTAAAATTTCCAAAACAAATCTATATAGCACTGTAAACATATCTATATAAAATTATATTTTACTATTGAGTATTATTAATTTAAAATATATGAAAATAATTATAAATATTCAATTTCCTAACTATCTAAAAATAGTAACCTTCCAATCAATATAAAATTATATTTTCCAATTAAGTATTTTCAATTTAATCTATATAGAATTCTATTTTCAATTTAATCTATAAAAAATTCTATTTTCCAATTAAGTATTATTAATTTAAAATAAAATATATGTAAAAAATCATAAATATTTAATTTGGTAATTCACTAAAAATAAAATTAACGTTCAAATCTATATAAGATTCTATTTTTCTTATTAATTAATGTTATTAATTTAAAATATTTTTAAATAATAATAAATATTCAAATGTGTAACTATGGCACCATAATGAATATCCTATGTGTAACATTAATTTAAAATATTTTTAAATAATAATAAATATTCAAATGTGTAACTATGGCGCCATAATGAATATCCTATCAATTGTGTAACTATATGAAAATAAAAAGGGCGCCATAGTGAATATCATTTCAGAAAAACAGAGTTGTGCGCCCCATTCGACCTCTTCAATCATCTAGGGCATTCGACCTCTTCAATCATCTAGGGCAAACAGTGATGAAAAACCCGAGCAAGATGTTAGATCACGCCGGAGGAAAAGGAAAATTTACAGCAAAAGGAATCAGAGTACTCATCCCTCGGCACCACTGCAAATACATGGTTGCAACCTAACCTAAGTGGCGAAGGACTAGCAGCTCGTGAGGGGGACAATGATTTCAGAAAAACAGTGTTGTCCGCCCCATTCGACCTCTTCAATCATCTAGGGCAAACAGTGATGAAAACCTCGAGCAAGATGTTAGATCACGCGGGAGGAAAAGGAAAATTTACAGCAGAAGGAAGCGGAGTACTCATCCCTGGGCACCACTGCAAATACATGGTTGCAACCATGGTTTGTAGAGCAAGTCAAGGCGGCAAGAGAGGATGAAGTCTAGATATAGAGGACAGTCTTATTCACATTGTTAGGATCCAGACAGAAGTGAATAAGACTGTCCTCTATGGATGCCCAAGATCATGGTAAGATGACTGTGGAATAGTTTTGCATTTCTGTAGAGTCTATACTCATTGTTGACAAATGAAGAAGTATGAGTGGGCATGTAGCTATGTATTTTATCCTGATGCAGACAAATTGGAACATCACTTTGTAGGTAATCCTGTGGCAACAAGGCGAAGTTCTCCACTCCCATCCAGAACACCACCACCTCCACCTACATTGAAAGACCAAGATCGTCAGTCACCGCCTATGGTACAACCAGATTCAAAGGCAATGCAAGGTGGTGTTGGTAGTGGGAGCTCTTTAGGAGCATTTTGGTCAAGTCAGTATGCACAGGAATCTGTGCCTGTGGATGACAAAGGCCCTGTGTTTGATAAGGATCTTGGGAGTGAAAGTGTATTCAAGCAGAGGTCACAAAGCCCTGAAACTCATCCAAAACAAGGCATTTTAAGTTCACCAAAGGAAAACCAGCCCAGAGCTGGACACATTTTGAAAAGTGGTATGTCAAACTTTAAGAAGAAGGTGCATGCCTCACCATAACCTACAACTCGGCAGGGATATGATGAAATGAATTCAGATATAAGCCAGATAAGGCTTAGCTCTGAAGATAATGACCAAGGGGATGAAAACACAATCGACTCTGGTGTATCTCCAGTGAAGGCTTCAGCTTCAGAATTTGGTGGGCCATTTCATGACGATTCATTTAATGCATTTGTTGCAGATTTCGATAACCATAAGCCCACCACTGGAACTAGTGTGTTTGGTAAAGAAAGCTTACAAGTAGAAGTGGATAGATTGAAAGAAGAGCTGGAGCAGGTGCGCTTAGAAAAGGCAGAAATCACATCAAAGTATGAAAAATTGACAGCTATCTGCCGTTCTCAAAGGCAAGAGATCCAAGAGTTAAAACAAACCTTGTCTACAGCATCTGCTCCGAACTTCACCACATTCAGTAAAGAAGGTAGCACAAAACTAGTCATATCCCAACAGACACAAGTGCAACAGCTGAAACAACAACAAAAACAACGGTTGGTCCCTGGAAGCTGGCACTCAGGCAACAAGGTTTGTTCCTATTGCAATAATTTTTGATGATGGTTGTGTAGTGTGCTTGATATTCCTGCATCTTAAAAATCTTTTTAGAAATATGTTATCTCTAGAAATCCTTTCTTCTCGACCAAAAAAAATGTAATTTTATTTCATATAGAGTGAAATTACATACAGCAGATGATAAAAGCATTCATAATAACCTTAACACGGGTCAACAGTAAGATATAGATATGTCCATCATATACTGTCCTTATAGTAAACACTTTATATCATCCTACATATTTCTACAAAAATGGAGATCAACGGTAATCAAAATAATACAGAATATAACTGTTGCCATTTGTCCATCAAAAAATATTTCTGCACAGTTCTCTTATACAAATTCAGTCATTAAAAACATGCTATTTATTGCCTTGTCAACAGAAAATGAAAACCGTAGTAGAAAGAAGCATGAGTAAACTGTGAGCACAGTTCAGCCTGATCTTCCATGATGACCCAGCCACTTCTAGCTAGACTGAGATGCTCCTTTGACAATCCATCAGCCATATGATTCCTTTTTGTGTAGATGTAGGATAAAGAGATAGAATGATTCTTGGTAACATTGATACCTACTTTCCTTGGAACTTTGACAATTTGAGTGCAACAAGATTTATTGACCATGCCAATTGATCTTCCTCATTCTTTAACCTCACAAAATTGGATCTAAGTTTGTCAATATACAAATCCCATATAATATATATCTGCATCTTCTTCCCCAAGATCCAGATCCCTCCCAGTACTTGATGCCAAATAGTGGTTCTGTTCACATTGGCAATTTGTGATAGATCAAAGAAGCCCCTGGATAGCAAATACAGAGTGATATGGTCTGGAATCCTATAATCATTACCACAACCTACCCAGGAATCCACCCCAAATTTTACCCTTGTTCGCCTCATCACTCCAAACAAGTATGTTACCTACTAATCGAAAAGTGAAGACAACCATCCATTAGTTAGGCTCTTTACAAGATTTCTTATTAGCCATCCATTGCTTCATAGGAAATATACTTTTCTTTTATCACTTGGGCATGTGAGCCATCACTCCAAGTCTCCATGCACTTTTTGCTTATAAAGCTTTGGAAAATAAGAAAATGTTCTAAAGTCCCTATCTACCCTGGGCTTCTGGAACTGATATCCTCTTCCAATTAACTAGTGGTATACACTCTCTATCTTTGCACTTGGACCGAATAAATCTGTAGTATAACCTTCTAATTACCTCCAAAATTCCCTTTTGTATCCAGGATAAAGACATCCAGCTCTCTAACACTGCTTTGACCAGGACCAAATGACCCCCTCTAGACAACCAATGATTGCACCATAAGTTTAATTTTTTTCTCCACTTTTGTGATAAGACATTGCTGACATGTTTCCTGATATTTATTTGGGTAAAGTATAAAGTCCAGGTACTCCATATCACTCTAACAGAGAAGACATAAAAGACTTGCTCCTTATCAGTGATGCCACAAGGAACGGGTACTTATTGTCATTGTTCCACATCCCTGTTGCCAAGCAGAAAAGATCTATAATATATTTTAGTCTATCTGCACTTCTCTTAGAGCTATCACAGAAATTTAGTAACAAAAAGAAGATATGGCAAAGTACAAGTATTTGCAACTTTGATTTCTTTAAAATATCCAGCCCTAAGAGCTTCCTTCAAGCCCCACTAAGGCCATCTGCTACAATAGGAAACAATAGTGGAGAAATGAGGAAACAGAGGAGACAGAAAGACTTAATCCTCGTCAGTGATACCACAAAAGGAAATGGTGTTGGTCCAAATCGATCTGCATACCTATTGCCAAGCATAAAAGATCTATAATATGTTTGAGTCTAGCTGCATCCCTCCTAGAGTCATCGCAGAAAATTAGTGACAAGTATGTCACCAACAAAAAGATTTGACAAAGTACAAGTATTTATAACTTTGATTCCCTAAGAATTTTGAACCCTAAGAGTTTCCTTCAAAGCACCACTAAGGCATTCTGCTACAATAAGAAACAATAATGGAGAAAGGGGGCATCCCTGTCTCACTTTCAGGTCTAAAAAACTGAGCTGCAGCTCCATTTATAATAAGTGGAGAAAGATACACAAGTGACACAATTCATCACAAATGTAACAATCTGTGCAGAGCATTCCAAATGTATTATCATTAATCACAGGTAGAGCCAGCTGACTGTCATATGCCTTTGAAATTTCCATCTTCACCACCATAGCCTTGAGCTTCTCCACTTTAATAGAATGTAATTCTTCTTGTGCCACCCCCACATTCTCATGGATCGACCTCACTTCCAGGAAACTAAATTGCTCACCAGAAATCTGATTTGGCAAAATCTCCTTTTACCTGCAGGAAGTTATCTTGGAGATGATTTTATAAATGAAATTACAGAATGAAGTCGGCCTGAATTTTAGAAATGAATAGGGGTTATCAGTCTTTGGAATCAGTGCACTGTGCAGTAAAGGTAGCATTATAGGATGCCAGGATTTTTCCAGAGAATCTGGACTTCTCATTAACTTTCCACCAGTCTTCTTCTATGAAATGAAAACATCCTCATAAGAAGTCCACAGGCAGCCCATCAGGTCTGTGGCTCTTATATTTTGAAAACTTTGAAGAATCCATTACATTTTGGTTGTCTTCAGGATTTGCAAAACTAGGGAAGAATGTAGACATTCTTAAAACCTAAGTTATTGTTGCTCTTCGCTCACCCTTATAAATAGATCCTAAATAACTCACACCCTCTTGCACTATATCTTTGAAGCTAGTTGCCAGTAATCCGTCTGATTTTTCTACCCTCCACTGTGTATTTTTTTCCTTTAGGTTGCAAATGATGAAAAAACTGACGACTTTTCAACCCAAGCTTGTAGCCACGATGCCCTACTTTTTAGACTCCAGGAATTTTCTTTATCCAAAAGCAGTGCCCTCTTCTTTGCAGTGTTGCAAACATCTCGATAACATCCCGATTTTATCTCAAAATCACGATTTTTTGGCGTGGCCAATTTTTGCCTATTTTTACTGATATTTTCCTGATTTTTACGTTTTTTTGGTTTTCTAGACCCTTGTCGATTGTCTCCTGATGTTGAAGTTCGCAACATTGCTTCTTTGTTTCCAGCTCATTCACCTCTAATTTTGTGACTCAATTAAGAAACCAAAACCATCACTTGTGTACAGGGAATCTAGTTTTGCCTCCACTTCCTAGAGCAACCTCTCCTTGTGTATTTTTTAAGTTGCCAACTCAATGGACCTGTTTAGCCCTTTTGAGGATCTACTCAAATTGTAGAGCAGCTGATCCCTAAGAAGAACCATTAAATGAAATCCAGACATCCTTTAGTTTCTTGACATATTTCTCCTCCTTAACCATTCAGGATCTAGGTTGAAGGGACGAGGGCTTTTTTCTTAGTAGGAGCCAATTCTAGTATTACAGGGGAGTGGCCAGAGTCCCCTACACACAAGACTGACTATTTGATCTGATAGCTTCATCTAAAAAGAGGTCTGATATAAGAAAATGGTCCAGCCTTTTCACAATTCTATCTACTCCAGCCCTCTTATTTCTCTATGTAGGGAAGAACTTTATTACCTCAATATCTATCAGCTCTACTTCATCTGTTTTTCAAAACTATACTTTGATAGATAATCCACATGAGCAGGTCCCTATATCTCTGAAGCACCCAAGGAGAAATTGAGATTCCCACCCAAAATTGTCAAACCTTGGTTGAGCCATCCCCGGTGGAAGACTCTGTCCCAACACTCAACTTTGTCAGTATATGGGCCATATATGTTCAGGAGAGAAAGTTCTCTTGGCAGGTCTTGGCAGTATAGTTAGCACCCAAATCTGAAGAGAATGACCAACAATTAGAGTAGGTGAAGGACTGTTTTCTCCACCCAAAGATTAGTCCTCCCACCTCCCTAGCATCAATAAACGTAAATTGCCATCCCATAAAAAGCCATTCCAAGTCACTTACGATTCTACCCCATACATTAATAGTTCAATGTAGCGCATAACATCTGTGTGTGCACATTAACTAGCCCCTTAAGAACAATTTTTTTGAGGGATTGAATAAATCCTTGTTTAGGGTTAGGGCAATAATTTAAAACTGACTAACAGGGCATTTGGTCCTCTTGGAACTCCTTCCAGCAACAGTTATTTACTACCAAACAATATCTCATTACAAGTGTGTTTTTGTGCTAATGACATACAGGATTTTTTTCCCTTAATACTAATTTAGTGAGCTTTTTTCATCCACAAATGCTAAGCCACCTTCAACATCATTAACGAAAATAAAACCCTCCTTATTTATAGGATGGAGATTATATTTTTAGGCATCAACATTTTATCCTCATATATGGAAATGAACTCCTTATCATCACTCAAGTTCACAGTATTAATGGAAGAAGTGGGTTCCTTATCAGGCCAATCAAATAATTTTGATATTAAAAACTGAAAAGAAGATTCATCAAAAATTAAATTCAAGGAGGCCTTTGGGTTGGGGACATACTAAATTAGTAAGTTCTTTAATTGGATATCCTGCTTCTATGAGCTTAAACTGTGGATATTTCTGTGGAGTATGCTTAGTCTCCAACTTGACTACTTTTTGTGGACACTCCAAGGGAGTCAATGGCAACTGAAGTTTTTCCTATACACCCTCCACAACACCATCAAAGCCTGTGTCCATTAAAGAAGTCTGAGTCTACCCCTTTTTACTTGGTGTCTACCTTTTCCAACTTTTCTCTAGAATCCTCAGCTTGAGACTCTTTTCAAGGCCAATTCTGTTTCTAGTTAGGCATGCTTCATTCCACTGCAAGTTGGCAATAGGAATGGCATCTCATGCGCTGAAAATGAATGCCTTCATATTCCATAATTTATTCAAACTATAGATTACCTTTTTTAGAGCAATTGCCTCTGCCAAGCCCTCCCTTAAATCTACACCCACTAATATGTAAGCCATATTCATAACTACTGTACTCCTGAAGGATAGATCTGCTTATAAAAATGCCAAGGGAGTTTCTGATTTCCTTGAAGACATCATTGGGCCAAAAGGTTACAGGAATACTTGGTTAATTTACCCAGATTGGAACACAGTCCATTCTTTTCATCTTTGCATCAAACACAGGTGACTAATGTTTGAAGAGTAATGGTTGGAAGCCCCATTTCGATTGACTATTTAGAACCTTCTTTGCAACTTGGTGAGATCAAAGTACAAAAGCCAATCATTCTTGAGTTAGCGCAAAACAATTTGGTAGATAGTCCAAGAACGGCACCAATTTTCCCACCAACCACTACTTTAGAATCTTCTCTGCCTTTCTCCTTCCCTGAAACTTCCCAACGATTGCTGATCCCACCATATCTAAAATTCCATCCATCTTTACAACTTTTGCCAACACCCAAGTTTACTGGATCCTTTCTCCTCTCGACACACTTTCGGCTCTGCCAAAACCCATTCACCTGACCATCTGATACAGGATTCATAACTTAACTACCCCTCTCCAAGTGGATACTAGGATCCAAATTTGCCGACGTCGGTTGATCACTGGTAAACCCATGGTAATTACTACTTATCATGAAATCCAGACATGAATCCACTTGTAGAATTCCGAAACCCTACCACAATCCAAAGAGAGATTGCTGGATACCTTTCTAAAACCTAAGGGATGAGTAACCTGTGAACACGAGCCTTCAATACACTTGGACTTCTAGATAGTTGTGTCTCTGAGCTCCACACACGCATGAGTAAAGGCACCAGATTGAGATCTGCCTTAGATACAACCACCCAAGCATTGTATGGATGAAAAGGTATCCTCTTCTGACATCACTTGCTGCAAACCCACTGCCCCAGGGTACAAAACTGTCTTGAATACTGGTGAGCTGTTTAGGTAGACCTAGCACACTAGGGCAGGACCAGATTGGAAGACCCTCAGATGATTCATCTGAAAATCCCAAAAATTCTTTGTCCATCAGTTCGCCCCCTTCATCCATCAGTCCATCCCCAATTGGCCTATTGTATTCCAAGGATAAAGCTCTTATTTGATGGACCACCTGAAAGTATAAAATTTCTGTATCCTCTAAAATCATTTGATTCCTAGCTAGCCACAATCCCAAACATATCCAAACTCTAGAAATCGGAAATCCTATGCTGTTCTTTAAAGGAAAAAATAGAAAGAAGTTTTATTTTTATATAAAACTGGTTATTATATTAGTGGGTCTACAAACCTGCAATTTCAGGAATATATGTAAACTATACTTCAGAAACCGCCATCCCAAAACTGGTCCATACCTAAAATATGAAACTTCCATGACCCAAAAAATATTTGCTATAATTTAAATCACCTGGCTAAACCTTATCCACTGTACAATTTTGTGAGATATTATGTAGTAGCTTGACCTATTCCTAAAGCATAGGTGAGTCTAACTTCCCCTCTCATCCTCAAGAACTCCTCTATCCTTACCTAGGTAGCTTATTATTGGCTGCTCTGTCAAATTTTAGACATATCCACACTTCAAGGATTGTGTACAAACTTAAAAGTGAAGACTCTGGTTTACCAGTCATTTATTCCATATTATAACATTTCTGCGTCCCTTTTGTGTAGACTCTGTCCATTACCTCCTTCAAGTTCCAACATTGATTATATTATTTTCCCCTCAAGTAGGCAGCCTCATCTTGGTTTGCAGGGTTTCCCTGACTGAAATGGTGACACCTCCATATGGTTCCTTCTCTACTGACTATATCCTCACAAGTCCAAACAATGATAAAAGTAAACTTCCAAAAAGCTGATTTTTTCAACAAATACGCAACAATGCCTTTGCAAAATTTATGATACACTGTTCTGCAATCTCCATTCATATATTCTCCTTTATGTAACTATAAGCTCATGTATCTATTAGTCTTGCTTGTATCAACAGATGGTTGAGCATCTTCACAACGTCTCTTCAGCCCATGAAAGCCTCTCTTCTCAAGATTATTATGGGTTAGAATCTTATCATGGCGTGTGCCATGTAAAGGCAATGATTTGGATTGTCAAATGTTATCCCACAACCTTTTTCTTACCTCTAGGTCTCTCTGTCTAAGTAGGGGTATTTGATAGCTCTATTTGACTATATATTGTTTATTTCTGTCTGGATCCTAACAATGTGAATAAAACTGTTCTCATGCTTCCTCCAAAACTCTAGCTATAAATTTTAAAATTGCAATATGTTAAAACATATTAACATGACTGTTTATTTTGTTTAAGATTACGCAAATTCACAACATATATATGTATTATGTAAAGGGAGAAAAACAGAAAAGGAAAAAGAAGAACCTATGTTTTCATTTAAAACAAAAATCCAATACATATTCATATTAAGCTTAGATCCAAACAGAAAAGGTCGAAACATCTAGCCCCATTGGAAAATTTTCCACATAAAAAGACACCAAATACTGCCTGAAACATGGATGCTGAGTGAGCTATTATCAAATGGCTATCATATAAACCACAAAATTGAAATTTTGTGTTTGTTCTTATTCAAGTTCGAGTTTATTTCAAGACTACTACAGTCTATGGTCATGTGCGATTATGAATTATATGTTGAGAATTTAAGGGCTATAGATTAATACAAATTCTCTTCTTGATAACTACTTGTGAGCTTGCTAAGTTAATCCTTCATCAAGTCAATTATCAAAGTGCTTATACAAATGTAGAGACAAAATTGATCTTTCTTGTAAAAGAGTATTTTGCAATATAGTTAGGAAGGTAAATCTTTGATTTACCTTCCTTACTTGAGGTTTCTGACTTTTACAATTCTTTCTTCAGAGATAACTTAATCATATCCTTTAGTCAATATCTCAATCTTTCAGTTACTTCAACAATTACTAACCTTTAGCTGCTTCTGTAGAATACGTCCTTTAGTTACCTTGGAAGTTGTATCATTCAGTTCTTCCTTTAGATAGGTCTGCAATCAAAACTGTTCTTGTATTTACTATCTTTCAAACGATGTCACCTTCAGACTTATACGTAGAAAATCTTGTCCTTAGATATTATTTGTTATACCTTCAAACTAGTTCTTTCTTTTAGTTGGTTCTTGCACTGTCAACTTCATAGGAAAGAATTCAGATTCTTTCAAACTCAATGTAAGCAGCTATTTCGAGATCCTCGAATGTTCTATTTCACTGTGTATACGTATTACTGTTTTGACCTTATTTTGTGCTTCGATTGTAAATACTTCACTGTACATGTCTCTAACTTCTGTTGACCATTTCTGTGAGACCCTATGTCATGATACCATCAAACTGAAATGGCATACTTCTCATCAAGTTGTGATGGCACTGAACCAGTGAGACCTTTCTCACTGTGGTAGCACGAAACAATGATAGATTTTTTACTGTGGTAGTTCCAAATTGTAGTGTCATACTCATCATGTGATTGATTATACCGAGACTGTAGTTGACCTGTGATTATAACACTGAATATCTTCACTGTAATACAGATTATACTGATATCTTTTTGTCACACCGAGCCTTAACTGTAAATACACCTTTATAACTCATTCTCCTCACTGCTGTGGTATCGAAATAATCTTATAAGAGTAGTATTGAATTGAGGCAGAGGTAATTTCAACACTGATGTCATTGAGATTGACCTTTCTTGTGAACTTGCACTTAGTTTAATTATTGGACTGTCTTACTATGATTTGAGCCCTTTTGACATAGGTCCTTTTAGAATGTTTCGAGTCCTTTCAAATTGCCTTTGATCATAACCTAGCTCTGATACCATGTTAAGAATTTAAGGGCTATAGATTAATACAAATTCTCTTCTTGATAACTACTTGTGAGCTTGCTGAGTTAATATTTCACCAAGTCAATTATCAAAGTGCTTATACAAATGTAGAGACAAAATTGATCTTTCTTGTAACTGAGTATTTTGCAATAAGTTAGGAAGGTAAATCTCTAATTTACCTTCCTTACTTGAGGTTTCTGACTTTTACAATTCTTTCCTCAGAGATAACTTAATCATATCCTTTAGTCAATATCTCAATCTTCCAGTTACTTCAACAATTACTAACCTTTAGCTGCTTCTGTAGAATACATCCTTCAGTTACCTTGGAAGGTGTATCATTCAGTGCTTCCTTTAGATAAGTCTGCAGTCTGCAATCAAAACTGTTCTTGTATTTGCTATCTTTCAAACGTTGTCACCTTCAGACTTATACGTAGACAATCTCGTCCTTAGATCTGATTTGTTATACCTTCAAACTAATACGTAATTCCTGTTTTTTCTTCCACCTTTTGTTAACTTCAAACATGACTGTAATTGTTACTTAAATATCTGCAGTACCTCAGAGACAGATCTGCAAATCTGTTCTTTCTTTTAATGTGTTCTACCCCAGACGTTAACTTAATCTTTTCTCCCTTCTTTATGTTGTATTGCCTCAGTAGAATCCACAAAATTTTCTTCTTTTGCACGTTGTATAACCTCAGTATCATCCGCAGATATGTTCTCTTAACCGTAGCATATGTAGGGTATATATAGTAGTTCTAGCCAAGTAATTAAGCCGACCTTATAGCCATTAAGTAGGCTGACTTTAACATTTGTTTGTAGGCCAACTTCATAGGCATATCTTCAACGTTTGTAAGCCATTCTTCTACAACGTCTTTGAGGTTATTCTTCACGCCTTTTACATGACTCTTAATTACACTTATGTACCTAATAGACATCAAGAAGAAGTCTATAGACCTATACTAAGAATCTTGCTCATGAAACCCATGAAGCAAGTAAACCAAAAATTCATTTTATTATTATTGACTTCATCTTTACATAAGTACATAATTACATAGTCATTATAAGGAAGACCTACCTATTTACACTCTTCAACATTATAACTATATATAATTTTGATGTTTCTAGGTTGGAGATTGTACTATTTTCATTGGAGGATGCTACTATTGATGCGCACAAGGCTCTTGAGTTACTTGGTAGGATTCTCGCAAAATTGGTTGTTGAAGGGATATTCTTTATTCAAGATACAACAAGGGAAATCAAGGATGGAGGTACATAGCTAGGAATCTTATTAGAAACGAGGGGATTTTGAGGTATTTCTCAAGAAGAAAATTTCAAGGTAGTCTGCTCACAATTTTAATGCCTGATCAATTTTGTAGTTTATTTGTGATCTCTCATGTTGACAAGTGAATGGTTGGTTAGTTTTTAGCTGTGCTCACATTTGTTGGTTCCTGAAGCTCGAGCACTTTATAAAAGAAATAGGCAAAGTCAAACAACACAAATGGTCCACTAGCTCTCTTTTCATTTGCTAATATTATAATGAAGTTTTATTAGAGGCATTGTTTGTTTGTTTATTTTGGTTAGAAAAGGGTTTGCTCTTGGTTTTATGTGATTTTCAATTTATCGTATGTAGCATGTTGAGAAATGGGAAAGAATAACGTGACATTTATTTTGCAGAAATTGATGCTGAAAGAAAATTGCTTTGACATTGTTGATGTTAAGGTATATGTTGTATAAACTATTTATAGTCTAATTTATGTTATATTCTAGTGTTCATTTTCTTTCATTTCTTACAGTGCATTGTATTTTCTTTTGTGTTCAGAAAATGAAATTGGTATTGATGGTAAGAAGCATGAATTGAAAAAAGAGAAGAGCAATAACATTGGAGCGACAAATGCAAAAAGAGAGAGGAGAACTGGTCTGGTGATACCCTTTGAACCAATATCTCGGATAAGACACACATATAAAGACTGATGATCAAGTCTTCAGAGTTGGTGAATTCACCTGTAATGCCTTGACAACACAACGATAATGTTTTGAAGTGATGAAACATCATTTCATGTGTAAATTGTAGTCCAAGTAATATAAAGTTGGAAACTCATATTGTAATATTTTAACATTTCATATAATATAATTTATGTGGTTGAAATTATTTATAGTTGCACTTGATGTTGTTTAGTTTTGTAATTAAAATATGTGACTTTGTGTTTTCATATTAGATGAACATGCACATTGTATAACATTTTTTAAATCATACAAATTAATTTATGTTGATTAATAATGAACACAAATAAAATGAATATGCGACTAAATTAGTCATTTATAATGATTATTAATGAAATGAATATAAACTACTAAATTAGTCGTTTATATAATGAACAAATGGCTACTGCAAATGATAAATTTGTGACTACAAATGATGACTAAATTTTGCATATATACGACTATTAGTAGCTAATTTACAGTATCTTATAACACTACTAAAATTTAGTCACATTTCTTCGGTCATTAATTGGTTTCAAACAATGACTAAAATTTGCATATATATGACTATTAGTAGCTAATTTACGGTATCTTATAACACGACCAACATGTTGGTCATAGTTCTTTGGTCATTAATTGGTTTTCTCGAGTGATCATATAGTAATATATTTAGTCATTAATTGCGACATTTAATGACCAAATAAAAGACCAAATCAATGACTAAAATAATGACTAAATCAGTGACCAAATGAATGACTAAATGAATGACTAAATTAGTGACAAAATGAAAGACCAAATGAATGACTAAATTAGTGATCAAATCAGTGACTAAATCAATGACCAAATCAATGACCAAATATACAACTAGATAACAAAATTGAGATAACCAATTAATGACTAAGCTAAAAACGACCAAAAGTTGGTCGTGTTATAAGATACTGTAAATTAGCTACTATTGGTCACCGACCGAAAAATAGTCATTTATATGCAAATTTTAGTCGTTTTTTTAGTAACAAATTAGCCATTTTGTACTAGTGTTATAGGATGAATTATTTTCAAAATGGCCTCTATTCTAGCTGGGCATTAGGGGAATTTTGAGGTCTAAAATGGGTCTCCTAAGGAAAATGTACAATCAAAATTCACTTTATGAGAACCAATCACATTTTAGGGGATGACATCATCCCTAATGGTTGAGGTGGCATCGCTTGAGTTAAAGGTAATTACTTGTCACATTCTCAATGGTGGATAAAAACTCATGGTAAACCATGGTAGTGCTATAAATACTTTTAAAGTCAAATTTAAGTACTCATAATAAATGTCATTTCACATTTTTTGAATAAAATTCATACATAAAATAATATATTGCATTTATTATATTATTTTTATATAGTACATTAATTACATGTTATTATACAATTTAAATAATATGAATTTTAATTAATAATATATTATATAATTAACAATTTATGAATTTATGAATTTATATTTTATTTCAAGTTATTTAAGTACAAAGGACAAATGCATTAGTTGTTCAATGATGATGATTTTTTCTTGAAAAACTCATTCTTATTTATAGTGACATCAATACAATTTTTTTATTAATTTTATTTTGGTACCACTTTTGAATTGAATTTAACCATGGTTACATGGATTGTGGTGCAAAAAGTGAATTGCAAATGCATAAATATTATTTTATTATTTCCTTAGGAGGCCCATTTTAGACTTCAAAATTCCCCTAATGTTTATCCTAATTCCCTCTTTGGAGATCATATGTCCTAATAGTTTACCTTCTTCAAGTCCAAAGAGAGTCTTCTTGGGATTCAAAGAAATACCAAATTTTCTGCATTTAATAAATTCTTGTCTCAGATGATCTAGATGTTCATTGTCAGTTTTTGAAAATATAGTTATATCATCTAGATAAATTACAAGAAAATCATGAATTTCTTTGGCAAAATTTATATCCATAGCTCTCTAGAATGTGGCTCCTGCATTCATTAACCCAACAGGCATTTTCAAATACATGAAAGTACCCCATGGAGTAGTAAATGTTGTCTTTGGTTGGTCTTCTGGTTGAACTAAGATCTGATTATATCCAGAGAATCCATCAACCAGTGAAACCCTGGATGAACCAACCACCCTCTATAAAATATGATCCATCTTGGGGAGAGATAAGTTATCTTTTAAGGACACTTTGTTTAAGTTCCGGAAATCAACACAAACTTTGATTTCCCCTATTTTCTTCCTAGTGGGAACTAATTTTGAAACCCAATCAGAATATCTGATAGGTGCAATGATCTGGGCTTCATACATCCTCTTTACCTATTTTTCAATTAAAGACATAAGAACTGGATTGATTCTCCTAAGCTTTTGTTTAAAAGGTTTTTGATCTTCTTTGATAGGTATTTTGTGTTGTATTATGCTAGTGTCATAAGATTTAAGGTCTTCATAACTCCATGCAAATACATCCTGAAATTCCTTAAACAAAGCTATGTATTTCAGTTTTTCTTCTTGAGGTAAAGCTTTGGAAAGTTTGATAAGATTAGATTTTTGTTATGTTCCTAGATTGCATTCTTCTATGTCTGATCTTAATGGTTCCATTTTTAGTTTTCTTGCAACATAATTTGAATAAAAAAGATCTTCTAAAGTGGATAATCCCTTAGGTAAAAAGTTATTCTTAAGGTTTAAAATGTCAGAATCATCATCTGTTATTTCTTCTATTTCTACTTTTTCTAATTTTTCTATTTCTACTTGAGTGAATTTAGTGGGTTCAGTGAAATTTAAATTATTTACATCTATCTCACTGTCTATTTAATCATTTACTGTACAATCTATATCTATGTTACAATTCTGGAATTCTCCCTGAGCATTCATAAAGTGATAGATTTGAGTATCCTCTGTAAAAATTTGCCAATATTTTAAGTTTTCTGGTATAGTAGGTTTGTGTCTTACCTTTGCTATATATTGGTGATTTGGCCGAAAAGGTAGATTACAAGTGCTAGCAAAAATTGCTAAACTGTGTGCCTGAATGTTCTGTTTCCTAGGAATTATAGCAAAGTCAATCTCAAGAAACTCTTTAATCAGATCTAAAATTGTTTCTCTGTATTGACTTAATCTAGAATTATACACAGAATATTCTCCTCTAATTTGTTTTACAATTAAGTCAGAGTCTCCCATGATATAAACTCTTTTGCCTCCTAGGTTTATAACAATTTGTAATCCTAAGATTATAGCTTCATACTCTACCATGTTGTTTTTACATTTGAAGTTTAATCTAAAGGCATGACCTTATGAATGATTCTTTTCCATGTTATGAATCCAAAATCTTGCTCCTGCTCCTAATTTTGTCACTGAGCCATTAAAGTCTAAGTGCCACATTGATTCATGAAATATGTTGTCACTGTCAACTTCCTTCTTTTCTTGTTTTAAAGTTGTGTTTTTTATTTATGCCAGAATCTTAATTACATAAAATGAAGGAATCCATATCAGAATGTATAGAGTAAATGGGATAATTTAGAGGTTGTTCTCTACTACTGACCATGTACTTCATTAGAGTTTCTCTGTAAAGCTTCTTGGGTTGACAAAATACTGAAATAGTGGCATAATACATGTCTAATTGTAGAGATCCCTGTAGTTTTTCTCCCCATGAGTGAGATAATAGCATTCCATATATAGGAGGGATATCAACTACTACAATATCCATGACTATACTTTTCCCTGGGTATTGGACTAAAGTGACACATAAGTCTTTTATCAAACCTAGACATTTCACTTTACTGGAATCAAATGAGAAAAGATCTTTATATGGTCTAATAACATCTAAATTCAAAGTTTCCATAATGGATTTTGGCATTAAATTGTGGGATGCTCCTGAATCTAGCATAACATTGTGTAGGATTGGATCATGTATATTCAAGCTAATGTAGAAAGGAGGAAAACCACCTTCTTGATGTTTTCCATTGACCTCTAGGCCAAAATGTAGTTATGGTTTATCATCATTTAGATTTACAGAGTCTTCTCTTTCATTGATGTTCAAAGTTTCAGTGATCTGTGATTTGTATAAATCATGTTTTACCAACTTTGTCAAAGGAATTGGTATTTTTAGTTTGCTAATTTCAGTTTGGATGTTGAATGGTGTTTGTGTTTTTCCTAACTGAATGATTTCTTCTTTACTAACTGCAGTTTGAGTGTGTTCTCTTCTTTATCTACAGTTGGTTTTTCTGTTTGTGTTTCCACTGTTTTTTTGTTTTCAATCTTCTTTTCAGGGACAATTTGAGTTACAGTGGAAGTTTTGGCAGATTTTGAAGTTTCAGTAGTTGTTTTGGCAGTAGCTGTTTTAGAACCAGCTGATTTTTTATCAGCCGTAGATGTTTTTGGATCAGTTAAAGTTTTAATAGAAGGTGTAGTTTTAGTAGAGGTTGTTGTTTTAGCAGCAACAATTTTTTGAGGATCAGCTTATGTTTGGACAACAATATCTATAATGTCTACAATTTTACGACTGGGTGCAATTTTTGGACTAGAAATTTTCTTCTTAGGACTTGAATTTTTCTGATTTGAACCAGAGTTTTGCTCAGTTTATCTAGGGATTATTTGCAATACTTTGGTTGTAGGAACTTCTACTGTTTTCTAGGTCTGAGTTTGGGTAGAATTCTTAGTAGGGGCTTCTACATTTTTCTTACTCCTAAGGTTATATTGCTTGTGAACTTCATTAACGGCAAACTCATAACCTTGCTTATAATCAAAAGACTCTCTAGATTCTAACTGTAACTGTTGTAATTAATATAATTCATGTTCTTCTTGTGTAAGAAAAATATTATTATCATCATTGATTCCCATTAAGTTAATATGAGTGTCTTCATCATCTTCATTTTAGTAAGAACTTTCAGCATAGTTCTCTTGGAAAGGTGGTCTTATAGTTTGATCAGGTGTTGATTCTCTAGATTTACCAGTGTTGGTGTTTTTTCTAAAGTTGGGATTTCTTATTTGAGGACTTTGTTGTTGATTATCCCACCGCCGTTTCCTTTCCATACTTTCTAGTCTATCCATCACTTTTTACATGGCTTTTTCTAAACTATCTATTTTGCTATATGATGTAGATTTTTCCTCTTTTATTGTTACTCTTTTTTCATTTCTCATTCTTGCTCTCTTGGCTAACAAATTGGCTTCTACACTAACTGTAATGTTTTGCATTTGTTCTAGTGTTTCTGGGTTCCTTTCCCTCGGTATGTATGACATATCCATATCAAAACCATCGAGAAATTTTAGTAAAGCTAGATCTGGTGGAGGTTTAATGTTTGCTGGAATAGCATTATAGATATTGTTGAATCTAGTACAATAGTCCTGAACTGACTCATTAGGTCCTCTTTTTATGTGTTCATATTTAGACAAAATTTGTAAAGGATTCTTCTTTTTCTCCCATCTACTGATAAAAAATCTATGGAAGGCTTCTAAATCAACAATATGATTAGCAGGTAAAGATTTAAACCATTTATTTACTTCTCTAACTAAAGTTTGGGCAAACAGTCTCATTTGGACATCATATTCATCAATTTTATGCAATTCAAAGTAATCAGTCATTTTGTTAACATGTTTTTGTGCAGTGTATTAACTAGTTCCATCAAATTGAGGGATTTTGCTTTGGTAATCCTGGGGCATGTTATGCAATTGACCTGGTAGGACGAATGTGGCATATCTGGCACCCATGGCTAAGGTTCTGGCTGGGCTGGGAGGTAAATTTGTGGTACTTAGTGATGAATCTGAGGTACTTGCAGATGAGGTTGGGACACTAGAAGATGTACCTGGAAATGTGGTTGAAGTTCTTGAAAATGTAGCAACAGTGCTAGAAGATGAACTTGCAGTATTTGGAAATGGAAATAAAACTCTAGGTTGAAGAGGAAGCTTATGGATGAAGGATTCAATGGAATGAGGTGTAGTGGAAATAATAGATCAGGTGGTACTAAATAAATTTGAATTTACAGATTCTAAATGACTGGTAGAAGGCTTAGGGGTGTAAGCAGATAAAGCAGTCAATTCAACAGAATGTTGGAGAAAAGCTTCATCAATTTCCTTAATCAAAGTTGCAGTTAAAGCATCAAGTTTATCATAAGGTTCTTGAGCTTTTTGATCTGAATAAAGTGAAATATTTTCTTTCTTAGTTTCAATAAATGAAATGAAAACGAGATCTATTACACTATCATGTATGGCACTTTCTAATTTAGTTCTAAACAAATATTGCTCAAAAGCTAAATCAAATTCAATGTCTTGTAAACTTGATAGTTTATTGGGAAGAGAATTTGCTTTGATAAATGGATTTTTATTACCTAAACTCTCTACTTTTTTTTTCTTTAATATCCTGTCAGGATTATCTACTATTACAGCAGGATCTGGGTCAGGATTAGACCTGGCATAGTAGGTTCTTATCAAAGCCAGAATTTTAGTTTTTTATGAAAAATTTACTCACAACCCTTAAAACAACCTTAAGGTAAAAGGATAAGTAAAAGTATTTCCTTTGAGGTTTATTTTAAACACTGAGTACTGGTTATTTCCCCAGTATGGTCGCCATTATGTTATCACTCCAATAACTCTCAAGGGTTGTTAGTATTTTTGGTTTAAAGAATATTAGAGGTAACCACAAACCTACTTTTAAGCTTTAGGATCTAGCTTTCCTAATGCTCAGAGAGGGCTCTCTCTATATGATTTATCTTTGTTGATTTTAGTTGATTTTAGGCTAGTTATGTGGGATTAATTGAGATTTTGATTTTGGGTTTGGTTTGGTGGTGGAATCACTAGTTCACATGGATAGATTTAGGTATGAATTCCATTGGGCTAATGGATTAAATGTGTCAAGCAGTCAAAGCATAATCAAGGTTCTAAAGGGAAGTGTTCACAGGGCAAGATCGCCACTAGTAAAAAATGATGAAATTAGTGACTAGGTGACTAAAAAAGTTAGTCACCGCAATTATTTCAAGTGAATTACTACTAAATTTGAGCAATTTTAAGTGACCGAACTAAAAATGACTAACTTAAATGACTAATTTAGTCCAGGGATAAAATATATGACTAGATAATAAGTGACTAAACTAAAAGAGACTAACTTAAATGACTAATTAGTCATTTAAGTTAGTCATTTTTAGTTTGGTCACTTAAAATTGTTCAAATTTGGTAGTAATTCACTTGAAATAATTGCGGTGACTAACTTTTTTAGTCACCTAATCACTAATTTCATCATTTTTCACTGGTGCACGTGGCATCGGTTAGGTGATTGATGAATTCCTAGAGGACTTAAACCAAATTAATCATGGAGGTTAAAACTACAATTGAAAAAAGAACATTACCACACACGTGATAATTCACACTAGAATTCATCCTCTCATAGTCAAGAGTTGACAAATAAAATGTTAATTCTTTGATGACGGTAATGAAACCAAGAAGATACTTATCAACCCTTACTTAATTATGAAGTTAAGAAAATCTTCACAAAGAGGATATGTATTTCATCCAATTAAAGATTGAAAGACATGCTCTTTTTTATTTCAAGGAAAACTTTATGGAGAAACTTGAGATCAACAACTTATTAGAGTGACTTGAGCTACACTTCAGATGAACTAAAATGATTTCCATTGTAACCCAAGAGTATATTCAATATGTTGCAAGTCCATAATAATAACATACAATTCAATGAGGGTCGAGACATCTCTAAATACACTTGTGGGGTGGTCACACTGCTTGGGGAAACTACCATTCTAGATCGAAAGTCATGTTCTTTTTCACTTCTAGGGAAATTTTATAGAGAAACCAATCAATGGTAATTAGTCAAAGTGGTTTGAGGTACAATTGAGATGAAATGGAATGATTGCCAATATAACCCAAAAGTATATCCAATATGTTGATTTTATATATTAGAAACTTTTGATTTAGTAAGAATGGTCAAGACTTTTGGACATACACTTGCGAGTTGGTCCTACTCCTTGGAGGCTTCTACCTTTCAAGTGTTATAAAGATAGGAAAAATGTCTTATCAGGAATTTGAACCTAGGTAGAAAAATTAAAAAAATAAAAAAATATTATAACATTAATAATAAACAAATTAAACCAACCAACCTATTAATATTTTTCCCTTAATAATCATTTTTACCCTAATTTATTACTCCTCTTATCAAAATTTCTCCACAAAATTCTTTGAAAAACCCCTTATCATGGAATTTTTTCTACTGTAAATTTTACCCTTCCTTATATATCTAAATTGATTGTCTCTCTTTACACATATAAAGTTTAATTTTCCACATCACTCAAAATTAAAATAAAATACGCATTCAAATTTTGTTCAAGAAAACAATAAATGATAAACATTTTTGAAAATAGGACAAATAAAGACCGAACATTATTTTTCAAAGCCACTAGAGAATTTAATAGCTTTGAAAATTGGAGCCTCAATTCCCGCCTTAAGCAGAAATCACACCATAGCTTTCAAAATTGAAGCCGCAATTCCCGCCTTAACCAGCAATCACAGCATCACACAGTGAGTTTAACAGATTTCAGAACTGGCGCCCTAATTTGTGCCTTATGAAGCCGTAATCGCACCATCACACAGAGAGTCTAGTAGCTTTCAAAACTGGCGCTCTAATTCGTGCCTTATTAAGCTGCAATCACATTCAAAAATTTGAGGAAGGTTCAACCCACTATCTCTATGGAGAGTGGCGGGAAGAATGAGGGCAATGGCATGCCGACGATGCACAATTCAGGAGACGATGCAGTGGTATTTGAGAAGACTATTTTGCTTCTGCGAAATAACGGATGAACGCGTGCCCTACTTCGTGCCTTATGAAGCCGCAATCACATTCAAAAGTTTGAAGAAGGTTCAACCCACTACCTCTATGGAGAGTGGCGGGAAGAATGAGGGCAATGGCATGCCTATGATGCATAGTTCAAGAGACAACACAGTGGTATTTGAGAAGACTATTTTTCTTTTGCTAAAGAATTGATGAGACTAAATGGTACAATGAAATCACCCATTGAAAATCATTCCGGCAAGTCCATAGTAAAAGGAATGACCATTAGGGCTTTCAGGGTTGAGGATCAGTTATTGAAGAAGAACATAGACATTATTGACAAAAATTCGAGCCCCTTTTTCTACAGTTTCTGAGCCATTGAATGGGTCTAGAGTTGTTAAATGCAACTCTTCTTTCCTCCTCTGCTCTTGTTATGGTTCTACTCCCACTGGGCAGCTTCAATCTTGGTATGAACAATGAAATTAAATGTCAACTGTTGGTGATTTCTGCTATTGTTGAATGTTTTTATGTATAAGATTATCATTTCTAAAAATTTGAACTGGTGCAAGTTTCATTGGGATGACCTTATCTTATGGTCTATCATTGAATAGATCGTTTGTTGAAAGTATACATAACAAATTTACACTTGCAAACTACATTGTTTCTTTATAACACATCAAACCGTACATGTGCATTCCTAGTGAGGCCCCAGCTGTTATAGAAGATCGCAGAGCACCGGATAATGGATAAATTAGTGGCAAGATGGAGTACCTAGCACACACTGCCCCATACTTTTCCTTGTTTTGGACCATGAGCACAAAGATTGACGAAAAAAATAGGATGCTTAGCACTAAGAAACTTTTCATTGTTTTGGACTATGATTACACACTTCTAAATTCAACTAAGGTATCATAAAAATATAAACCATCTTGTTATAATTTTGGTAATTCCTAGGCAAAGAGGGATATGAAGTAAATAAACTGATTCATGATAATGTGAGTATATAAATGTTTCTAATTCATGATTATTTTTTTCCAACAATTTATTGAAATAGATCATGTGCACAAGGAAATGCTAAGGAAGCAAGAGCAAGACCAAGAGAAACCTCAACATCAGATTTTTCTCTTTCCTTATATAGGAATGTGGACTAAATTGTGGCCTAGCATCTGAAATTATTTGGACAAGGTTAGTATAATTTGGGTTGAACTATTTTTTTTTTTACAGTAACGGTTATGGAGTATTATATTAAACTTGGCCTGAATGCCGAAAATCTGGTTACATTGAGGATGTCTAAATCCTGTTGCACCTCACCGCTAAGGTTGAGAATGCAGCTAAAGCTTGGAGACTTCCTCCTTGATGAGGTAACTATAGATTCAATTTTAGAGATTTTCCCCAACTTGAAGATACATACAAATTGATTTAAGAGTAAGCAGTAATACATGACAGCAAGTCAGCTTATGGAATGGATTCCCATGATTCTTCTTTGTCTTTCATCTTGACCCCGGCAGAGAGGAGGGTAGCTTTGTTGGCTTCCAAGTCCGCCTCTTTATTATGAGTTTTCAGCACATGATAGTAATTCAGTTTCTGAAAAGCGTTTTCCAAGCACTTAATTCTGGTTATCAGCCTTGCAAGTTTAAGGTCCAAAGCTGGAGAGTTGGAGACCATTGCATTTATGATGATCTGGGAATCACCAATAACATTTGCTTCACTTATGTTTAAATCTTTGAGAAGCTTGAGACCTTGAAAGAGAGCCAAAGCCTCAGCTTGAATGCTGGTTGAATGACCTAGCCCCCAAGCAAAAGAATGAATTTTTTCCCCAACTGGGTTTACAACAACGCCTCCTGCACCAGCTTTGCCCAGATTTCCCTTTGCTGCCCCATCAAAAAAGAGGGAGTGTCTTGAATGTGATGTAAGCCAGTATTGAAAGTTTGTTTCAGATTTTCTTATTTTCCAGTCTTTGGGAGGAGGGACGTTCCTAATTGCTGTTTGAAATTGCAAATCAAGAAAAGAACCCCAAGCAATGTCCTGTTGGCTGAGATTAGAATCATCTTTTATATCAATAAAACACTCTTTTAGGTGACATTTAATCTTGATTTCTAATGCCTTGTGATTCTGTTCAGTATTTCTGAAGATTCTTCTATTTCGTTCAAGCCAGATCTGCCAGAAAATTACCTTTGGGAGGACAGACCATGCAGCTCTGATTATCTGGTTTTTAGGTGGAGGACCAGGATACCTGTTCGCCCATTTAGAAAATAGATCAATAGTGGATCAAGGGAGCGAAATGCTGGGATCCAGATTGTGAATGAAGGTGGACCAAATCTGCATAGAGAATCTGCATTCAAGCATTAAGTGGAAAACACTCTTTGCATTTTCATTACACAAAGAACATTTGGAGGGGCCGTGGAACCCTTTCTTCTGCAGGATGTCATACATGAGGATTTTTCCATGACATAGAAGCCAAGCAAAGAAGTCTACTTTGGGCCACGAAGGAAAACGCCAAACACCATGCCAAGGTGCTGGGTCAGGGGGAACGAAAGGTCTCTCTCTCAGCTTAGCATATCCCATGGAGACAGCGTACCCTCTGGTATTCGGCCCCCAGCCTCTCGAATCTCTTTTCCTTATGTGCGAAGGCACCAAACCATGAAGGATATCAAGCAACGTGGTCCATTCGTTATGCAGGTGAGCCGGCACGGCAATACATTTCCAGCCTGCCCAATCAGAATCGCTCCACAGCGAGATATCCCACAACGAGCACAGCCCCTCTCCTTCCATCCAGCAGCGCAGCGTTCTAATGGGGGCTCTGTCTTCAATGGGATCCATATTCATAATTTTATCTGTCCATATTTATCTTTTTACCGTTTCCTGGAATCCAGAAGGAGTGCACATTGACTAGAGGAGCAACTTTAGCATACATTTTGAGGAAAGACGAGTTAGGCAGATGGATCAAGTTGTCCAAACAGCTAGAACGAGGACCTCTGAAATATTTTTTCCAGAGAGCCAATTGAGCCCAGCCTAGCTTGGGCGCAATGATCTTCCAAATTATCTTCTCTCCCATAGCTATATTCTGCTGACAGAGGTTTTTGAAATTCAAACCACCCTCCCACAATGGCTTGGAGATGGTTTCCCAACTGACAAGGGGAAGTTTTTTTTCATTCTATTTTCCTCCCTTTCAAAAGAACCTCCAAATGTACTCCATTTTTTTTAAGATGCTTGCCGGAGCGAGAAGCACAGCAAATTGAAATAGAGGGAGACTGGTGAGCACAGATTTTATTAATACAGATTTACCAGCCATGTTGAGCCAGGAGTATCCCCAGGCTTGGATCCTAGTCTTGAATTTTTCAAGTTGTGGAAGCCAGTCCTTACTTACAGATCTTTTATAAAAACAGGGAGGCCCAAGTATTTGAAAGAGGTCCAAGAAGAGGAGGCTGCAAAGCCCAAACATCTAGAAATAGCAGAGAGCAATCTGGGCGATGTGTTCCAATTGTAGATGTGACATTTGTTCTTGTTTAAGACGCTGCCTGAGGCCTCACAGAATTCATCCAGAACTGCTTTAAATTTGATGGCTGAGGAAAGAGTAGAAGCTCCCAATAACAGGGTGTCATCTGCAAATAGGGCGTGATTTATGTTTTTGACCCCTCTTGCTATACACAGTCCATTAATATCTTGCTATTGCATATTTTTGTCTAAAAGAAAACTGAGGATAGAGGCTTGGATGACAAAGAGCAGAGGGGAGAGTGGGCACCCCTGCCTAAGCCCTCTCGAAGCTTTAAAAAATTTAGTGGCTTTGTCATTTACTAGAGGTGCAATCCATGGCTCCGAGATGCATAACCGGGTCCATTTAATGAAGTTTACTCCAAAACCAAACTTGCTCATGACTTTTAACAGAAAGCTATGATTTAATCGATCAAAAGAATTTGCTAAGTCGAGTTTGATAACCATACCTTGTTCATTTCGATGCAGACTTGAGTGAATTGCCTCTTGTACAAGGGTGAAGTTGTCCACGATCTGCCTGCCTTGGATGAAGCCTCCTTGGTTCTCCGGAATGATTTTGGGAAGGATGAGCTTCAGTCTATTTGCAATTACTTTGGTGATTAGCTTGTACCCTGTATTGCATAAGGAGATCGAACGAAATCTGTTGAAATTGTTGGCGCCTTTCTCCTTGGGGATGAGGGCTAAGAAAGTTGAGTTTGTGCTGCCTCCGATTTTCTGACTATCTTGAGATTTTTGGACCATTTTGAATAGGTCCTTTTCAACTATCAGCCAACAAACTTGTAGGAACCTGGCAGTAAAGCCATCCAGTCCAGGGGCCTTATCCGGATCCATGGAAAAAAGGGCATTTTTAACTTCTTTTTTGGAAAATTTGGCCTCAAGGATCTCATTCATATGAGGAGAGATTGAAGATGGAACAATGTCTAACAGATTTGAATATTGGTCCGGATCCGTGTCCTCACTATACAAGTTTTGAAAATGAGAAAAGGTTGCTTTCTTGATGTCCTCAAATTCCTCGTGGGTAACATTATCCTCCTTGATCTCAGATATCGTGTTGAAGAATTTCCTGGCCTGGGCTTGTTTATGGAAGAAAGAAGAATTCCTGTCCCCTGCTTTGAGCCAGAGATTTCGAGATTTTAATCTCCAGTATTCTTCTTCAGCTAAATAGGCCTTATGAAGACTCTGCTGCAGCTGAACCTCTTGATCTAGTAGCTCCTCTGTGACTATAGCGTTCTCCATTTGAATGAAGCATTTCCTGGCCTGGGCTTGTTTATGGAAGAAAGAAGAATTCCTGTCCCCTGCTTTGAGCCAGAGATTTCGAGATTTTAATCTCCAGTATTCTTCTTCGGCTAAACAGGCCTTATGAAGACTCTGCTGCAGCTGAACCTCTTGATCTAGTAGCTCCTCTGTGACTATAGCATTCTCCATTTGAAGTTGATGAGAGGCTAGAGAAGCTTTGATGGTTTTCCTTTCTGAAGCAAGATTGGACAGGGTTTTGGCCCATCGTTTTAGAGCCCCTTTCACCCTTCTAAGATTTTCCTCCCAGAAAAAGAAAGGAGATCCCTTGACTGGCTGTCTCCAACAGTCCTTGACTAATTGCATGAAATCTGGCTCCTTGACCCAGAGGGGACTAAATCTGAAAGGAATAGGGCCCAGATCTTGATGGGACATGAGTTCTAGCTTTATGGGGTTATGTTCTGAGATGCTGTTTGTGAGAATATGCATTCTAGGTTCTAATCCTAGTAACAGAAAGGAACTTTGGATGAAAAATCTATCTAATCTGGCAGCAATGTGACCTGGACCAACTCTTTTGTTAGACCAAGAGTACTTACCGGAGGAAGGTTTGATATCCAGTAACTCCCATTCCTGCATAAGATCCTCCACCCATTCCTTTGTTGGATCTCGGACTACGATGCCTCCTCTTTTTTTAGACGAGTGAAGAGTGAGGTTGAGATCTCCAGCAATAATTATATTTTCCAGGTTTGCCAAGTCTGCTTGTTGCCTTATAGAATCCCAGCAGTCCTTTTTTTCCCCAACATTGACTGGAGAGTAAACATTGAAAAGGAAAAAAATTTCTTTGGTGTCCAGATTCTGCATTTTAAGCAACAACCAATGAGTTTTACTAGCCTCATAGATGACTGCAAATTTGCTGGCAATCCATAGAGTGCCAAGCCCTCCCGAGGCTCCCCGGCCAGAGATTGCTCTTGCTTCGCTTTTGATCCAAAGTTTCTTACTTGCATGCAGGAAGACTGCGTCTTCCAGCTTGGTCTCTCCTGGACGAGAAGTATGTCTGGAGATTCTGTTCTTATTAAGCTTCTAATGGCTTCTTCCTTAACTTTGCTCCCCATACCTCTACAGTTCCAGGAGATGACCTTCATTATTTATGTTTCTGATGGGCTCCCTTGGAGCCTTGAGGCTGATTTTTCGTCATCCTAGGCTTTGAGGCTAGAAGTTTTTCCAGAGTTGGCTAGCTGCCTTGTAGCTTATATTTGTAAGTCTCCTGCTCTCTTTTTTCCCTGTCAGTTTTGCGACCTCTTGTGGATCTCCTTACCGAGGTTTGAGACTCTCCTATTTCTCCTTCCTCCTCTGACTCGTCCATTTCCTGTTCTTCTTCCTCATCTTCTATAGTCATGCCTTTGGGATCTTCAACACTTGTTCCTTTAGGGGAGGTTGAGGGATTGCCTTTGCTTGGAGAGACTGGTTTTTGGGTCTCACTCTCCTGAATTGCTTCTGTTTTCTGGCTTAGAGGATCGAACTTATTTTCTTGTGCCTTTTTGGGAGGGGGGCGCTGAGCATTGGCCTGAAGAGGGCCTTTTCCATTGGGTCCTTCTGGTTTTTGACCTTTGTGATCGATCTTTGTACGCTTGACTTGATTCCAACCCTCTTCATTTCCTTTCTCTGGCTCTGTGTTGGATGGACAGTTTCTAGCAAAGTGTCCATGAACATGGCATTTCCTGCATTTGAATTGCAACTGCTCATAATCCAAGATCTGCAGATGAGACCAGCTGTCGACATTGATTTTGATTGCCTCTAGGAGGCCCACCTCTAGATCTACCTCTACGCAGAGTCTAGCGTAGTCATACTGGTCCTTGTTGTTTGCCCGATCTATGAATTTCCCAAGAGCGTTGCCGATGTGTTTCAAGGAGTCCCAGTTCCAGCAATGAACTGGGAGATTCGGGAGCCGAACCCACACCGGGACAGCCTTGGGAAAATCGACTGCCGGATCAAAATCCGAAGTCCATTTGTTCAGATAGAGGCCCTGAGGGCCCATGAAATATGGCCCATTTTGGAAGATCAAATCTTTGTCTTCTTTGGAAGAGAATTCGAAGAGGAAGAACCCTCGCCCGAGAAAGTAAGATGTAACACTTTGCTTGATCATAGGAGCCCAGTTCCTGTTGACCCATTGCTCAGTAGTTTTCGGAGAAGGCCAAAGCCCCGTGAATTGGCCAATGAGACCACGATCAGCCAGAGACAAAGCTACTTGGATGGGGGTCTCTAGAGGCAAAGAGATCTTTGGGATATCTTCGAGCTTCTTAACGAATTTAGTTTCTTCACTTTTTTTCTTCAGGGGCAAACTAGCCAGAAGCTGATTAAATGCATCAATAGCAGGGGAAGAAGGCGGCAGTAGGGGCTCTTGGGAGAGCCCTGCGTCTCCATGGGATCGGGCCTTAGGCAGGCCGCCGCAGGGGGCAACCACGCTGCTCAGTAACTTGACCTAGCAGCGCAGCTCAGAAACGCGCAGCAAAAAACAATGTAGTCCTCTTTTCTTAATATTTGGGTTGAACTATTAATATCCTTGCAAACTGTAGTTCTTATGGGAAACATTCGATTTACAATGTGGTATTGACAACTTGTGTATGCTAATAGATGAATCTATTATTTCATTCTTTGATATTTTATGTTGTAGGAAAGAAAGTTGTATGAACTACATGTTTATACAATATGCAACAAAGTTTATGCCACAAAGATGGCCAAAGTACTTTATCCCACATGAAATTTATTTGCAGAATGTGTTATTTTGAATGGTGATGAGGCTGATCTAGATGGAGATGATAGGCCACCTAAAAGTAAATATCTAGATGGTGTTTTTGGAATGGAATCTGTAGTAGTAATTATTGATGATTCTGCAAGGGTTTTACCTGATCATAGATATAATTTAATTGTGGTCGAAAGGTAAGTTCATTTCAATTCTTTTTTAGTGTCCAATCAAGACCTTACAATTGTTAATTTTTGTCTTTCAAAAGTGGTGGTTAAAGATATATGTTATTGTTCCTAAAACTGAAATACTACCATGTATAAATACATGTGTTCTCCCTATAGTAGTGCCAATTTGGATTTCTAGGGTTGTCACTGTTAGAAGTAGATGTTGATGAGAAGCTAGAGGATGGAACACTGGCATCTTCTTTAGCAGTGAGATGCTAAAAAATAATCTCTAACACACAGTGTGTTTGTGACACCTCAAAATTTAGAGAAATTTCCTGATTTTTCACTGTATGGTTGCTTTTATAATACATATACCCTTTAATTCAAACATAGGTGATTGAGAAAATTAACCATAATTTTTTCTCAAACAAACAGTTGCATGAAGTGGATGTCTGGGATTTCTTGCAATTGAACAACAAAAAGTTTTCAAAAATTGTAAAGTGGTTTTCAATAGGGTTTGTCTAGTTCGAGAAGTGTAGCTGCATCTTCACCCTTTGTGGCATATGGCTGAACAATTTGGTGTAGTATGCACAACAAAAATGATGGTAAAGTGAATCATGTTGTAACCCTTTCCCCTAGGAGTGACAAGCTATGCATTTTACCTTCTGTCTAGTATGCAAGTCTTGGCATGCATTTTTTTCCCCAAGAAAAATCGTAATTTTATTAATGAAAACAAAATTACATGTTGTAGATGCTTGCAAAGCATTCTATCAAGCCAGTTAAGACTGGTGATCATAGAGCCAATAAATAAACTACTTTAATATGAAGAGAAACAGAGTACCCTTTTCTCCATTTCTTCTTTTCTACTTTCTACCATTCTCCTTGAGATGGGGTGGTTGATACAAGTGCCAGCTGGTTCTCTACATATTTTCTTTGATTTTCCTTATATGAGTCCGAGCTTTTAGATGCATGGTGACGTTTGATACCCCCTAGCTCCTTTTCTTTTGGAATCCTCTTCGGCTGCACTGTTGGGTGTGGGTATTCTGCCGCTTCATGATTTGATTCCTCCTTTTCTACACTTTCTTGTGGATTCTGCACTTCTTCATTGGTAAAGGGGTCCATTTCTTCTTCCTCCTCTTCGTCCTCAGGCAAATGCAGTGGAAATTGCTATCTTTTGGGTTGTTTTCTGGGTTTCTTCTTCCTTCATGGCTCTTTCTTGGCATCAAGAAATGTATTTTGAAGATGACCCATCTGTTGACATATTCAACATTTGAAGGTCGTGTTCTCAAAATCAAGGAACTATGTCTGACATTGCTTGTTGTGTGTCAAAAGGATGTGATCTGGCAGTCCTTTGCTAAGGTCCACCTCCACACAAATTCTAGCAAAAGTGTAGATCCCCTCTTTAAGTCTTTGTGTATTTGTCTTTATGTATCACCCTAAGAGGTTCCCAATGCCTTCCAGTACTTATGATGCAAGAAGTGTAGGGGAATATTATGCAACTTGACCTACACCGGCATTCTTGAGACTACCATTGTGTTTGCACCAAAATCTGGAAACCATGGGGTAACAAAAAGTCTTGTAGATCCCCAAAACCATGGGCCTTCTCGCAAAATATATTCTCGTTCCTTTGATGATGAAAAATTTACTATGAAGAATCCTTTGGAGCAGAGGTGGATCTCACAATTTATCGTCCAATTTGTGAAGATCCAATGAGAGAGATCCATCGGTTTTGGCCAAAAACTATTGAATTTGTTGATTTTTCACGACCTTGGGTATAGGATAGAGTCTTAAAAATCTCTGATGCTACCAAACCAAGAGTCTAAACATAGCTACTTTGCACAGCAGAATATAAACAATAGTAGATAACATATGCACAAAATATATACAAATTTTTACAAATTTTCAACCCAACTTCATTATATTAAACAACATATAATACAACAATCTATGGCTCCCGTACCTGGGATAATGACCCTCATAAATCCACTAGTATAAAATACAAAATAAGATACTCTGACCATCTAGTTGTAGATGCTCTCACGGCTCCTCTCGGTTGTACCTTATACCTACCTGGTCCTTCGGCTCCCGATCTGCAACTCTTGCCTCTATCAATGCTCGAATTCCATCTGGCTACTGAAGGTCATCTGTCAATCTACTCACTAGTTTTGCCTTAGTCCATCAAGGGCATAACACATCGAGACTCCTGTTGAGTTGTTCACAACTCTCAATTTTCCCACGGTTTCTCCTCAACTACTCAGGGACTTCAACCCACTATGGTCTTCATGCGCTGTCCGATGAAGACCAACATAGGGCACGAAGGGCTTCCACCCATTGCTGCAAGATGTCCATCTCCCACAATGAACACGGCCTAGGAAAATTTCTGATCATCTGTTGTAGAAGTACTTCTCCACACACAAGTCTCGGGCTCCACAAACTGCTCTTGGCTGATTAGAACCTTGAGCTTCAACAACTGCATCTCTAGCACCTACCTTTGTCCATCAAGGTGTTGCACACTGGGTTCCAATATGGATACTATCACGTTGTCCTCCAACGGACCCTAAATGCCCAATCCACGTTCAATTTTGGTCCACTCTCATGTTTCCCTCCAATAGTCCATGAGTGACCAAGTCCATGTTGTAGCATCTGCACCTAGTTAGGGCATCCTTACATCTAGGATACCCTTACACATGGCTTCCAATAGAATTCACCAATCTGCCCTTTGCTCTGCAATAGACGAGCTATTGCACAAATGTAGGAGCCAATATTCACTGTGGAAACTGCCCACTAGTTAGGGCTTCTAACATGCCATGTCAACCCTACCTCCTCGGCTTCCAAAGGCTGCAACAACTTTTTCCACACTAGGACACCTACATCACTCCATAGCGGGATATTCTCCTATTTGGAGTTCCTTCATGCCCAAGGAAACTCCAACAAATGGATCCCAACAATCAACAATGTAGACTGATCCTTCAAAACACCACAAAACCTACCTTTCTTCACTTCTGGACTGATGTGCCTGTTGTCACCTTAGCTGCCTGGTTAGGGCTTCCTAACAGTCCTTGTTAGGCTCCTCCAAACAGCTCCTAAGGCCTCCTATAGCTTCTCATCAATTGATCCAACACTGGTCACTACAATGACCCAACATAAATGATAAGACAATAAAATTAATAGCTAAGATTACCATATCAAACATATTTACAACCTTGAACATGATTGATGGACCTACACATGATATTTCAATGCCTTCCTTAATGGAATTGTCTAGTATGGTGTTTGAATACTTTAAGTGAAAGCCTTTTATCTTCTTAGAGGGAATAATTTTGGAAATATTGTAATGCTAGCTCATGCACAAACTATGATGGATCAGCTCTGTAGAAGGGAAAAGACTCATGCATCTTGTAAGCTTTTGGGTATTATGAAACATGCCTTTATCTCGTAACTTTTTGGTTTCTCTAATAAGATTTCTACACCAGTCTTGTAATATTTGGTGTTTATGAGTGCAAATATTTTTTTGTGTACATCCTTTGTGAAGGTCTTAAGCATGCTAGTGTAGATGCTTAAATTTCTCTCTCAGCATAGATGATGCACACTTTCCCCATTCTACTGTCATGTTTGTTAACACTTGATTTTTTAGGCAAGAGATGTTGTAAGAAGAGTGTATGAAAATAAATGTCTTCAACTAAGCCACCAGGAATCCAAGTGAGAATGTTTTGAAGTGATGGATAAGACAAGGGATACAATAAAATATCTTCACTCAAGACTCAAGAGTCACGATTTCCATTGAGACAGTTGACTCAGTTTCAAGGAGAATCCAAAGATTGAGGGAGGAGGAATTACAACCATAATTTATGGAGTTAATAAAAAGGTAATTGTGGTTGTTTTTGCTTATTAAATTGCATCTTATGTTTTGTATGGTTTTGTTCTTGGTATATAAATGATAGCACAGTAGATAAAGGAATGGTTAGTGGTGTAAGTTTCCATGAGAACGTGTTTGTACAATTGGTACGCATCACTTGCAAGGAGTGTTCATGATTGTGTATTTAGAAAACGTTTTTTTTTAAATACCTTGTTCTGCTCATTTCATCATATAATGTACTCTATTAGGTTACCATGCCACCATTCTTCCAATTAGGGTTTTCCAACCAGGGTCTATAGATAATTCAGAAACCATTAGAGGCTTTAGTATTGGTTTAAGGAACATATTTAGGTTATCCTGGAACAATCCATGGCCATTGGTTCCAAGCAGTAGACTAGGAAACTATTGGCAAATCAATTTGGTCATTTGATCTCAACAATCTCTACTTAGATCGAGACTTGTGGAAATACCATGCTGCACATGATATCCTTTTCAAAAACAATAATCTTAGGTGTAAAGGTTGCATCAATTCAAAATTCATATAGATATCTGAAGGTTGATCTCTTGCTTGGTTCCCACATGTATTTCTTCTACTATACATATGTTCTTATGTTATACTTATGTTTTTTTCTTGCTTTGTATTATTTTTGACACTTTCTAGGAGTTGCACTAGCACTCCCACATTGTATTCATGTTGGTTGTACTCTTCATTCCCATTGCCCTATTTTTGTGGTCATTTGTTGGAAATTAGTAACATTATATTATCTTATATAAGAATTGCAAAAGTTCATGATTACCTTGTATGTAGATTCCAATTTACTCCTTTTGGAATAGAGTCTACTATCTACCTCCTTTAATTATAGTCAACCATTTATTATGCATTTTTAAGTCCCACGGTGTTTGCTTTAGATGTAACTCTTAGTGCCATTAACCTACTTTGTGGTCATTTGTTAGACACTATTAAAATTATCCTATCCGGTGCCTAGCTTCTGCTTTCTCCAATAGCATGGACTTCTTTCATCCATATTTCTCTGTTCATTTTTAGCTCTGCACTTATGATTAGGGTGTCATCGTTTTGGAATTTTCTCAAACTATAGTGGGAAAAAAGATCAAAGGCTACCCATCAGCAAGTATTCACTTGAAAGTCAAGTTTGCTCCAAATAAAACACATTTAAAGGTTACATAATCCACTGTTGGTGCTACAAACTTCACAGCTGCAGTCATCCATAGGAAGCTGATTCTGACATGTTATATTTCTACATCGTTTGTGGCCAAAGATCTCAAGGAGGACTGCTTGAGTGACACTGATATCTGTATGCAAAAATTATTGAATACTTCTAACTAATTCTGTGTGCCCTGGAGTCAGGTGTAATATCCCTACTTCCTTGTACAAACTTTGCAAGAGGGAAAATTCTTCCTCACATTTAAGACTTGTTGTGCCTTCAATTATTGTTGTCCTTTTTGAAATTTGAATCTGACTACAGTCTTCTGTGATCTCATACTTAAAGGATTCAAAATAAACAATCCCTGTTATTTGTCACTGATTTTCTCTATTGTTGATGAATAGAGCTACCTTGTTAACTCCATGGGATCAGCCAACTATGAAAATACATGAAGTAGAACCCTTATTTCCTTCATTTTCATATTCTGGAATTTTTGTGCAAACCTCAATATAAACTAGTGGATAGCACGCCTCACCCATGGGATTCAAAATTGGAACCTAATGGCATGAAACTAGAAAAATGCCTAGTAAAATTGGAAATGACCAGTTATGCCAAATCTTTGAGCTTGAAAATGCAAGAGGCATATTCAATCCTGGACAATAGGCCTAGAAGAGGTTGTGTCATCTATTCAAAAGCTATAAAATTTTTATATCCTATATTCTCCAATGAGGAAAGCAAGGGAAACTCTTAAGTCTAGTATAAATATGCATGTGGCCCCGGGCAATTCATGCTGGAGCCTTCCCCTTCCCAGATGTCCATGAGAGCCACTTTTCCTAACTCAGCAACCCCAACTGATTCAATGAGATTATCCTCCCAGAAATGGCATTATGAAATGACATTCTGAAAAAATAAGAAATACAGTAAGTGTCTATGTCCTTAGGAGCCATGTCTGTCTAAGTTTCAATTGTGTTATCATGAGTCCTTCCTTTCTTTCCCCTGGGACACTTGGCTAAAGATCCCTGGCAGTGCAATGATTATTGAAACTTGGGTAACTCACGGTAAGCTGAGCTTGATTAAGTGGAATGATTGAATCCATACTAGTTATAACACACATAGAGCTCAGAGTAATGAGTTCCCATGCATGACAGAAGAGGATAAACCCCTCACAATATTGTATGGTACAGTACAGAGTTGACACTGAGGCAAACTGCCTGCTGATTGATTCAAACTTCATTGCATCTACAAATCAGGTTTTATTATAATTTATATAGATAAAAGTAAACTTACTCGTATGGCATCTAGATCCTGAACCTGGGGGGTCATCATCAGTTATTTGGATTACTGCTAGATCACAGCCCCACCATGGACATTACTCATGGCCTGTTGGAGAATACTTTTTGTAATTCCTAATTTGTTTTTATAATGTGCCCCATTGGAAAATTCAGTGACAATAGCATAGGATTTGAAACATTGAAGTGTGTCAGATGCTCTTCTTGCCCACAATTTATAGTTGTTTGGACTGCTTGAGTGACAGTGATATATGTATGAAAAAATTATTGAATACTTCTAACTAATTCTGTGTGCCCTGGAGTCAGCTGTAATATCCCTCCTGCCTTGTACAAACTTTTGCAAAAGTACAAATTCTTCCGCACATTTAAGACTTGTTGTGCCTTCAATGATTTTTGTCCTCTTTAAAATTTGAATCTGACTACTGTATTCTGTGATCTCATACTTAAAAGATTCAAAATAAACAATCCATGTTATTTGTGACTGATTTTCTCTATTTTTGATGAATTGAGCTTCCTTGTTAACTCCATGGGATCAGCTAACTGTGAAAATACATGAACCCTTATTTCCTTCATTTTCATGTTGTGGAATTTTTGTGCAAACCCCAATATAAACTAGTGGATAGCACGCCTCACCCATGGGATTCAAAATTGGAACCTAATGCCATGAAACTAGCAAAATGCCTAGTAAAATTGGAAATGACCAGTTATGCCAACTCTTTGAGCTTGAAAATGCAAGGGGCATATTCAATCTTGGAAAATAGGCCTAGAAGAGGTTGTGTCATCTATTGAAAAGCTATAACAATTTTATATCCTATCTTCTCCAATGAGGAAAGCAAGGGAAACGCTTAAGGCTAGTATAAATATGCATTTGTGCCCAGGACATCCATGCTGGATCCTTCCCAGATGTCCATGACAGCCACTTTTCCTATCCCAACCCAGCAACCCCAACTGATTCAATGATATTATCCTCCCAGAAATGGCATTCTGACAAAATAAGAAATCCAATAAGTGTATAAGTCCTTAGGAGCCATGTCTGTCTAAGTTTCAACTATGTTGCCATGATTCCATCCCTTCTTTCCCCTGGGACACTTGGCCAAAGAGTCCTGGTAGTGCAATGATTATTCAAACCTGGGTAACTCACTGTAAGCTGAGCTTGATTAAGTTAAATGACTGAATCCATACTAGTTATAACACACATAGAGCTCAGCGTAATGAGTTCCCATGCATGACAGAAGAGGATATACCCCTCACAATACTATATGGTACAGTACAGAGTCGACAATGTGAGGAACACTACCTGCTGATCGATTCAAACTTCATTGCATCTACAAATCAGGTTTTAGTATAAGTTAGATAGCTAAAAGTACCCTTACTCATATGCCATCTAGATCCTGAACCTGTGGGCTCATCATCAGTTATTTGTCTTGCTGCCAGATCACAGCCCCACCATGGACATTACTCATGGCCTGTGGGAGAATACTTTTCGTAATTGCTAATTTGTTTTTATAATGTTCCCCATGGGAAAATTTAGTGACAATAGCATATGATTTGAAACATTGTGTCAGATGCTCTTCTTGCCCACAATTTATATTTCTTTGGACTACTTGAGTGACACTGATATATGTATGCAAAAATTATTGAATACTTCTAACTAATTCTGTGTGCCCTGGAGTCAAGTGTAATATCCCTCCTGCCTTGTACAAACTTTTGCAAAAGGACAAATTCTTCCACACATTTAAGACTTGTTGTGCCTTCAATGATTGTTGTCCTCTTTGAAATTGGAATCTGACTACTGTCTTCTGTGATCTCATACTTAAAAGGATTCAAAATAAACAATCCCTGTTATTTGTCACTAATTTTCTCTATTTTTGATGAATAGAGCTACCTTGTTAACTCCATGGGATCAACCATTTGTGAAAATACATGAACCCTTATTTCCTTCATTTTCATATTCTAGAATTTTTGTGCAAAACCCAATATAAACTAGTGGATAGCACGCCTCACCCATGGGATTCAAAATTGGAACCTAATGCCATGAAACTAGAAAAATGCCTAGTAAAATTGGAAATGACCAGTTATGCCAAGTCTTTGAGCTTGAAAATGCAAGAGGCATATTCAATCTTGGACAATAGGCCTAGAAGAGGTTGTGTCATCTATTCAAAAGCTATAAAATTTTTATATCCTATCTTCTCCAATGAGGAAAGCAAGGGAAATGCTTAAGGCTAATATAAATATGCATGTGTCCTCGGGCCATCCATGCTGGAGCCTTCCCAGATGTCCATGAGAGACACTTTTCCTAAACCAACCCAACAATCGCAATTGATTCAATGAGATTATCCTCCCATAAATGGCATTATGAAATGGCATTATGACAAAATAAGAAAGCCATTAAGTGTCTAAGTCCTTAGGAGCCATGTCTGTCTAAGTTTCAATTGTGTTTCCATGAGTCCTTCCCTTCTTTCCCCTGGGACACTTGGCCAAAGAGCCCTGGCAGTGCAATGATTATTGAAACTTGGGTAACTCACTGTAAGCTGAGCTTGATTAAGTGAAATGATTGAATCCATACTAGTTATAACACACACAGAGCTCAAAGTAATGAGTTCCCATGCATGACAGAAGAGGATATACCCCTCACAATACTGTATTGTACAGTACAAAGTCAACACTGAGGCACACTCCCTGCTGATCAATTCAAACTTCATTGCATCTACAAATCAGGTTTTATTATAAGTTAGATAGCTAAAAGTACCCTTGCTCGTATGCCATCTAGATCCTGAACCTGGGGGGTCATCATCAATTATTTTGCTTGCTGTCAGATCACAGCCCCACCATGGACATTACTCATGGCCTGTGGGAGAATACATTTTGTAATTCCTATTTTTTTTTTTATAATGTACCCCATTGGAAAATTTAGTGACAATAGCACAGGATTTGAAACATTGAAGTGTGTCAGATGCTCTTCTTGCCCACCATCTATAGTTTTTTGCACTGCTTGAGTGACACTGATATATGTATGCAAAAATTATTGAATACTTCTAACTAATTCTGTGTGCCCTGGAGTCAGCTGTAATATCCCTCCTGCCTTGTACAAACTTTTGCAAAAGGACAAATTCTTTCGCACATTTAAGACTTGTTGTGCCTTAAATGATTTTTGTCCTCTTTGAAATTTGAATTTGACTACTGTCTTATGTGATCTCATACTTAAAAGATTCAAAATAAACAATCACTATTATTTGTCACTGATTTTCTCTAATTTTGATGAATAGAGCTACCTTGTTAACTCCATGGGATCAGCCAACTGTGAAAATACACGAACCCTTATTTCCTTCATTTTCATATTCTGGAGTTTTTCTGCAAACCCCAATATAAACTAGTGGATAGCACACCTCACCCATGGGATTCAAAATTGGAACCTAATGGCATGAAACTAGAAAAATGCCTAGTAAAATTGGAAATAACCAGTAATGCCAACTCTTTGAGTTTGAAAAGGCAAGAGGCATATTCAATCTTGGACAATAATCCTAGAAGAGGTTGTGTCATCTATTCAAAAGCTATAAAATTTTTATATCCTATCTTCTCTAATGAGGAAAGCAAGGGAAACGCTTAAGGCTAGTATAAATATGCATGTGTCCTCGGGCCATCCATGCTGGAGCCTTCCCATATGTCCATGAGAGCCACTTTTCCTAACCCAACTCAGCAACCCCAACTGATTCAATGAGATTATCCTCTCAGAAATGGCATTATGAAATGGCATTCTGACAAAATGAGAAAGCCAGTGAGTGTCTAAGTCCTTAGGAGCCATGTCTGTCTAAGTTTCAACTGTGTTGCCATGAGTCCTTCCGTTCTTTCCCCTGGGACACTTGGCCAAAGAGCCCTGGTAGTGCAATGAGAAACTTGGGTAACTCACTGTAAGTTGAGCTTGATTAAGTAAAATGACTGAATCCATACTAGTTATAACACACATAGAGCTCATAGTAATGAGTTCCCATGCATGACAGAAGAGGATATACCCCTCACAATACTGTATGGTACAATAGAGAGTCGACAATGTGAGGAACACTGCTTGTTGATCGATTCAAACTTCATTGCATCTACAAATCAGGTTTTATTATAAGCTAGATAGCTAAAAGTACCCTTACTCGTATGCCATCTATATCCTGAACCTGGGGGGTCATCATCAGCTATTTGGTTTGCTGCTAGATCACAGCCCCACCATGGACATTACTGATGGACTGTGGGAGAATACTTTTTGTAATTCCTAATTTGTTTTTATAATGTGCCCTGTTGGAAAATTTAGTGACAATAACATAGGATTTGAAACATTGAAGTGTGTCAGATGCTCTTCTTGCCCACCATTTATAGTTGTTTGGATTGCTTGAGTGACACTGATATATGTATGCAAAAATTATTTAATACTTCTAACTAATTCTGTGTGCCCTGGAGTCAGGTGTAATATCCCTCCTGCCTTGTACAAACTTTTGCAAAAGGACAAATTCCTCCGCACATTTAAGAATTTTTGTGCCTTCAATGATTGTTGTCCACTTTGAAATTGTCTTCTGACTATTGTCTTCTGTGATCTCATACTTAAAGGATTAAAAATAAACAATCCCTATTATTTTTCACTGATTTTCTCTATTTTTGATGAATAGAGATACCTTGTTAACTCCATGGGATCAGCCAACTGTGAAAATACATGAACCCTTATTTCCTTCATTTTCATATTCTGGAATTTTTGTGAAAATTAAAGCTTTTAAGCATTGGCTTAAACTAAGTTACTTTTTATTCAAACTTACACTCTTTTGCTGCCCAAGTTACTGTGATGGCCTTGTTACAACTATTTTGAGAATATATATAGACACTTTAAAGATGTATATTTGCACCATTTGCTGTTTCTTCAGGTAAGAGAGCTGGTATTATCTGGAAATCTTACACTCATTGTTGAGCCTGGGAGATCTCTTGTTGCAAACTCTGGTGTTCTTGTGAGTCGAGTTGTTGGAGTCAAGACAAATTGTAACAAGAACTTCATTGTAATTGATGGCAGCATGGCAGAGCTTATTAGGCCTAGCCTCTATGGAGCTTACCAAGTTAGTACATAAATTTGACTTGGGGAAAACCCAACTTTTTTTGATGATGCATGATTGAAGGGATGATCATTTCCAAATGAATATAGAAGGGATAATTTGTCCTAATTTTGTAGTCTCCTTGTTGAAAGGAAATATTACTGGTATTGAGATTCCCAGATACTAAATAGACCATTCTTTCTCATGAGGCACACAGTCTGAAAGTTGTGATATGAATCATAAAATGATTTTGAGATTTTGAGACGTTTCTAACTGCTATTCTTCTTGATACACAGCACATTGAGCTAATTTCTCCACCTGCCCCAAAGGCAAAAATTCAAACTTTTGATGTTGTTGGGCCTGTCTACGAGTCTGCAGACTTTTTAGGAAAGGACAGGGAACTTCCAACTCCAAAAATGGTGGTTAGTTACAGGACAATAATTATCACACCTAATATACATGCATGATGAGAAGGAATTGATTTTCCAATATGATATTTAATTGTTTCTAGAATTATTTAGTGATGCTTCTTTGAAGGCATACACTTGTGGCTTAACTTTGAGTGGCCATCCTCTTTCAGTGGGCAGGAATGGTGGTCCATGACGCGGGAGCTTACTGCATGAGTATGGCATCAACTTACAACTTAAGAATGAGGCCAGCAGAATATTGGGTAAGTTGAGTTGTGAATGCATATTTTTGTTTTTAGATTGGAGTGAATGTTATATTTTTAAAGCTTGACAATGCTGATTTTGACAATTGAGAGAATGCTAGACAGATTCAAGATGATGGATTAGTTAAAAAGATAAGACATGCTGAAACAATTGTAGGTGCTTGCTATAATTCATGACATTGTTGACCATCTTGTCTTATAGCGTACAAGAACAATCAGGGTCTTCTTGTCAAGTTTGCTAGGCTGTTGGGCAGTTGGTGTTGAACTTAAGATCTTGAAAATTACGAAATTTTGGTTTGAAGTTAACAGATTTTGATATGAATATTTTTTAGAGTAAAATGTAACTGTCGATAAACTTTTCATATTCCTCTTCTGGGCTATTGGTGTGTTCTCTATATGGATTACTTCATAGAGTGTATTTGTATAGCAGTTTATTGAAGGTGTTTGTATGACATCTTTTAAAGTTGTTAGAAGGCAGTTTTGGACCAACTTTAAAACAGTCTTGTAGCAGCAATTGAAAGTTTTTTTTAAAAAAACCTTTAAATACCCCTTTCTAGCACATTGAAAACCTTTTGATGATGGATTTAGAGCAGGTTTGAATATTTAGTTTCGACAGTTATTTGAATCATTTTAAGAGCTAGAGCAATCCCCTTGGAGCGACTATTGAAGGATCTTCAATACCATCATTACTATGCCATTATTCTGGGACAATTATATTAGTGTTCCTTTATGTTAGTGTAACTTTCTTTTAAATTTTAACCTCCTATTACATTCTTTGAAAGATATATAGGAACTAAAATTTCCATATATTTCACTTAATTATTGTTTTCCCCACTCCCCGGCGTTACTTTGCACCTCTCGGTGCAAATGCTAGTTACATAGTCATTATAAGGAAGACCTACCTAGTTACACTCTTCAACATTATAACTATATATAATTTTGATGGTTCTAGGTTGGAGATTGTATTATTTTCATTGGAGGATGCTACTATTGATGCACACAAGGCTCTTGAGTTACTTGGTAGGATTCTCGCAAAATTGGTTGTTGAAGGGATATTCTTTATTCAAGATATAACAAGGGAAATCAAGGATGGAGGTACATAGCCAGGAAGCTTATTAGAAACGAGGGGATTTTGAGGTATTTCTCAAGAAGAAAATTTTAGTCTGCTCACAATTTTAATGCCTGATCAATTTTGTGGTTTATTTGTTATCTCTCATGTTGACTAGTGAATGGTTGGTCAGTTTTTAGCTCGTGCTCACATTTGTTGGTTCCTGAAGCTTGAGCACTTTATAACAAAAATAGGCAAAGTCAAACAACACAAATGGTCCACTAGCTCTCTTTTTATTTGCTAATATTATAATGAAGTTTTATTAGAGGCACTGTTTGTTTATTTATTTTGGTTAGAAAAGGGTTTGCTCTTGGTTTTATGTGATTTTCAATTTATCGTATGTAGCATGTTGAGAAATGGGAAAGAATAACGTGACATTTATTTTGTAGAAATTGATGTTGAAGGAAAATTGCTTTGACATTGTTGATGTTAAGGTATATGTTGTATAAACTATTTATAGTTTAATTTATGTTATATTCTAGTGTTCATTGTCTTTCATTTCTTACAGTGCATTGTATTTTCTTTTGTTTTCAGAAAATAAAATCAGTATTGATGGTAAGAAGCATGAATTGAAAAAAGAGAAGAGCAATAACATTGGAGCGACAAATGCAAAAAGAGAGAGGAGAACTGGTCTGGCGATACCCTTAGAACCAATATCTTGCATAAGACACACATATAAAGATTGATGATCAAGTCTTAAGAGTTGGTGAATTCACCTATAATGCCTTGACAACACAACGATAATGTTTTGAAGTGATGAAACATCATTTTATGTGTAAATTGTAGTCCAACTAATATAAAGTTGGAAACTCATATTGTAATATTTTAAGTTTTCATATAATATAATTTATGTGGTTGAAATTATTTATAGTTGCACTTGATGTTGTTTAGTATTGTAATTACAATATGCGACTTTGTGTTTTCATATTAGATGAACATGCACATTGTATGACATTTTTTAAATCATACAAAGTAATTTATGTTGATTAATAATGAATATGCGACTAAATTAGTCATTTATAATGATTATTAATGAAATGAATATAAACTACTAAATTAGTCGTTTATATAATGAATAAATGGCTACTCACAAATGATAAATTTGTGACTACAAATGATGACTAAATTTTGCATATATACGACTATTAGTAGTTAATTTACAGTATCTTATAACACGACTAAAATTTAATCACATTTCTTCGGTCATTAATTGGTTTCAAACAATGACTAAAATTTGCATATATATGACTATTAGTAGCTAATTTACAGTATCTTATAACACGACCAACATGTTGGTCATAGTTCTTTGGTTATTAATTGGTTTTCTCGGGCGATCATATAGTAATATATTTTGTTGTATATTTGGTCATTAATTGTGACATTTAATGACCAAATCAAAGACCAAATCAATGACTAAATGAATGACTAAATCAGTGACCAAATGAATGACTAAATCAGTGACAAAATGAAAGACCAAATGAATGATTAAATTAGTGATCAAATCAGTGACTAAATCAATGACCAAATCAATGACTAAATATACAACTAGATAACAAAATTGAGATAACCAATTAATGACTAAGCTAAAAACGACCAAAAATTGGTCGCGTTATAAGATACTGTAAATTAGCTACTATTGGTCACCGACCGAAAAATAGTCGTTTATATGCAAATTTTAGTCGTTTTTTTAGTAACAAATTAGCCATTTTGTACTAGTGCGCTGAGTAACTTCAAATCCTTAGGCTGATGGTAAAAATGATTTCAATCAGGATTAGAGAGAAATTAAGGGTTCTCAGATCCAGCTAATGAGTGAAATGACAAAGGTCAACCGAAACTAGGGAGAAATTAAGAATTCCCTAATATGGATATCAGTAGAAATCATAAAAATGAAATAACATTTCAAGACATAGTGTTTTTAAACATATTCTGAAATAGCATTCCCGTTATACATTTAGATTTAGAAAACATGCAAGTATGTAAAAACTTCTGATAAAAACAAAGAAAAATTGAGAGTACTTGACTGAAGTGGACCAACACATGAATCCTGTAATATAATCTCTTTATTGCTCAATCCAGTCTATTGACTTGAAAATGGTACAAAGAACCCTCTGGTTCAGATCAGTACATCTATAGAAATTTTTAGAAATTCACAATCCACACCTCAATACTTCAAAATGTGAAGTATTTATACAAAAAATCTTACAAAATATCCTAAAACAAACTTAGGAATTATTTAAGGAAAAATAAATATCTTCATGCAAGAAGATAGAGATAGCTATCTAACTAATGCAAGTTGTCCCTGCTTTTATTGAATTTGTTGTTTTGTTTTCTTTGATCTTTTGTTGATTTGTCTCTGATTGTTGCTCAACGAAGATTTTCTTTTAGGCAATTGAGTGTCCTTCACGTTGGCAGCTTTCACTCTGATTTATCATTTCTATTTTGATTTTTAACTTATTTCTTTCATCTGATACACTTTAACTCTGATACTCTTTGACTGTCACTGCTATTTTTTCACTTTAAACTTTGACTACTCTGTTTACTGTTTTACCTTCACAATATATCAGTCAACTTTTCCCAATTCTCTGCATCTGGTAACTTGATTTTTACCATCCTTTTGAATATCTCATCACCCTCTGCATACTTTGAAAAAGTAGGTTTGTTGATGAATAAATGTTTTACCTCATGCTGTAGGTAAAAAAGGTTCTCAAAACTCTTGTCAAGTACTTTCCCTGTTGGAATTCCTTGCATGGCTGAATTGTTTGCTTGTTACTTAGCCACTTCTCTGATTTTCTTATCATAGTCTTCTTGTTTCATTAACCTGTCATTAATAACTAGTGGATTTTGAAGGCCTTTCTATCTCAGAATATCAAACTTCATCATGAACCTAGTTATGCCAAGCTTCATGTTCTAACATTTTTATTCTAGCTGTATCATTAAGTTACTTTTTGAAATCACCTTCCTAACTTAAAGAATTGTATCTGTCCTATCACTAATTCCAATCTCTTCTAATTCTTGCTTATTCTTGGAATTAAGAAACTTAATGATTTCATTAGCCTCTTCTGGCTTATTACCAAGTTATTCTTTGATTTTTTGGATGCCTTCACCTGCTGCTTTGATGAGATATTTATGTTCATAAATAACGTAAATGGATGGCCAAATATCATTGACATATTCAATGATATTGGCTCATAACTCTTGCTTGGCTTGTGTCATTGGTTCTTTCAGTGTTAAATCTTTCTCTAATTTCTTCAATTTCTCTGTCAACCTGTTTGTCTTCTGTACTTCATTATTGTCCATAATCTGAACTAATTTTTTCTCATCACTCAGAATTTTCAACTTTTCTTTAATTCTGTTGATTTCATTAGTTTGAATAGACATTTCCTGCATTGCTTTTACTATTTTAACTGCTTCATCAGTAGGCTGTTTTGCTGTTTTATATGACTCTGTTGCTGAAGTGGTTGCTGATGTAACAGGAAGTGTTGTAGCTATTGGAACTGAAGGGGCCAATGTATCTGCTAAGGTGGAAGGAATAGTTGTAATGACTACAAGAATAACAGTGACAGTAACTTCTTCTGATCTAGATTTTTTCTCCTGCACTAACTTGTCCATCTCATTTTCCATTTCCTTTAGTTGGGTAGCTAATTTAAGAATGAGGTTCATCATCTCATCTTTTTTTCCTTCATTTTCTAACACTTCCTTTGCCTGTGGATGTTTAGTAGGAGGCAGTTTGAGTTGCTTCTTTAATGCAGTAATGTCTGCATTCTTATTTTTTATGAGTTCATCTGCAACTTTGACATTTTTTGGATCATATCCTACTTCAATAATCAAATATTCTAGAGATTTAATTATGTTATCTTTATCCTGTGAGGATGCATTTTCTAACTTGAGCTTATCTGTGATGTTCCCTAGAGTGTTTTGCAGCTTCTGTACAATCATGGTTTTGTTTTTCATGGCAGAATACAACATTTCACAAGCTTGCTTGTGAAATTCTATTTGATCTATAAGATGAATATATTTTGCTTGAACTTCATAGGATGTCTTTTTGTAATCTGCTGATGATTTGGGATGTTTTACTGTGGGCTGCAAGAAGGTCATCTGCATCTTCCTAGTCTTGTAGTCAAATGCAAAAAACAATTTGCTTTGGTCACTAGGTGACTACTTCGAGTATTGGATATATGTATCTGATTTTAAGGCCTCATTTTTTATCTTGATTTCTTTGTACTTCTACGTGATGTCCCGCTCTTTCTCTGTTGTCTTACTGGATGAAGACACTTCAATAATATGCTATTTTTGAATCATCTGAGTGTTTGATGTTGAAGGTTGGTGAGTTTCTTCAGAAACTGTAGGAGGTGTATTATACTTTACCACTGTATCTGTGTCAATCACTTCAATAGTTTCCACTTCTTCATTTACATGATTTAATTTTGGCTTCTTCCTGTACATCAATTTGAATTTTGTTTCAATTTTAGTTTGTGCTGAGTATGACCCTCTTCTCTTTCTCTTTTAGAGTTCCTATCTTGTGGGGCTGGAGTATACAAGATGAAACTAGTATCACCTTGCTTCTTTGCCTCTTTTAAAGTGTTCTCCAACCTTTCGGACTAATTGGAGTACTTCTCAATGTCTGGCTTGGATTCATGTACATAAGGATTTAATTTACATTTAACTCTTAACTTTCTTATTACTCCTAAAGGATCATAATACCACTGGAAACTCGACTGAACTTAAATTCTTGAAAATATTTTTCTGCTTGTGGACCTTCATCTCTACTATTGCAAATAAAAGGACCAACTTGATTCTTTATCTTAAGCTGTGTCTTTTTTTTGGCTGCCAAGAAATTTATTGCATCAGAATTAAGGATTTGCCTGATATATTTAAGGGAAAATAACCTCATTAGGAGGTATTTGGGCAGCTTATATGGAAAGATATTATATCCATATACCCTAATCTTTGTGTGGTTCTAATAAAGGTACCAATCTTCTGTTCTACTATGCTCTCATAATTGCAGGACCTTTTTAATCTCATCATTGAATCTTGGTTGAATGTTGCTGTTCAACATGTTGACAATTGGATGGATAAATGAGTCAATGAAGTCTGTGTATGTGGATTGTGTGGAGTCTTTCCTGGTTAATGGAGTCCAAAATACTACTGACTGTGGATTTACCTTCAACATCCAATTTCTAAAGGTTGATGGTAAATTTTTTAGACTGGAAGCATAAAAACATGTGCAATAAAACATATTATTACTTGAAGACACCTTCTTTAGGTGGTTTGACCAACTGTTCATGAATTGTATCAGCAAAGTACTGGGAAAAATTGAATATGGTAGCAGGAGGCTGACCGGGTGTGAAACTAGACAGGAAACCTAAGACTGAAGAATCAACATTCTCAACAGTAAAATAACCAAGAATAAAAGACAACATGCTAATGGTATGTTTGGTTCTTTCAGAAATATGCCTGTTGTATATGGAGGGTTGGTCTTGGGAGTCTCTACTGATGAGGGAATGAATGCCTGAAATATCTGGAACCTCTTGGGGAATTCCAGATTCAGATACAACTGTGTGAGGGTCTCAATAGACAAAGGGGTTTCATTAGGCCTAGGTTGGATATGCAACATCTGATTTATTAATTCGGCTGTGATAGTGAGCAGAATTTCTTTACCAGTCGTTATTAGGGCTCTTGGTGAGGGAAACAAAAAGTTTGGAAAAGTGTAATCACCTCTGGACACTAGAAGGTTTGTGGGACAACATACTTGGGCAAATTGGACTCCCAAAATAAAACGTCATCATCTTGCTCAATTGATTTGTTATAGCTCCAGTAGTGGAGCTCAAGAAGGTTAAAATCAGTGACAGGGTCACTAATTTTAAAATCTCTGTCTGTTAAGGGAGTATGTTCTACATCTACAACTGGAGGTTGCAGGGGATTAACTGATACAATTCTTTGAGAAGCTATATATTATTTGATTTTATTCAATTAATTACTCTTTTGACTTCTAAAAAAAAGGTTCAGGTGTTTTTTTTTTTGAATTAGTTTAATCTATTAAAAAGGGAAAAATAGTTTACAACTTGGCCGCAGCCTTGACAGTGCCCATAAGAGTGGCATAATCAGCATATGAAGCACAAAAATGACTGCCCACTAGGGTGAAACCAGTCCAAACCATACTGAGTTCTACCATACTGCCCGCGCAGGGGTATTAATTTTGGTTTCCATTGTAATGTGCATGTTTGAAAAACTGTATGACAGAGACTACTAGATACTATAGCTAGAAAATAAAGAGCAGTCCCAACCAAGTGGGAATCGTAAAGCAAAAACCAGACTCTAATGGAGTAATTATGCATCATGCTGATGAGGAGGTTCCTCCAGGATAAAGCACCTATAAGCATCCATATCTTCCACCTCCTTTTTCTTGTCCGCGCCTGAGACATCGCTTGGCTTGGAGTGCTCATGTCCACCGCAGACCTGCTCCTCGTCTTTAAGAGCTTTGACTTTGTCCTTGTTCACCTACTGCTGCTGCTTGTCCATATCCTGAGTCGAAGCTGAAGAAGCTCTTGACTGAAGCACTTTGGGATCAACTTTTTATGGTTCTTCCTTAAAGATCACCGAGATAGAGGCAATTATGCAGGGTCTGTTCAAAGAGAAACTAAAGAAAAAATGGGTAGTTTGGGGAGTGTCACAGGCCAGATTGACAGGGTAGGTCGGAACAGGGTTGGTATTTTTGAAATATGCCCCTCCCACTGTGAGTGTTCAGATATCTACCGATAAAGTAGTCCGAGGAGGGTGAAGAGGATTCTGAATTGGAAGTGGAAGGGGTGCATTGGGGATGGCTTCTAGTGCTGCCCCTTTGACATCTTATGCGATGTCTCAGACACGGCATGGTGATTAGCACAGACGATGGCAACGGAGGAGGCGGAGAAACAGAATTGGGTGGAAGTGGGGTGCAAAGAAAATCCAGAGTAACAACAGATTGATTGCAGAGGCCAATACGGGAGAGGTGGAGCCCTTCCCTTAATTCAATGCAACAGCTGAGATGGCTACATCTTCCAGTGGTTGTGCAATGGCAGGGATGCATAGCCGAGGGGGAGAAAATTCTTTGCAACGGAGGAGAGGGGAAGTCTGAGCTCCTACTATCTTCCTCCATCTTTAAACACAGGGGAGCGATGTCTTGATTCTCTCTCGGCTTTAAATCCTCATAAATGAAATCAGCTGGAGTGTGCAGATAATTCCTTACGGAGGCACGAGCGAGCATACCTCAGCTCTGCATTAAATCTGCATTGATGCAAGCGTTGTCTTTAATGCTGCAATGATGGGTACGCAGGCTATATCTCTTGGCGATGGCTTGGGTGGCCAAGTGGCCCCTCCACTTGCCGAACCCAAGTCCCATCAGCATCTTAACACTATTGTTCACCTGCATCTGGGAAACAGGTTCAGAAATTTAGGAGCACCTTTGAAAGATATTTACAGTCTGTAGAAGGGTTTGGGAAACCAATCTATTAAATATTACTCTCTGTGATCAAAAATATTCTAAGGCCCTACAAAATATTGTGAAAATATTATCACAATCGATAGAAAAGATTTTAAAGGAAATACTGGCTTTTTCTATGGCTTGCTAAGCTCTTAAAGCGGTTCAAATTATTGAATTACTTTCTTTTAGCTTAAAAAATGGCCTTGGATCTTCAGTAATACCTGGATAATGAAGCTATGGTATGCAGAAGGGTTTTAGGGGTAGCGGAAGCTTTCTGAAGCTTCAGGGGTCTTTATACTTCTTCAAATAAGTTCTATAGTGTTTCTGGGAGTGAAGAGCTTCAATTTTGGTTTAATTAGCTTGATAACAGGTTTGCGTCGGTTCATGGGCTTGGAAATAGATCAGCAGAGCTATATTTACGTTAATATGAATAGACAATGGTGAAAAATTCATGGCAAGGGCAGTCTTTATGTTTTAGTCCACATTCATTAAGCTTTAATGTGCGGGTTAAATTCAAATGACAACGTGGTTTTGATTGCAACGGGCAGGAATACAACCCTGTGGTTTTCGCATCGACAGAAGGTGGTAGGTGGTCATTTTTTGAGGGATGCGATGCAATGGAAAGTTGCCACGTAGTAGGGAGCAGGGCTCCGAAAAAAACTCTTTTCGCAAGGCCTCGGGGTCATTAAAGATTTGCCTATGGGGCATGCGAAATGAGGTATTGGCCATTGGATCCTATCAATCAAGATCTGACGGTTGGGCAAATAGAAGTGAACTATCAGGGATTTGACAGGCGGTGGGGCTTAGGATATTGTTATGCGATAGGTTTATGTGATATAATAATATATGAAGGGGTAGGGACTTTATAATAGGTGGGGTTTATAACAAGTGGGCCTGGGAATAGTTTATGCGATGTGATATGTGAAGTGTTTAAATGTATCAAAGTTACAAGATAGGCCCAAGACATATCAAATGCGGAAAAAATATAGGTTATAAATAAAATATGGGTTGGGAATATATATATATATATATATATATATATATATATATATATATATATATAGGAATTAATTAAATATGGGTTTAAGGTTTATATAAGGGGAGTTAATACATAATCTAGGTTAATAAATATACAATCAAATGTTAAATAAGTGCAGGATTTTAAAAATACACTAAGGATAGTGTTTAAAACTAATATCAAGGCGGGTTTTTCATAGTGGGGCCCGATATTATTATTTTAAACTTGAAACTTAGGATAACTGTATTTTTAGGGGGTATAATGAATGAAAATGGAAGTTAATAAAGGGTTTTTAATTTTCCAAAGGGGAAATATTCTTTTTAACTAAGGAAAAGGGATTTTTGTAAAGAAAAATGAGTGATGTAATGGGAAAAGGTAAAATGAAAGGGAAGGGGAATTTTTAGAAGGGAACATGAATTTAGAGGGAAATTAGTAAGTATGAATTGATCAACCTCTGCTATCCATGCCTTATGAAAACTTCTTCTTCCTACCCATGATCATCTATCCTAACATTTTTTCTTCATTTCTTTGGGTGCATTTGAGATTGCAAACCCTTTTTTATTTTTCTTTTAACAACAAACTATCTAATTCTATCCTTATTACTTCCAATGGCTCAGATTAAATTGTTGAGCTCATTTATTATTTTCTACCTAACTACTGATTTGCCAAGGTTAAACAGTTTAGCTAGATCTTTATTCTCTATCTATCAACATGAAATTTAAAGCATGAAAGATCAAGATTAAGCAGTTTGACCTTCATGGATTGTGGCATTTTGTGACAAGCTACACACAATATTATTTTTGCAAAGTAAAGTAAAAAGTAGTCGCATTTGAATTTGCATCACTTTCATGATATATTTTTATCTTTTTTTTTGTTAGGGTTCATTTTTTTTATATTCTTTTTTATCTTTTTCTTTCATTCCTTTTATTATTATTTTAGGAATTTTTACCCTCTTTACATTTTTTAATATGGGAAAACAATTTGCAGAAAGCAAAGTATGTACATATTACAAGACCAATCATAGTCAATTCAAAATTATTAATCCTATTATTATAGGACCCTAACAGACTCTACGTGGAAATCACGATTACAAAAGTTGCAATGTCTATCTATCTTCTTCCCTTTGTTTTTATTTTCCTTATCAGTTTTTTGAGTTGCTTTTTCAGTTTGCAGCTGAGATTTCTTAAGACCCTTGTTTGGTTTAGGACCATTCTTTCTAGGATGCTGCTTCTTAGGATTATTTGGATATGGTTGCTACTGGGATGGTAATGCTTTCTTAGAAGAGTTTCTAGTATTAATAAGACCAAGGTGTAAGATTTTTTTTAATTCTCTTATCAAAGAATCACAAAAGGCATCAAAAGAGGGGGACTTGTAGGATGTTTCTTGAGAAATGAGGGCTTCTCTAGTGGAATGGAAGGTGGAAAGAAATACATAGTATGTAGGGCCTAGCTTAGCAAGAATGGAATAGATAAGACTACCATCTTCCTTTTTGACCTTACAACCTTCTAAAATAATTCTAAGGGTCTTGAATCTGGACAAAAATTATTCAATAGAGGAGAAATTATTGGGGTCCAAAGTAAGCAACTCATTTTCAAGCTAGTGGGCTCTGATTTCATTTTGAACGCCAAAACAATATTTATGTTTTTCATAGCTTTAGCAGGGGAGTCAATTTATTAGATATGAAATCTAAGATCTTGAGCAATGGACATTCTTATCAACCCTTGTGCTTGATATTGTTTATTTTCTCATTTATCCTTTTTATCTACATCATTAGGTTTATATTCTTGTCCTAAGGCTATTGTATAAAGCCCTTTACTTCTAAGTAAGTCTACCATATAGGATAGCCATTGGAAATAACTAGTGTTGTTAAGAATAACTGGCCATGCACTTTCCACTTTTAAAAAACTGAAACTATTGAAACTAACTGCTCCAATGGAAAGATCTTGAAAACTTAGGTTGGTTAAAAAGAAATGGCTCTGAAAATGACTTTCGAATGAAGAAGTTATGGCTTTTTGATAAAAAGTTACAGTAGATGTTGAGTAGTTACGTGATAGGCTGAAAGTTGATAATGAAGTTGTACTTAAAAAAAAAAATCTCCCCTTTTTCCAAACTTAATATAATAAGCTCACTTAAAAAAAAACCTCTATTCTCATAAAGTAACTTTACACCAAGTGAGCTAGTAAAAGGATTATGTAATTGTTTGAAAGGAGGAAGAGGGTTTTTTCTATTTTTTATTTTTTAACTTTAATTTTAATTTTTATAGCTCTTCGGTGTGTGTGTTTTTCCCTGCAAAAAAAAAATTTGTGCAAACAAAAACAAAAATACAAGCCTTACGAAAAAACATTAGATTTCCAGTTAGTACATCTAGAAACTATATATTTTTATTATTATTTATGATATCCTGAGATCGCACAAAATCGCGGGGAAAGAGCATACATAGAAGAAAAATTATGTCTTCCTGTTTCTGGTTTGCCAAATCACACACATCATAGAGCAATGAGCATACGTAAAGGAGAGGGTATATATTCGGTAATAAAAAGGAATATAAACCCAAATAAATAGAGGGATTAATAAATATAACTGCAAAAAGAAATATTGTATACCTCCAGATCTAAAATGACATAACTTGGGCAAGCGAAAACCTTTTCGCATGAAACGAACGGGGTTCTCCACTGTAACAAAGGCTCCAGACACAACATAGTCGTTATCTCGACCCAAAAGTTGTTATAAATAGTAGATCTAGAAAACGACAGTTGCATGTAGTCAAATCGGCTTCGGATTTGGATCAACAACAGATGTGGCCCTAAAAACAACTCTAATACCATGTAGGAATTTATAGGGTAAGTTCCTTAGATCAAACACCAAAGGTCACCTCTCAAAAATAGATCACAAATCAGTACACTAGTATTTGACGTGGTTGAAAACCTCAAAGAGCGAAAGAGTCAACAACCTGAGCCAACACAACCACTTCAGGAAATTTATTAATATAAAGAAATACAATTTACATAAGATTCTCTCATAAATGATCCCCTGACAAATGACCCTTCATTCTCTTTAAATAGAGATCATGGACCAATCGGGTGTTATGCCACGGATCAAGTGTCGGTAATACCGAGGAGAGAATGAACTGATAGATCACTACATATCGTGACCGTCGAATTATAAAATACAAAGTACATAGTAAAGAAACACACTTTACCTAACTCTACGCTAGACCACATTGTACTTAACTATTTCCTATGTGTTTGAATATCCTAACGAATTCCAATGAAGAATCGTTTACACTGTGAGGAACCTCCCTTGGGTCTCTAACAATTGTTGGGAACAACACTTTAATAAAAACAATGAAACATCTAAACCAAGGGGAGACATAATCTAATGACCAAAATCTACACAAATTTCCCCAAGTACTAAGGAAGGGAATAATCCATAGAGCTTAAGAAAGGGATGAAGTGATGAAAGCTCAAAGTATCACATACATGATAGCAGGGAAGATGTTGAATTGAATGCCCATATTTATTAGGATGTCCTCCAACAAACCAAAAGGAAACGGAAATTTCTAAAGCAGCTATATATTCAAGGCATCAAGTGGAAGTATAAGTCAATATGGATGATTTTATAGTTAGTTTGGAAGTTGTGGATCTAGGGAAGGATCCCTCATTATTTGTAAAGATATACATGTGGATTGAAATATACTAATGAAGTTATGGTATAGAAAGTGGATTGATGTTCAGTAATTGACTTTGATATACCCATGATTCAGGAGTTCAAGAAGGTGGGATCTAAGAACTCATGAATTCAACTTGGGAGTTATACCTTTACGAAGATTAGAAGAAAGGTCAATGGAGTTAAATCTCAAATATTTCAAAATGATTATAGATGTTATTGGAAACTTTACCAGACAAAGATCAATATAAGTATTCGTTAACGAAGGGTCTTTGGAGATATTAACTCCTACTTCTCTTGTGCTTAATATTTGATGTCCTTCCTCATATTTATTGGTTAGTGTAATCTCTAAGTGAGTTGTTTGTTTGTATTATTTAGGTTATTGTTATTTAGTTGGATTTAAGAGACTTTGTCCAACTAATATACCTCCTAGATCAATTTGTGGTTGATATATTCTCTCAAATAAATAGATTGTGGGCCTAAGAGAGTCAATCTATCGTAAAACCAAGCTTGACTTATCAATACAGTATTGTGATGATAATAATATATGTAGAATACTTTGTGTGTGCAATATTTTCTCTTCTCCACAATTTTATCTAAATTCATAATTCATTTTTAATAAGTAATTTGGTATATTTTTTATAAGTTTTCCTAAAGTTTTAAAAGTATTTTTTTTGAAAATAGTGAAAATACGAATGATAACTTAGTTGTTTCAAATGAGAATGTTTTTCAGATTAATCATATCATTAGGATTTTTTCAACGTTTTGAACCAACTAATGTGGTTCATCCTCAAGACAAAGGTGAATAAACCAATCAATCCTAAAGAATAAATAACAAGGATTCATCACGGTACAAAGTTATCTGTTAGGAATTAGTTATTAAATTAATTAAAATAATATTTGATTATAAATTAGCTATTAAGAATTAGTCGTTATATAGATCTATATTAATTAAATTAAATAATTTATAATAATAATAATTAATTTTATTTTATATTAATTAAATTAATTAATTTATAAGAATAATTAATTAATTAAATAATTTATTTAATACCATGGTTAAAAATTGCATATAACATAAGTTTAATGATTTTATTAATATAAATTAATTAATTAAAATTTTTAATTAATATTTAAGAATTTAAGTATAAGATATTTCATTAAAATATGCCATTATTCTTATTGAATAAAATAAAATAACTAAGTAAATCATAAAAAGAAAATAAGGTAATTTTTTATACCTCATATCACATTTAATTTAATAAAAAATAAAAATACAAAAATAAATAAATGAATAAACAATTAAACAAATAAAAAATAGGAGAAAGAGGAACCATGGGTGAAATCAAGAGGAGAGGGTCACAATCTAACTCTTACTTAATTTCCAACAATCATCTCTGTTGAGAATGATTACATGTTTCCCAAATTATCTCAATAGCTTCTCTAAGCTTCCTATGGTGGAAGTGATCAACCCTAACAATTACTTTGGAATCCTCAATGCAGACATGGTAATTGGATTTCACCGCATGTTTAGCTAGAGCTAAAGAGCAGGAAATGATTGTGCTTAATGTCAGCAACATGCTCTGGGATTCTCTAGTTAATGGAGCAACCAATTTCTCCAATGTAGGGGATCCCATAGGAACAAGGGATCGAGTATACCCCTTTCATGTCTTTAGGATCCATCGGGTCTTTAACAGATTTAAGATAATTTCTAATGGTATTAAGGAGTTTGACTAAAGCAGAAACTCTATTATTTTTAAGAATATGGGTAATCCTATCAGTGGTTCCATGGATATACGAAAAATGAACTTTAGAGATAGGATAATCACAAGAAGTCTTAACCCTTAATTCTTTATAAGCTCTTTGAAAAGCCTTGAGGCCTTGCATTCTGTTATACCCATTATTTTCAAAAAATATAAGAAGGTGGGATTTTTCCTGCTCCAAGTATTTTCATAAGAAATTCTCAAAGCACAGGTTGCAAGAGTGCTAAGGACCACAAACACATGAAAGGGGTAATTCCTAACAGCTAATTTGTAACCAAATATTATTTTAATTAATTTAATAAAAAATTCCTAACGACTAACTCTCGACCCTAATGCTTCCTTTCTATTTATTCTTTATGATCGATTGGTTTTTTCACCTCTTTCTTGAGGATGAACCACATTAGTTTGTTTGAAATGTTGACCAAATTCTAATGATGTGATTAATCCGAAAACATTCTTATTTGCAATATGGATCATAAAAGTCTAAGATCTAACTTGGTTATTTATTAAAATTATGGATAGTTATTAGTTATTATCTTTAAAATAGTAAAAATAAAAATAAAACTAGATATTTTGTGGGTGGTCTTCTAGAATCTTCATAGAAATTAGTGGTTAAATTCATTTTCAATACGTAATTTGATACATTTTTTTATACGTTTTTCTAAAGTTTTAGGAAAATAGTTTTTAAAATAGTTGGAGTACTTATCATACCTTAGTTTTCCATTAATATTAGGGATAATCATTGTTGTTGTTATTCAGAAATATAAGAGAATTCATCATATTTATTGAAAGGAAATTATGCTAAAATAAACCTAGATCCATTTTAACTTTGGATCTACCAAGCGCACATAAATTTGATCTCTCTCGACATTTAATTATTAATTTTTATTGATAATATTAATTAATAATTTTTAATTTTATTTGATTTTTTTTTGTCTAAAGGCGCTCTTTAGCCCTGTAATGTCCCACTTAACCTTTAATAATAATAATGATAATAATAAAATAACTTTAAAATAAAAATAACTTCACACATGGTATGAGAATCCACTATATTAACCCATGGTATTCATGTGGAATACAACCTATTTAAAGGTTTAAATTAAATTATCATAGATCCATCTTAACTTTGAACCAATGAAGCACAGAGAGTGATCAAATCTCTTGAGATGAAAACCTATTTTAGAGTGAAAAGAGATGTTGCATGGATCTGCGTTGGTTTTAATTTAATTTTAACGAGGGTTTTAATTTTAATTTTAATTTTACGTAATTTGACCGAGTCAAAATGTTTAACAGGACATTACATTACAACATCTCTACCATATTGGGTTGGAGAGAGCCTAAGGTGCAAGGGCCTCTCGGTGTAATTATTAGTGATGTGTGAAATTAAACTTTCATTTTTACTAGATGTTTCTCCATCTTGGACCATTAGCTTATTTCGACTTACTCTTAATCCTATATATATATATATCAGAATGGTCATACACTTTCAAGCTAATATTACAATTTTTTGTTTTTTAAAATACATTTTTGAATTCATTAATAGGTTCAACATATTGAAAAAACCTAGGGCTATTAGAATTTTATAAATTAAACAACTTAAACTCAAGTTTTTAACAATCTCTACTAAATATTGGTTAAAATTAACAAAAAAAAAACTTTTAAAAATAATATATATACATATATATATATATATATATATATATATATATATATATATATATATATATATATATATATATATATATATATATATATATATATATATATATATATATTTCACAAATAATTAATTTTATATTAAATTTAAATTGAAAATTGAGTATGTATTTTGTTTTCTTATTGTTTAAATAAGAATAATGAATATATTTATATATATATATATATATATATATATATATATATATATATATATATATATATATATATATATATATATATATATATATTAATTATTATTATTATAATATAAATATATAGTAAAAAATATAAAATAGAATTTGTTATTTTTTCCGAAGAAAAAAATTGAACTTTTTATTAACAGAAATAAAAAGTTACATAGTATATGCGTTACGCATTCCTTTAGGATTTTTTATTTAAAAGAAAGTACTTTTAATTTGGGATATAAAATTTACTATGGAATGTGAAATTGGTGGGAGTCTATCTTTCCTTGAAGTTTTTATTTCAAAAAGAGATGATGGTTTTTTTCTCCCACAAGGTTTTTAGAAAGAAAACTCAAACCAAACAATATCTTCATGCTAATTCTCATCATTTCTCCACTCAAAAGCTACATGTTCTCAACACCTTGGCTACTGGGGCGTTACGATTTTTTGATGAAAACCACCTCAATGATGAAAAAAACCATCTCCATCATTTTTTGAATATGAATGGCTATAGTAGGCACCAATGTCTTAGAACCTTCCTTAAGATTGATAAAGGTCCCATGATAAAAAAGATCTTAAATATTGGTTTTTGGGGGTATATCTTTCGTTTATCCAAGGAACCATGGACATGATTGCTAAGATCGTGAAGAAGTATAAGGTTCCTTTCACATTTAGGCCCCTAAATACGATCTGAAGCTCCCTAAGATCAGTGAAGGATCATGTGAACCCCAAATATGGGAAATGTGTTTATGTCATCCCTTGCTCTTGCGGAACTCCGTACGTTGGTGAAACTGGTCGTTCAATTAATCATAGGATTCATGGCACGTGGTTCACATCAAACATAGAAGTTCTCGTTCCTCCGCTTTGGAGAACATGCAAAAAATACAATGCATCATATATGCATTAAAGAAGCCTGACAGAACATGCAAAAAGGACAAAGCATCATATATGCATTGAAGAATCCAATGTCATTGCTAGGATTGATGATTTTCATCACCGGAAGTTTAGGGAGGCCTTGGAAATTGAAAGGAGGCCTATCAATCTGAATAAAGACGATGGTTGAAGTATTAGCGGGTCTTAGATCCTTGACTTATTTTCCTAAGTTTATATATATATCTATATATATATATATATATATATATATATATAATCTTGTTTTTTTTGTGTGGATCAAACCCATAGGTAATTTAACATTGAATCTCTTGTTTTACAATAACATTGGAACAAGGAGATTATAAATTGAGCTACATCCAGTGAGATTATCTTTATTTAATTTAATTTTCATTTATTTTTTATTTTTATTTTTATTTATTAATTTATTTATTTTCTTGATCAACTTTTCAAGTATTCCTTTATTTCCTATTTAATTATTTATTAAATTAAATTCATTAATAGATAAAATACTAAAAATTTGTAATTAAATTTGACTCACTATGTAGTTTTCATTTGTTCTATAACCTTTTTCTTTTGATTAATTCATCATTTTGATTATTTATTCATTTATTTATTCATTTACTTTCTCTTATTAGTATTTATTTATTATGACTTTTATTATTTAGATTAATTATTTTTTACTTTATTTGATCTTATTTTTATTAAAATAATAATACTAATAATATTAATTTAATTCACCATTTACCACTAATAATATTAATTCAATTCATTATTTACAATTTTTTTTTTAAATTTTAAATGATATTCTTTAGTCAAAATTAGTTGTTATATTCTAATTGCTAGATAACATCTTTCTTCATCTATTTAATTGGATGTCATGATTTGGTTTTCATCTTGAGTGCGCCTAATGGTTAAGAGCATGTGTTTAGGGAGGTAGAGTATGTGTAGACTTAGTAGTCAAATCTTTTCCTGAATATGGACCACACTCATACACCAATTTAGATAATAATAATAATATTTTCCTGAAGATGAACCACACTAGATGGTTAAAAAAAAGACAAAAAAATTCTTATGTGATTTTTACAAATCCACAAAATTCATGATGGGTGCTTCCAAGATTGTACCTTCCAGCGATGTGAAATTCATCATTTGAATGGCAACATTCACCACCATACATTCCTCAGCACTTTGTATGCCAAGCCAAGGGCTTATAGATCGGGCGTCGGATTAATCCTCTCATGACATATAAAGAACTGGAATTGGGGCATCTCTATTTTCTTCTACCCATGCCCAAGCTAGAACATACATCAGTTGTTTATTAGTATTAATGATAATTATTATTAGTTATGATCTTAACAAATAAAAAATAAAATAAAAACTAGATAGTTTATTAGTGGTGTATTTCTAGAATTTTCATAAAAAATAGTTGTTTTCAACACATAATTGATATTGTCTTTTTATATAGTATATTTCTTTTTGTAAATTATGAGGAACTATTCACATTAATTAGAAAACATATAGTACAAAAAGAGCCACCCTGGCTATTGTCAGCAAAACAAGAGAAAATGCAAGTTCAATCCCATACTCAGGGATCTTGAAATAGGGGAAATGAAACTGAGTAGGGAGACCGAAAACATGGACAGAATGAAAAATGTAAGCACACAGGCCCAACGAAACAAAAACCTGAGGAGCAGGCCAAAAACATGAGAGAAACAGAGAACTAAAGGCCCGGGGGGGGGGGCACTGGATCCTCGTCGCTGAAAATGTCATCAATGTTGATCGATCTTTCGGGAGTACCTTCCTCCAAGTCAAAGCGGGAGCGTTGAGATGGTACAGCCTCCAGAGGAGAGCCCATGGAAGGGGCCTTGGCCTTAACCCTGAGATTAGGATCATCGAATTTCTGATGAAGCCCCATCTTTCTTTTCAGCAGCTCGTAATGTGGGAAGGAGCTATCAACAAATCTTAGATGATGAACCGTCTTGACATATGTTTCAAATTTTTTTGAAAGAGCTTGAATATTTTTATCCAACTGCCTGCTAACTCTGCTTTGCTTCTAGAGTGCAAGATAAAGAAGAGTTTTTGTATGCCAATGAAGGTCTATGGCGCGTGTGTAGAGGTTTTCCCTGCTTCTAGTTAAACCCGGGTCCAGAATCCAGTTGAATTCATGGTCAACGTTCTCGGTTGGAGTGGCCCGACGATGAGCCGCCGCTTCATATTCCAAACCATTCAGAATATCCCATGCAGGCACCGGGGTGTTGTCCCTATAATGACAAGCTGCATTATGAGTTAGAGTCTCCGCTCTGGTAACATGGTGACGGGAGGGATTCTCCCACTGGGTCGTGCGACTATGCCGAATAGGAGGGGGAGGCTGTCTACGGTGAGGGGCCATGGTAGGAGGCTTAAAACAAGAAGGGAATTGAGCCAATGGTGAGCACTACGCTGGGAAGCCTAAAAACTTGTTGCAAGAGGGCCTGAGGGAGAACAGGGCATGGGAGAAAAAGGCTGAAAGGCATCAGCAAAACTTAGCGAAGGGGGAGCTAAACCATAGAGCAAAGTGAGGAAAAAAAGCCGGGTGAATAGAATTTATGGGAGCAAGCCAAGACTGGTTGTCCGCGGGCGAACAACTATGACACATACAGGTATCTTTAATGGAGTCAGGTGGGGATTAATGGCTGAGCATGGGAGAATGCCGAGGTGATCTAACCAAGGACTGGCCACCTCCTGAAGCAATCGAAAGAACGTTAAATGAGTACATTGTCATTATGAGTTTGAGGATCAGGCGGCTGCGACATGACCCCTGCCTTGTGCAGGTCATTGTTGTTGATAATTAAACAGTCCTTCTTAACTTCGGGTGATTTGATTGCATGCCACTCATGGGAGACGAGTTGATCGTGGGTTGTTACCCCTTGGTTGGCAATGTAGTCGGCCAGACTGTTGGCCTTTCTTCTGACTGCGTGAAATGATAGCCCCCTCACCTCCTTGATGTTGTCATTGATTCGTTGAAGAATTCGGTTGAGGCGCCAGCTGTCTGAGACTTTAGCCACACTTCAGCCGTGCTGCAATTTCCTGCAAGCTTGGGTAGCCACATTTGAATCTCCTTTGACCTGAAGGGGCCAATAGTTATTTTTCTTAGCAGTGACCAGACCCTTGGCCAACGCTTGGAGCTCAGCCACATTGTTGGTAGTATGCCCTAAATTTCCATAGTAAATCCACAAGATGGAGCCTTGAGAATTGCGAAAAACACCGCCAAAATCTGCCATACCAGGGTTGTTTTGGATGCCCCGTCATAATTGAGATTGAAAAAAAGTTGGTCAGGAGGATGCCAGAATGTCACGGGATCGGGATTGATAGAGTCTGACCGGGAAGAAGAATCAATGAGGGGGGTAGGAAGATTAAGGAGAGAAATTATTCTGCAGTCAGTTGTGGAAGGAGGGTGAGGGGTATCTTGGAGCTTGGCAATGGAGGCAGATTCTCTCAAAGTGAGCTTGATATTGTTAAGAATATGTACTTCATTGGAAGATAATTTCCTGAATGTTCGATAATTTCGCTCTTTCCAGAGAGCCCAGAAAATGATGCCTGAGAGAAAGTTCCAAGCCAGATTGATGAGAGGATGGCTAGAGAAGGCAGGGCGCCAATTTTCCAGGGTGCTGTGAATGGAGTTAGAAGAATGGTTGGAGGTTTTGAAAACCAACAGGAACCAAGACCAAATGTTGGAAGCATAAGGGCATGTGTTGAGGAGGTGGTTGGTCGTCTCAGAGTAAGAGAGGCAGAGAATACAAACCGAGGGGCCTCTGAAACCTTTCTTTTGAAGATTGTCCCACGTTAGAATTTTCCTGTGTATGACCAGCCAAAGAAAGAGAGTGATCTTCGGCCAGTGCTTCATACTCCAAAGTCTTTTCCATCTGCTATCCGCTTGAATAGAGGTTGGATTTTGCAGGATGTTGAATGCTTCTTTGATGTTGAATTTCCCTGATGGATTGGAGCCCCAGCGAGGAATGTCCAGACCATCCTCTCTTTGAATTTTCCTATTGATGAGCTCCTTAGCTAGAGATTTTATAGGTTGATGGAGGTGGATAGGAAAAGAGTCTTTGAGATTCTCCCAGCCCCTCCAATCTGAAATTTCTGTGGGTTTCCAATAGTATTTTACTCTTCTTTTGTTTTTCTCTTCAATATATTATTTTACTAGCCTGTAAATCTCTTTATCTAGTCTAGGGCATTGCTCCCAAGCATCCTCCCAAAATAGAGCTTGCTGACCATTGCCGATCTCCAAGAAGTTGTGCTTTTGAATTAGTGATCTGTTATCCTAGGCGTTATTCCACATGGGGGAACCTTTAAGGTTTCTCGAGAGCCTGATGAGAGAGGCCCAAGGGGTCATGGGGGCATATTTGGCCTTCCAAAGCATAGCCCAGTTGGTGGAAGGATTAGTTATCCAACGCCACCAAGTTTTTGCACCCATGGCCCTACCCAGGAGATCACGATCTCTAAGGCCAAGACCTCCTTCATGAATGGGAGTGCAAACCTTATCCCAGGCAACCAGAGCCCATTTACCTTTGATGGCTTTTCCTTTCCAAAGGAAGTCCCATTGAATTTTTCTGATCTGGCTTGAAATGGAACGAGGAGCCACAATGGTCAAGAAAAGGTAAAGGGGCATGGCTTGAAGGACAGAGTGAACCAAGATTAATCTCCCCGCTAGATTAAGGGCCCTAAAATTCCAATTGGAGATTTTCTTCTTGAGCTTCAAAATAAGAGGTTCCCAGTTCGAACAGGTCAGAGGTTTTTCAGTGAGGGGAACACCTAGGTATTTTGAGGGGAAGAAGCTCTTCTAGAAACCAAGGACACGAGCAATATGAGTTTGAATGGCCGCAGGGGTGTTGAGGAAGAAGATTTTGGATTTATCATGCTTAACATCCAATCCATAGGCAAGGGAGAAGTCTTCTAGGTTTTTTTTGAAAGCAAGGGCTTCCTTAACCGAAGGGCAACCCATGAGGAGCGTATCATCAACAAACTGTTGGTGAGTTGAGGGAGGGATCTGGGGATAGAGCTTAAGGCTAGAGATAAGACCGCTGGAGGAGGCTGTCGAAATGGATCGACCCAGCCCCTCCGCCAAAATGATAAAGAGGAAAGGAGATAGAGGATCCCCATGTTTGATGCCTCTCAAAGGATTGATGATCGAGGTGGGGGATCCATTAAGGAGGATGGAGAAGAAGCCTCCAGAAACGAGGGCCATGATCCACATAATGATCTCTTTGTTGAACTCAAATGCTGCAAGCGTAAATCTGATATAATTCCAGTTCATCTTATCAAAGGCTTTGGACATATCCAGTTGGATTAGCATCCCTGGTTTGCTTTGGTCTTTGAGTGTGTGGATGATTTCTTGAGAGAGAATGATGTTGTCCATGATTTTTCGGCCTTCCACATATCCCATTTGGTTTGCTAAAATCAGGAGAGGCAAGAGAGGTTTTATACGATTAGAAAGAACTTTGGATATGATCTTGTAGATGACATTGAAAAGAGAAATGGGCCTAAACTGATTGGGGGTGTCTGCTCTTTAAAATTTAGGAATGAGAGCTAGGAAAGTGGCGTTGAGAGAGGGAAAAATGGATTTTTTCATTCTAGATTCCTCCACCAGATCATAGACAGATTCCTTTATAGTGTTCCAGTAGGATTTGTAGAAATCGATGGTGAATCCATTAGGCCCAGGGGCTTTTCCATTCAGCATTGACTGAACCGCTTCTTCCATTTCCTCCATGGTTATCTTTCTTAACAACATCTGATTGTGTTCTTTAGTTAAGATAGACGAGATATGATTGGTGATTTTCTTGATATGCTCTTCATTGCACGGGTTGCTTTCAGTAAGGATGTTTGTGAAGTGATGATGAAGTTCTTCCTCTATTTGCTGATGAGTGTTAAGCATCTGCCCTTGCTCGTTCCTGATGTTGAGGATCCTGTTATTTTTCCTGTGTTGGATCATAGATTTATGGAAGAAAGGTGTATTTCTCTCCCCATCTTTGAGCCATTGGATCCTTGATTTCTATTGCCATAGTGTTTCCTCCTGAGTTACCCAAACCTCCCAATCTCTCTGGAGTTCCGTGTCTATTTGTTTGGTTTCCTCCGTTATCCCGTTCTGAATGATTTTTTGTTGTAGTGATTTCAACTTTGACTCTATGATCTTTTTCTCCGTAGTGATATCTCTGAAGGTTTCTTGATTCCATTTTTTTAGTTCTTGCTTGATGAACTTAAGTTTTTAGTGGAAGCCATTCATCTTGCTCCCCTGAAGGGGGAGATATTTGGTCCAACATTCTTTGATTTTGTCTTGGAATTCCAGGTGGGAAAGCCAGAACACTTCAAACCTGAAGGGAGAATTTTTTGGTCGCACAACGATCTCGAAGGTTAAGACAATCGGCCAGTGGTCAGACCCCGCCTGCGGAGCCATAATAGCCTCTGTTTCTAGAGAGGAGAGGAAGAAGTCTTCAGAGAGAAGAAAAAAATCGAATCTGGAGGCTATCTGACGCTCTCCCCCTCTTCTGTTGTTCCAAGTGTGGATGTCGTTTTTGGTGGGGGTATCAATGAGGCTTAGGTCATCAATCATGCTTTGGAAAGCTTGAGATTCCAAATCCAGACGACGGATACCACCCCTTTTCTCATCTAGATTTAGGATTATGTTGAAATCTCCTGCTAGGATCTGGAGCTTGTGATCGAGAGGCCAGAGAAATATTTTTAGTTGATTGAGCCAAGCAAGATGCTCTTTGACAGTATGAGGACCATAGACATTGGTGATACATATCTTCTCTTTGGTACCTGTGATTTGGATAATTGTGGTAAGGGCATGCCTAGATGCAAAGGAATCGATCAAATGAAGCCTTGAATCTTTCCAGAAAGTGGCAATGCCTCCCGTAGTGCCCATTGCAGCAATGGCCACATGACTGTTACACTGCTTCCTGAAGCAGGCCTGCTGAATGTTCATCATTTCAGATAGGCTGCTTTTTGTTTATTGCAACATTAGAATGTCTGTTTCCCCTGAGGTTATTTTTTATTTAAGAATCCTTTTTTTTGTAGGGCTGTTGATTCCCTTGATATTCTAAGATGTGCAGATCATAATAAAAAGTTGGGAGTGAGAGAAAGAACCTTTACCTTGCCCGCATTGATTAGGCTCAGTCCCAGTTCTTGGAGGTGTTGTCCATTCATTTTTTGTCCCCTTCTTTTTGGTTGTCCCTTGATAATCTGGTTATTGGCCTTGAGAGTCTCTTTTATGCCTCCACCTTGGTTTTTCCCTCCCTTGCTTTGGTGCTCTCTTTGCTTTTGAAAGTTCTGTTGGAGAGAGTATGCCTATTCTATTTGCTTGAGGTGGTCTTCTGGTATTTCCTCAAACCCTTTTAAGGTCCACTCCTTTGAAAGCTTCTGCAGATCCATCCCCATCAGGATTTCCTCTATAGATTTTTCCTCTGAGGTGGGGAGGTATTGTATGTATTCCATTTATGTTTCTTCCTGTGATGCTTGGTCTGTTGGTGAGAGGTTGATGGTGTTCTCCATTTCTGTGTCTATTTCCTATGTTATTCCTGAGTCTGTTCTATGTTGTTGCTCGATTGTCCCTTTTCCTCTATTGTTAGTGAGAGTATTTCGTATATGTTTTGTGTCGCATGCCTGGGGGTTTCCTTTCCCCCATTGTTTCTTCTTCCTTTCTTGTTTTTGTGTGTTACTTTGATGAAACCCTGTTCATCCCTAGCCCCTGATGGGCTCTCTTTTGGGGGTGGTTTATTTTGTGGGAAATCTCTGAAGAGATGATCGTGCTCATGGAATTTCCAGCATTAGAATGGTATATGTTTGTAATCCACCGCCTGGGTCCATGTTTCATCCCTGAAGTTTAGGATGATGGCTTTGGGAAAAGCCCCAGAAACATCTATATAGGCATAGATACAAGCATATGAGATGTAGTGACCATTCCGAGTGCCTTCTGAAATTTTGATGTATTCTCCCAGTCCGTTTCCAATGGCTTGAAGCACTGAAGGTTCGTAGTAGTCCGTAGGGAGAGATTATAGTATGACCCATACGGGAACACGAGTGAAGTCTTCTTTTTCAGACATGAATTTCTCCTTCCAGAATCTCATGTATAGACTGGCGGAGTTGAAGAAATACAGGCCTCCTTCGAATATGTGATCCTTATCCTCTAGAAGAATGAAAACTACTGTGAAGAAACCCTTCGAATCGAGCTGAAGTTCTATGGCCCCTTTAGGGTTCCATTTGGCTTGTATCCAACCTTTCAGAGCTCTTTCAGAGGGCCATATTCCCATAAAATTACATATAACAACATGTTCCTTCATGTACTCTCTGTAAACCTCTATTTCGAGTTATTAAATGATTATTTTTGGGATTTTCGCTGCTTTTGGATGACAATCCTTCGCAGATCGAAACTTGTCCAGATCTGTCGCTGTGGCTCCTGAGCTGGGGTTGTCAGGGCTTTTTGAAGGATGTGAGGCGTAGGCTGTATCTCCTGACTTAATTTTTCCTCCATTTTCATATGCTTCCTGCTGAGGGGCTTTGATAGCTTTGTATTTTTCATGATTAGGAGAGCGAGGGAGGAGCTCCTGATCTGAACGAGGAATAGCGGAAGAGGAGATAAGACGCATGAAAAAGGAAGTGTTAGGTGCTGGGGAGCCCACAACCTGATCTTTGAAATATGGGCCTGCATGAGGGACCGCCTGCTCCATGGCCGGTGCGCTCAGAGAGCATCCAGGGGAGCACGGTGGGAAGCCAGACTGCGAGGGTAGAGCCCGCAGAAGCCCACGGCAGGAACAAAGGATCCTAGGGTAAGTTCATGCACCAGAGCTCGAAGCGTTCTTCCCAAAAAAACCTTGAAAAACAATTGAGAGGCTATCTGTTATCTTGTTCCTTTCCCTGTAATGATTTTATATAGTATATTTTCAAAAATAACGGGAATATTTATTATTGAATGCTCCATTAATAATAATTCGTAAAAATTAATTTTTTTTAGCACATAATTCGATATATATATTTTTATATAGCATATTTTAAAAAATAATGGGAATATTTATTATTGAATGCTTCATTAATAATAGGGATAATATTATTGGTTGTTATCCATAAATGTAAACTAATTCATCATAGTTATTCAAAGGAAGCTATACTATTTAGAATAATTTATTGGTGATTTGTAAAAGGGTGAGAGGTTAGAATTTTACTCAAAATAGATGTTTCTAGGTCTTGGACCATTAACTTATTTATATGTATATAGAAAGAGAAAGAGAGAATGTATTTCAAAATAACGAATTCATAATGGATTTAAATTGAGAATTGAAGTTAAATATTCCATAAACAATTGGAACCGTGATGTATTTTTTATATTTAATAAAACTAATTTTTGTTAGATCTTAGACTTTTGTGATCCCTAAAGTAGATAAATGTCTTTTCATATTAATCACATCATTAGGATTTGGTCCACGTTTCGAACCAACTAATGTGGTTCATCCTCATGACAGTTATGTTAAGCTTAAAAGAATCTCTCCAATAGTGACAGTTACATTAAACTTAAAAAGAATCGCCTTAAATATGTTTCTAAGGATAGTTCCCTCACCATTAAATTAGATCCCTCCCTTAATATTCTCCCTAGAAAGGTTATTGAGACCAATCCCCTCACCCCTCGGATTTATGGCCTTTCGAAAATTCATAAATCGGGGCCCCATTAAGACCTATTGTTAACACAATAGGTGGTACCTCTTATCATCTTGCTTAATTCTTAGCCCAAAATCTTAAACCCCTTGTGGGTCTCATTGACTCCTATGTTAAGGACTCGAATTTCTTCATCAAATAATGGAAGGACATCAGGTTTAAACCTGGAGAATTATTGGTAAGATTTGACGTTGTTTCCTTATTTACCAAAATCCCCTTCCAGGAAGGCATTGATGTCATTAAGCGGATCTCTGGCCATGACACTTCTAAATTAGTTTCTCTCTGCCTGACCTAGACCTTTTTCAGTTTTCAAGGTGAGTTCTATGAGCAAACTTGCGGTGTTGCTATGGGTTCCCCTCTCTACCCTATAGCCGCTAACTTATTTATGGAATATTTTGAATCTAAGGCCTTGGCCTCAACTCAATTTCCCCCTAGGAAGTGGAAGAGATTCATGGTGAAACTTGTGTCATTTGGCCCCATGCTCAAGAGAAGTTAGATATGCTTCTTGGACACCTGAATTCCCAGTCAGACTCCATCAAATTCACAATGGAAGTGGAGGTAGATGGTTGTCTTCCTTTCTTGGATATCCTTCTTTCTAGAATGTATGATGGTTCCATTTCTCACCAAGTTTTTCGCAAGAAAAATCACATAAAACAATATCTTCAAGATGGTTCTCGTCATTTTCCTACTCATAAATTTGGTGTTATTTGCACTCTTGCTACCCATGCTCTTAGAATATCTGATGATAACCACTTGGATTCAGAGAAATCCCATCTTCTTGACATTTTTGAAAATAATGGGTATAGTAGATCTCAGGGCCTTAGGGCCTTTCAGAAGGCCTATAAAGGATTAAAAGGAAAATCTACTTGGGTGGATCCTATCTTCAAGGTTCATCTCCCATTTATCCAAGGGACCACGGACAAAATTTCCCATGTCCTCGGAAGGAATAATGTCTCCTCATTGTTCAAACCTCTATATACTATTAGAAATTCTCTCGGATCTGTCAAGTACCCTATCAACCCAAAAGATATTGATATTCAACAAGATGACGATCCTAGTGAAAATTAAGTACCTACACTAGGTGGGGCCCACAAGCTATTTTTAGGTGTATGTCTATTTTTAGAATGTTGAGCAAATTCTATTTATAGTGGGAGTGTATTTTTAGAATGGTGAGAAAATTCTATTTATAGATGAGTTTCTATTTTTAGATGTATGGGGGAGGTCTATTTATAGATCGAATGTCTAAAAATAGAATGCATGTCGGTTATTATTATCTCTTAATAATAATTGGACAATAAATAATAATCTATTCTCTTGAAGCACTTGATTTCAGTTAACTGATGTGGCAAGCCAGTTAACTGAAGGAATTTCAAGTTCTAAGGTTGGTTGGTGGGACATGCAAGTGGAATTAGTTGTAACTGAGTGATTCGAAGTTGTAACAGAGTTGGATGTGTATTTATGTGAGTTGTAAAGTATTTTAACTCGGTTGTGCTAGTTGTAACTGAGTTGGATGTGTAGTTATGTGAGTTGTAAAGTAGTTTAACTCAGTTGTGCTAGTTGTAACTAGTTTTAACTAAAGATACACTAGTGAGATATCAGTGAATTAAATATTAAATTAATTCACCTGGAGTGATATCACATGCAACTAAATATTTACTATTGTTAACTACATGCATGTCAGATCCAGTGGAGACCCAGTTGAGAGATAGGTGAAAGGGACAGTTTGACTACCAGTTGTGACATTAGTGGGTGCACTCATGCAACCACACACACATTGGAGATGCCAATGAGGATTACAGAGTCAAGGAAAGGAATTATCTCTTTCATTCAGGGATTGTGATCAACAAGGATTGCGTAGTGGAGGCAGGTTGTCAAGAGGCAGTAAATTGGTGCATGTATTAGCCAATTTTTGTATGACAGTGTGAGACGATTGCATATTGTACTGAGAGCTCTTGGATTAGATTTTTGTATGATATTGATTCATGATCCATGATATATACGTAATATATGATAGTGGGGTTTTTAGATTTATGATTTCCCGATAAAAACATGTGTTATGTGTGATTGATCTTTCTTCATGTGTTTGCAATTGATGATTAAAATTCCACAAAGATTTTAGTAGAAGGATTTTGTATTTAATAGTGGCATATAATTGTTAGATCAGGAGAATCTAGGAAATACATAAAAGTATTAAAATTTCTACATGGTATCAGAGCAAAGAATATTTCAATATTGAAGTAGTAGCTGAGTTTGTTGGTGGAAACAATTCGAATTTGCTGCAAGAATTTCTTGGTGCGACAATTGAGTAAACATCAAAATGGGTTTCAATGGTTTGCGACTAGAGTATGAAATCGAGGGCAGCTCGAACTACATTACATGGAAGGCCAGGATGGAGGCGGTGCTTGAATATAATGGCTTGAAGGAATTCATCGACAGTGATGTTCCTAAGCCTACTTCAAAGGATGCTGCATTACTTGACGCATGGTAAAATAAAGTAGTGAAGACGAGAATGATTCTGTCGGAAGGTGTATGAGACCACGTTGTATCAAGCCTTCATGGGAAACCCACTCCATATGCTATGTGGAAGGCTTTGATGGATCTTTTCCAAAGCAGCAGTGACCATAGGAAATTGGAGCTAAAGGATAAACTCAGAAAGATCAAGATGGATAAGGGAAGAAATATTTCTAAGTATCTCAAAAAGTTTGTCCAATGTCGGGATGAAATGGGGAGTGTGGGAATCATAGTTTCTGATGATGATTTGGTGAGCTTGGCTCTCTTGGGACTTCCTAAGATTTTACATAGTTATCAAGAATCTGTCAACGAACGGGAAAAACTGTGGAATTGGGAACGAATATGGTCGGATCTAGTGTAGGAGGAGTTCAAGTGGAACACCAGAGATGGCTCTTCATCAAAGCATGATGATGAAGAGGATTTTTCTTTGGCTACCAAGGTAAGGAAAGGGAAGGGGAAGAAATTCCACTCAAAATATGAGGGTAAAGGAAAGAAGCTAGATTTTTCCAAGGTGAAGTGTTTTCACTGTCACGAACATGGGCATCTCACCACTAAATACCCACAGAAAAAGAAGAACAAGAAGGTTGCTGAAGCTGCAGCTAATGAGGCCCTTGCCTTGGAATTTGAACTTGATTTCTCTTTGATCGCATTCTTGGTTTCAAGCGCAATGGGATCGGTGTGGTATCTTGATAGTGGTGCTTCCTTCCACATGACGAGAGAAAAGGAGCTTTTCAGTGACTTGGACAAGAAAGATCTCCAGATTCATATAGAGATGGGTGATGATGGACGATAGAGTGCGAAAAACATTGGTACCATTACCTTTGATAGGGAGTCAGGTAAACCATTTATATTGAAATATGTTATGCATGTTCCTGGTCTGAAGAAAAACTTGGTCTTAGTCGTGATGTTGGAGGACAGATGCTATGACGTTGATTTTAGTGATGGAAAATATTTCCTACGACATAAAACAACAGGTCAAGCCAAGAGGATAGGGATTCGAGTCAAGAATCTCTACAAGCTGGAGGTAGAAGGCTGTGCTGCCATCATGGGCAAGGCCGAAAAATTGGTGAGCCAGAATGAGGGTGAACTATAGCACAGGCGATTGGGCCATCTTCATCATGGAGCTTTGAAAGTCATGCAGCAAATATCTACTGGACTTCCAATGGGAACACTTTCTCAGTTAGATCAGTGCAAGGGTTGCACCATGGGGATGTATGCAAAGTCCACCTTTCATGAAAAGGAGAACCGTGTTTCCATGATCCTGGAGAGAGTTCACACAGACGTGTGTGGATCATTCTTGATTGCTTCAACAAAAAACACAGGTATTATGTTATTTTTTTATGATTTTTCTCATAAATTCTAGATCTTCTTCATGCAGAAGAAGGATCAAACATTCTCAAAGTTCTGTGAGTTTAAGGCATTGGTTGAGAAATATTCGGGGAAGCAAGTGAAGGCTCTATGGAGTGATAATGGTGGAGAATACATCTCGAATGAATTCAAAGACTTCTGTAGCAAAGAAGGAATTCAAAGAGAACTCATAGCACCTCATAACCCACAGAAAAATGGGGTCACAAAGAGGAAGAATAGAACGATTGTGGGTGTTGCACGAGCGATGTTGCATGATCAGGGTCTACCAATGCATTTGTGGGCGGAAGCATGCAGCACTGTGGTTTATGTGCAAAACCATTGTCCTCATAGAGTACTTGGCATGAGTACACCTGAAGAGGCTTTTACTGGTAAGAAACTAAGTGTTTCTCACTTTAAGATTTTTGGTTCATCTGTTTATGTGCATGTGACCAAGAATGCTTGGAAGAAGCTAGATGACTGTTGAAGTTGAGATATTTGTAGGGTACACATAAGCACTCCATAATTATTGTGTGTATTTTCCAAACAGTCGAATGACTGTGGTGCGATGAGATATAAATTCAATGAGGAGAAAGCCATGAAGTTGTCGCTTGAGAGGGAGCTAGAATTGCATGCAAAGTAGGAAATTTTTATTACCAAATATGAGTCTCTAGATGTGGATTAGCCACTGGAGGAGGTTCATGGAGTAGAGGAGTCCACTCACGCAGAGCCAAACATTAGAACTTGCAGAAGGTGTACCACAGAAGCCGAGAGGCTGAAGCTTGATGCGACACAGAATGTAGGAGTCCCTACTTCACAGCACAGATAGAGACAGTCTCCTGACTGATTCACTAGATACATGGCTCTTATGAGAAAATTTATTGTGACTGAGCCATCTTCCTTTCCGTAAGCAGTGCAGGAGCTCACATGCGTAGATGCAATGGTGGAGGAGTATGACTCCATTGTCAGAAACTGTACTTGGGAAATTGTTCCAAGGCCGGTTGATAAATTAGTGGTAGGTTCAAGATGGATCTACAAGGAAAAGCAAGTTGTTGATGGGAGTGTTGAGAAATATAAGGCCAGATTTGTGGCCTGGGGCTTCTCACAGATCGAGGGGATTGATTATGAAGAAACCTTTGCACCTGTCGCACGATATTATTCCATAAGGACCATCCTTGCTCTCTCAGCACAGATGGGTTGGCACATTCATCAGATGGATGTGAAGACTACGTTCCTTAATGGGATCATTGAGGAAGAAGTGTACATTGAGCAGCCTTAAGGATTTGAGATCTTCCGCAGCAAGTTGCATGTGTGTAGAATCAAAAGAGCGTTGTCTGGGCTGAAGCAAGCATCTCGTGCTTGGTACACTCAGATCGACAACTATATCACCGGACTTGGCTTCACCAAGAGTGAGGTGGATTCAAACCTATACCAGATTGTGGTGGAGGATAAGCTTTTAATCATTGTTCTTTATGTTGATGATTTAATACTGACTGGTGATGAGAAGCTTATACACTCATGCAAGGAGAACCTTAAAAAGGAGTTTGAGATGAAGGATATGGGCCTCCTTCATTATTTCCTTGGATTGGAAATATGGAAGCGAGATGGTGAACTTTTTGTGTTTCAAGGAAAGTATGCAAGGGAGATACTAGGTAAGTTTCACATGGAGGGCTGGAAACCCATGGATACTCCTCTTCCAGGAAACTAGAGGAAAGAGTACACTACATCTGGAGAGGTAGTGGATGCTACTGTCTATCGACAGTTAGTGGGTTCGATAATGTATTTAGTAAATACAAGATTAGACATATGCTATGTGGTGAACCATCTTATTCAAGCGATGGTTAAGCCTACCAAGATCTTTTGGAAGGCAGACAAGCATGTCCTGAGATATCTCAGGGGAACATCTGAGTATGTCTTATGGTACAGACAGACGGATGAGGTGAATTTTCATGGCTTCATGGATGCAGATTGGGCGAGCAATCCAACAGACAGAAAGAGCACATTAGGAGGGGTCTTCAGTATCGGATTTATAGTTGTTTCTTGGTACAACAAGAAACAGAGATCTGTGGCACTCAGTTTAGTGGAAGCGGAATACATGGTAGCAAGTCAAGCTGCATGTGAGGCTATCTGGATGAGAAAGATCCCGGTTGATTTGTTTGGTTCTCATTTAGATCCTACAATGATTCATTGTGATAATCAGAGTTGCATTAAGCTCTCGATTAATCTTATGTTTCATGATAGATCTAAGCATATAGATATCTGGTATCAACATATCATAGATTGTGTGCAGCGAAAGATCATTTTGCTTCAATACATTCCTACAGAGGATCAGGATGTAGATATTCTGACAAAGGCACTCACCAAGAGAAAATTCGAATACCATAGAGACATGATCGGGGTGAAGGATAATCTCTTTCTTGTTGAGAGGGAGTGCTAAGATTCAACAAGATGACGATCCTAGTGAAAATTAAGCACCTACACTAGGTGGGGCCTGTATGCTATTTTTAGGTGTATTTCTATTTTTTGGAATGTTGAGCAAATTCTATTTATAGCGAGAGTCTATTTTTAGAATGGTGAGAAAATTCTATTTATAGATGAGTTTCTATTTTTAGATGTATCGGCAAAGTCTATTTATAGATTGCATGTCTAAAAATAGAATTCATGTTGGTTATTATTATCTCTTAATAATAATTGGACAATAAATAATAATTTATTCTCTTGAAGCACTTGATTTCAGTTAACTGAAGTGGAAAACCAGTTAACTGAAAGAATTTCTAGTTCTAAGGTTGGTTGGTGGGACATGCAAGTGGACTTAGTTGTAACTAAGCGATTCGAAGTTGTATCAGAGTTGGATGTGTAGTTATGTGAGTTGTAAAGTAGTTTAACTCAGTTAAGTGAGTTAAACTTAGTTGTGTTAGTTGTAACTAAAGATACACTAGTGAGAGAACAGTGAATTAAATATTAAATTAATTCACATGGAGTGATCTCACATGCAACTGAAGATTTACTACTGTTAACTGCATGTATGTGAGATCCAGTAGAGACCCAGTTGAGAGATAGGTGAAAGGGACAATTTGACTATTATTTGTGACATTAGTGGGTGCACTCATGAAACTACACACACATTGGAGATGCCAATGAGGATTGCACAGTCAAGGCAAGGCAGTATCTCATTCATTTAGGGATTGTGAACATCAGGGATTGCGTAGTGGAGACAGGCTGTAAGGAGGCAGTAAATTGGTGCGTGTATTAGCCAATTTTTGTATGACAGTGTGAGACGATTGTATATTGTACTAAGAGCTCTTGGATTAGAGTTTTGTATGAGATTGTTTCATGATCCATGATATATACATAATATATGATAGTGGACTTTTAGCTTTACGCTTTCCCGGTAAAAACATCTGTGTTATGTGTGATTGATCTTTCTTCATGTGTTTGCAACTAGCGATTAAAATTCCGCAAAGGTTTTTTAGAAAGATTTTGTATTTAACAATGGCATATAATTGTTAGATCGAGAGAATCCAGGCAATACATAAAAGTATTAAAATTTCAACAAAAGACATAAAAGGTGTTTACATGGTTCCTTGTTCCTGCGATACTTCCTATATTGGTGAAATAGGCAGATCCATTAGACAAAGGATCTAGGAGGATGGTGCAGAAATTAGACACAATCGATCTCGCACATCGGATCTTGCAGAACATGTGGAGAAATCATGTCACTATGTATGCATTGAAGACTCCAAAGTCATTGCTAAGGTTGACCACTTCCATCATAGGAAGCTTAAGGAAGCCATTTAGATTGAAATGCGTACTAAGAATCTCAACAAGGATGATGGTTGGAAATTGAGTAAGAGTTGGACTCCAACTCTCTCTAGGTGATTTTTGCCCCTTGTGTTAGGTTTTCCTTTGCTTTTGGGGTTTTATTTTCCCTTCTTTCTTCTTTTTTATCTTTGGTCTTTGATTATTTTCCTTTAATCTTTTGCTCTTTTTTTTTTTAATCTTATATATTACCTTATGCTTTATATTATCCTATTTTAATATTATCTTATAATATATTATATAATTTCCTATCTATTATATTAATAAGTAATCAATATTAAACATTATAAATTATATTAAAATATACATTACAATTTTTATTTTATTAAATTAAATTTTTTAATTAATATTTAATATTTCTCCCTAATAACTAATTAACTAATTCATTAACGACTAGTTTTCAGCCACTAATTCTGGGAAATGATGCATCCACACATTATTCGGCTTTTTCACCTTGTCCCGAGGTTGAACCACATTAGTTGGTTCAAAACGTAGACCAAATCCTAATGATGCCATTAATAAAAAAAATTGTAGAATTTGTTCTTAAAATCAAATTAATTTTAATTTTAGATATAAAATTAAGATTAAGATGTGGAAAAAAAATGATTTCATTGAAAGCAATTTTAATAATAAGTATAAGGAATATTGATTGTTTGGTCAATATTATTTATTTTTTCTTTGTTATTTATTGCTACGCCAACTAACTGGCATGCCTAACCTTTTACTTGACCTTGGGGCATCTAAGCCATCAAAATCACCAGATGACAATCTAGACCATACTAACCCTTAGAATAGGTAAGTTTTTGCCAGAGTTGTCTTTAATTGTGAATTTTTGAAGTTTCCAGTGGATTTTTAGCGGGAATTCGGTCAAAAATTTTGTCGTAAAATATTAATTTGTGTTGTTTAAATTGTTTTTTTTTTTACTACATATATGAATTCAGCACCCACAAAAAACCCTTGCGCACTTGGATTGTGCAGAGTTCACCCATCAAACTTGTGATTTCAATGAATCCTTGCTGAATTCTCAAACTTGTGGTTTCAATGAATCCATGCTGAATTCTAAAAAAGTTAGATCAGAAAGAAAACTTTTCAATAAATTGCACTTGAAGACAACTCTAATTTTTGCCTAGAAAGTTTTGAAATAGTAACCTTTTCACCTCTACTCTATATCTTGGACTTGGTTAATATTATTTAAATTAACATAAATTTTTTGGTTTTGGAAAAATATTTAAAACTATTTTTAATTGCTAAAAAAAATCACATTTCTCACACATAAAAAAACATGTGAATTATCTAAAAGTTAACTGAAAAGAGTCAAAAATATTTAGAAGAAATGAAAGTTTACTCATTATCATTTTTTTCCCCAAAAAAGTTTACTCATTATCATTATAAACAAAAACGAACAAATACATTTAGGAGTAAAAATTTACCCATTACAAAGTATCAACAAAATACTTTAAATATATATTTTTAAATTATGAATTTTTAATAACAACTGAGAGATATCATTACAAAGTATCAACAAAATACTTTAAATATATTTTTAATTGTGAATTTTTAATAATAACTGAGAGATATAATGAGTCGAGTCCACCTGCATCCAGAAAGAGAAAAAGTTTTCCATCACAAACATATCAAAAATTAAAAAATTAAAAATTACTCTCATACCAATAATAATAATGTCAAATTTTATAATAACAATAATAAATTATACACAATCATAATTATTAAAAAATATAAAACAAATTCAGAATAATATTTCCAATGACTTTTATTCAAATTCATCCCGAAATATAGGGGAAAAAAATATAAAGGAAAAAACATACTTTATATAAATGCAACCATCGTCAACATGTCAAAGTGTTTTGGAAACGCTGTCCTCATATCGTCCGACTTTATCCAAAAAGAACTCAAATAAAAATTTTCCTAACCTCTCCCCTCCTCACCCAAGCAAACCACAAAGAAACCATGAAATTCAGTAAAGTGAGTTTCTCAACTTCCAAAATCCCTCAGTCAATCAATCAATCAATGAGGTTTGTTTGTTAACAGCTACGCTACAGATGCTACGCCATTCATGTACTGAGTGTGGAATTCGTCTTCAGCTAACTCGATCTCTCCAGTCCCATTATAACCACACCGAGTGGAGAATTTTTCATATTTAAATAGTTAATTAACTGAGTCAAATAAACTGGGTCCAGTGTGAATGACTTTGTCTTATTTTGATGAAGTCTTGTTTTGATAAAGTCTACTTTAGAGTATATTGTTATTTTAGAGCCTAGTCTAGAAAGTTTAAATACCCTCGAACAATTTCATTGTGATCATCAAATGTTTATCGTTACAGATGCAAACAGAGAAATAAAATATCGCTCCGGACACTTACTTTACCTTCCAATAGCTACAGATTGATAAATTAACAGTGCATCACAATTGGTGATGGGCAGTTACATTTCCCGCGCTTCGAAGATTGTACCTTCCAGCACTGTGAATGTCATCCATTGGAATGGCAGCGTTCACGACCTTCCTAAAGGCGGCACGATAATGGCGGCAGAGCTAATGATGGACAACCCTCAGCACTTTGTATGCCACGCCCATGGCTTGCAGATCGGGCGGAGGATTAATCCTCTCAGAGCAGATGAAGAACTGGAATTGGGGCATCTCTATTTTCTTGTGCCCATGCCCAAGCTGCACTCGGTGCTATCCGAAACAGACATGGCCGCCCTGAGATTGAAGGCCAATTCCGCCATGAAAGCTAAAAACAGAGGTAGCTCCAGAGCCAGAGCCAGAGCCAGAGCCAGAGTAGTCCCTCTCTCTGGTGACCTCATGCGTCCCCTCTCGCCAGAAACGAAGACTGATATTGCATTGTTATTGGAGGAAGAGGAGGAACAAATTAGCGGAGCGCAGGGGGAGGAGCAGCTTCCGGTGCCGAAGCTGAATTTGGAAGACGACCCAGAGCTGTTAATGGCGCTTGCGCAGCTGAGATTGAACGCAGGCAAATCGTGGAAGCCACAGTTGGACACAATAGAGGAATTCCGGCCAAAGCTTCGGGATCTGTTGCAATGGAATGTGGAGAAACATGACAATTACTGAGCACGTTGAATCTGATCTTTCTTTGTGAACATGGATCAATCCTTCACATTGATCTCTCAAACACACACACAATCCTCTGCGTCTGTTGGAATTCTGGGGTTCCGTACCAAGAGAACTTTTACCCGTCTCAACAGATTTGAGGAACTGTCAAAGATGTGAGGAGACTGTTGAATTACAGAGATCTCTTCATGTGCTGCAAACTTGTATTATATTTGGGGTCAATCATTATTTGATTATTTTCTGTTATTATAAATATATTTGATTCTTTTATTATTATAAATATATATTGTGGAAAGTTGTTCTCTGCAATTTTATCCCAGCAATGCTGATGCTAATTTTATCTGCTGATTAAATTATATTTAAAAATCATAAATTAAAAAATGGATTTCAATTTCGATTAGCATAATCTTAAAAATAATTAAATTAATTTTATGTTTGATTTTTTCCACTATGTTGATTTCTTACTTTATTAATATTTAAATTTTAAAAATATTTAATAAATATTTTATTTAATGATATTTAAATTTTTCAAATATGTTTTTTTTATTTAGTGGCATTTTAAAATAATAATAATGAAATTAGAATTGATTTTTCTAATTTAAGAGAAAAGAGAATTATTTGAATTTATTAAATTTTTTGTTTTTATGTTAAAATAATATTATCATGGTTTGGAAAAGTATTTTTATTAGATATCATTTTTTGGGATTCAACTAGTTAAGTAAATCATTCAACTATGTCTATTTCTATGAGAGGTAGTCGTAACTCATTCAATTATGACCATTTCCATGAGAGGTAGTTGTAATTGACTAATTTCTCATGATTTTTTGAATAATCCAATTAGCACTCATTGCATCGGGTGATGCTCACAGTGGTGAAGAAGTGGGATTGAAACTAGTGAAATGAATCACATAGCGTCAATCTTCACTTCTGGGGCTTGCACCCGACAACCAGGACTTCCCTGGAGATCACCCGTCTCGGATCACCTCTGGCTCAAGCATGCTTAACTGTGGAGTTTTCCCCACAATCAAGCCTACTTAGCTTGCTACCCCATTTGCAAAACCTTAGCAAATATTGTGCCTCATAAACCATTCAAGTAGAGCTCTCTTTACTCTTTTGTGGGGAAAACTCCATAGTTAAGCGCGCTTGAGCCAGAGGCGATCTGGGATGGGTGACCTCCGAGGAGTCTCGGTTGCCGGGTGCAAGCCCCGGAAGTGATGGTTCACGCTATGTGATTCATTTCACTAGTTTCAATCCTACTTCTTCACCCCTATGAGTATCACCCGATGTAATGAGTGCTAAGTGGACTATTCAAAAAATCATGAGAAATTACTCAGTTACAACTACCTCTCATGGAAATGATCATAGTTGAATGACTTACTTAATGCAATTGAATCCCAAAAAATGATAACTAATATAATTGCATTTTAATTTAGTTATATATATATATATATATATGACATTTAGAAAGTGTTTTTCATTTAATTCTTTGAGTCATAGAGATAATAGAGTCTTTTACCCCAAATATTCTAGAAATTATCGAATGGCATGTTTCATTATGTTTCTTGTGAGAGCTACTTCTTATTAGCAATGTTGACTTTTTTTCTTTATAAAAAGCATGAAATATTTTGATCTTTTAGATTAGGTTTGACCACATCATTGTAATATTTTAATTTTATTTATCCCTAATTTCTTTTTTGCGTTTAGGATTGTCCTTAATTAAACTATAATAATACTTTTAATATTATCATTGTTTTGTAAAAATAACTTCTTTCTTTATTTTCCAATGATTTAACCAAAAAGTGAAATCTTTATGCTAGAGTTTCAAGTAATTTTTGGGAACCTCATTTTTTGGCTTGTTCTTGTACATTAAATACCTAATCATAGCCATGCCCTTAATGGGAGTAATGCTTGCTTCTTTGATGTTGATATGATAGATTATATTTCCTTTAATATTGATATTATCTATTATGAAATTCTTTTGGATACCTATCTCTCTAGGATTCCTTAGAAACACTACATCCCCAAACTTCACATCCATATAAGGTAATGACACTAACAAGAGTCTCCAAAATGAGCTTTTTCTTATCCCATTTTCTCAAATGTTGTAGTTCTAATTGAGCTTGTATTGAGTATCAATTTTGAAATATTTGTAAGAAGGTACTTCCGCCAAGCTATTTCCATCGTATACTAAAACCATACTAGAGAATAAGTTTTTGAGGATTCTTAGTAGTTTACCGAGGTCATAAGGACTCATAGCCATATGAACAATATCATTGATATAAAAAAGAAGGATGATAGAATTGTATCAACATCACTTGCGTCTTCCAAACAATCTATAACTTGTCAATGTATATCCCAAAAAGAGTAAGGGACAAAGGAAAACCTTTCTTGACTCCTATATTACTGTGAATTTCTTTCAAGCAACCCTCATATGTCTATAATATCGACTAGAGATGACTCATGATGTTTTATCAATGTGTTAATACAATTGTGAGAAGGGACATTATTGTGAGTCGTTGTAGAGCTAGATCTTTGTTTTTTCAATGCATTTGTCAATGGATCCCAAAGGTACTCAACACTAGTGTATGTGACAAAAAATGTTGGTGGACTAAGTTGTTGTATCATTACAAAGATGTCTTTTCGTATTCTTTCAAATTATTCAAGAGACATGTGAATGTCTTTCAAACATTGATATTGAATCAGTGAATCAGGTATTTCTTTAAAAAATACCTGTAATATGTGTTGAAAAGTCTCCAGACATATGAAATAGCTCCCATTATGCAATTCATTGATAGGAGAAGTGGTTGATGACATGAACAAGTTTATTAGAGCTATAAAACAATGTAGGAAAGTTAAGTTTTTCATACAACTTGTCCTCGAAAATGCCCAATGGTTGTAATCATTCAGAAGACATAATTTGTATTATTCTTGTATCAAGATCATGGATTAGATGGGCCTTTGAGTAGGCGTGCAAATGTGTTTATGATTATGGCTCTAGATAATTTTAATCATTTGGTGAATCTAGTGGATCTATTGTTGGAACATTACTACCATGGTGTTGCTTACTTTGGTCGAAATGTTTCTCCCATTCATTGTTGATTACTGTTCGTTAATTTTTGTAGAGAGTGGTTTTGCACAAGTCATTTAAAGAATCCATCACTTTTTTTGGCCAAATTTTTCCAAACAAATAAGAATTCATGTACTCCATTCTTCTCTTTAGCATAATTGCAATTATCATGTATTCATCAATATTTTTAGGCAGGGTTGTTTGAACATTGTTCAAATTGGCAGGAACATTTACAATTGTGCATGCCAATTCAATTCATGATCTTCTGTAGCCAAGTTTCCTTATTTGTTCAAAGGTCATTCTTGGTGCCACTAATATCTCCTCTAAAGTTGTTGAATTTGTAACAAAAAATAATTTTGCTATGAAACCAACTCCAAAAATAGAAGAAAAGAGATATCAATGCCTTGGAAATAAGCCACTTCGAGGGGGCAACCTCCAATACATTACATGAATGAAAAATTCTTGGATGATACAAATTACAAAACCTCTTTTCTATATATAGGAGTCCATGGGGCCACAAGTAATCATAGTGGGGCCACAATGTAATCCTATCCAACCTAACAATAATAATTTAAGGGCACAATAATAACAATATGGGGGTTACAGGGGTACAATAATAACAATAAGGGGGTTAAACTAACAACAATAAGGGACTATACTAGTAATATAGGGACCTAACATTCAACTAAAGAATACATCAGTTAACTTCAGTGCATGGACAGTTTCAGTGGAGACCAGTGCAGAAATAGGTGAAAGAGCGGGTTAACTATCAGTTGTGACTATACAGTTGCTATTTGCAACACACAGATAATTGGAGAAGCCCATGAGGATTGCGCAGTACAAGCCAGGTGGTTTATGTTATTTAATGAGCCATCCCATAGCATTGATTACACAATAGAGGCTGGCTATCAAGTGGAAAAATATTGGAGCATGTGTTTTGCTAGATCTAGCTTGATAGTGTGTAGCAATTCGAGGTTGTGTTGAGAGCTTGTGAGGAGCTTTGTACAATGATTGTTACATGATCTCCATGACATATAATATACATATAGTTGGGGTTTTCAGCTTTAAGCTTTCCCATGAAATACTGTGTTCATATGTATGATTGTTTGTGGTTTTAATGTGCACATGCAATTGATTTTATTTCCGCATGTAATGATCAATGGTAGAAGAGATTTTGTATTATGCATGAAGCTAAAATAGTGTGTGATCAGGAGAATCTCAGTGAATAATATATCAGTTATTGAAATTTCTACAAATCTCTGGCCATGACACTTCTAAATTAGTTTCTCTCTGCCTGACCTAGACCTTTTTTCAGTTTTCAAGGTGAGTTCTATGAGAAAACTTGCGGTGTTGCTATGGGTTCCCCTCTCTACCCTATAGCCGCTAACTTATTTATGGAATATTTTGAATCTAAGGCCTTGGCCTCAACTCAATTTCCCCCTAGGAAGTGGAAGAGATTCATGGATGAAACTTGTGTCATTTGGCCCCATGCTCAAGAGAAGTTAGATATGCTTCTTGGACACCTGAATTCCCAGTCAGACTCCATCAAATTCACAATGGAAGTGGAGGTAGATGGTTTTCTTCCTTTCTTGGATATCCTTCTTTCTAGAATGTATGAGGGTTCCATTTCTCGCCAAGTTTTTCACAAGAAAACTCACACAAAACAGTATCTTCAAGATGGTTCTCCTCACTTTCCTACTCATAAATTTGGTGTTCTTTGCACTCTTGCTACCCATGCTCTTAGAATCTCTGATGATAACCACTTGGAGTCAGAGAAATCCCATCTTCTTGACATTTTTGAAAATAATGGGTATAGAAGATCTCAGGGCCTTAAGGCCTTTCAGAAGGCCTATAAAGGATTAAAAGGAAAATCTACTTGGGTGGGTCCTATCTTCAAGGTTCATCTCCCATTTATCTAAGGGACCACGGACAAAATTTCCCATGTCCTCAGAAGGAATAATGTCTCCTCTTCGTTCAAACCTCCGTATACTATTAGAAATTCTCTCGGATCTGTCAAGTACCCTATCGACCCAAAAGATGTTGAGATTCAACAAGATGATGATCCTAGTGAAAATTAAGTACCTACACTAGGTGGGGCCCACAGGCTATTTTTAGGTGTATGTCTATTTTTAGAATGTTGAGCAAATTATATTTATAGTGGGAATCTATTTTTAGAATGGTGAGAAAATTCTATTTATAGATGAGTTTATATTTTTAGATGTATCGGGGAGGTCTATTTATAGATCGAATGTATAAAAATAGAATGCATTTCAGTTATTATTATCTCTTAATAATAATTGGACAATAAATAATAATCTATTCTCTTGAAGCACTTGATTTCAGTTAACTGATGTGGCAAACCAGTTAACTGAAGGAATTTCGAGTTCTAAGGTTGGTTGGTGGGACATGCAAGTGGACTTAGTTGTAACTGAGTGATTCGAAGTTGTAACAGAGTTGGATGTGTATTTATGTGAGTTGTAAAGTAGTTTAACTCAGTTGTGCTAGTTGTAACTGAGTTGGATGTGTAGTTATGTGAGTTGTAAAGTAGTTTAACTCAGTTGTGCTAGTTGTAACTAGTTTTAACTAAAGATACAATAGTGAGATATCAGTGAATTAAATATTAAATTAATTCACCTGGAGTGATATCACATGCAACTAAATATTTACTACTGTTAACTACATGCATGTCAGATCCAGTGGAGACCCAGTTGAGAGATAGGTGAAAGGGACAGTTTGACTACCAGTTGTGACATTAGTGGGTGCACTCATGCAACCACACACACATTGGAGATTCCAATGAGGATTTCAGAGTAAAGGCAAGGAATCATCTCATTCATTCAGGGATTGTGATCAACAAGGATTGCGTAGTGGAGGCAGGTTGTCAAGAGGCAGTAAATTGGTGCATGTATTAGCCAATTTTTGTATGACAGTGTGAGACAATTGTATTTTGTACTGAGAGCTCTTGGATTAGATTTTTGTATGATATTGCTTCATGATACATGATATATACATAATATATGATAGTGGGGTTTTTAGATTTATGATTTCCCGATAAAAACATATGTGTTATGTGTGATTGATCTTTCTTCATGTGTTTGAAATTGACGATTAAAATTTCGCAAAGATTTTAGTAGAAGGATTTTGTATTTAACAGTGGCATATAATTGTTAGATCAGGAGAATCTAGGAAATACATAAAAGTATTAAAATTTCTACATGGTATTAGAGCAAAGAATATTTCAATATTGAAGTAGTAGCTGAGTTTGTTGGTGGAAACAATTCGAATTTGCTGCAAGAATTTCTTGGTGCGACAATTGAGTAAACATCGAAATGGCTTTCAATGGTTTGCGACTAGAGTATGAAATCGAGGGCAGCTCAAAATACATTACATGGAAGGCCAAGATGGAGGCGGTGCTTGAATATAATTGCTTTAAGGAATTCATCGACAGTGATGTTCCTACGCCTACTTCAAAGGATGTTGCATTACTTGATGCATGGTAAAATAAAGTAGTGAAGACGAGAATGATTCTGTTGGAAGGTGTATGAGACCACATTGTGTCAAGCCTTCATGGGAAACCCACTCCATATGCTATGTGGAAGGCTTCGATGGATATTTTCCAAAGCAGCAGTGACCATAGGAAATTGGAGCTGAAGGATAAACTTAGAAAGATCAAGATGGATAAGGGCAAAAATATTCCTAAGTATCTCACAAAGTTTGTCCAATGTCGGGATGAACTGGGGAGTGTGGGAATCACAGTTGGTGATGATGATTTGGTGAGCTTGGCTCTCTTGGGACTTTCTGAGATTTTACACAGTTATCAAGACTATGTCAACGGACGGGAAAAACTGTCGAATTGGGAATGACTATGGTCGGATCTAGTGTAGGAGGAGTTCAAGAGGAACACCAGAGATGGCTCTTCATTAAAGCATGATGATGAAGAAGATTTTTCTTTGGCTGCCAAGGTAAGGAAAGGGAAGGGGAAGAAATTCCACTCAAAATACGAGGCTAAAGGAAAGAAGCTAGATTTTTCCAAGGTGAAGTGTTTTCACTGTCATGAACATGGGCATCTCACCACTAAATACCCACAGAAAAAGAAGAACAAGAAGGTTGCTGAAGCTGCAGCTGATGAGGCCCTTGCCTCAGAATTTGAACTTGATTTCTCTTTGATCGCATGCTTGGTTTCAAGCGCAATGGGATCGGTGTGGTATCTTGATAGTGGTGCTTCCTTCCACATGACGAGAGAAAAGGATTTTTTCAATGACTTGGACGAGAAAGATCTCCAGATTCATATAGAGATGGGTGACGATGGACGATAGAGTGCGAAAAACATTGGTACCATTACCTTTGAGAGGGATTTAGGTAAACCATTTATATTGAAATATGTTATGCATGTTCCTGGTCTGAAGAAAAACTTGGTCTCAGTCGTGATGTTGGAGGACAGATGCTATGACGTTATTTTTAGTGATGGAAAATATTTCCTACGACATAAAACAACGGGTCAAGCCAAGAGGATAGGGATTCGAGTCAAGAATCTCTACAAGCTGGAGGTAGAAGGCTTCGCTGCCATCATGGGCAAGGCGGAAAAATTGGTGAGCCGGAATGAGGGCGAACTATAGCACAGGCGATTGGGCCATCTTCATCATGGAGCTTTGAAAGTCATGCAGAAAATATCTACTGGACTTCCAATGGGAACACTTTCTCAATTAGATCAGTGCAAGGGTTGCACCATGGGGAGGTATGCAAAGTCCACCTTTCATGAAAAGGAGAACCGTGTTTCCATGATCCTGGAGAGAGTTCACACAAACGTGTGTGGATCATTCTTGATTACTTCAACAAAAAACATAGGTATTATGTTATTTTTTTATGACTTTTCTCGTAAATTCTGGATCTTCTTCATGCAGAAGAAGGATCAAACATTCTCAAAGTTCTATGAGTTTAAGGCATTGGTTGAGAAAGAGTTGGGGAAGCAAGTGAAGGCTCTGTGGAGCGATAATGGTGGAGAATACATCTCGAATGAAATCAAATACTTCTGTAGCAAAGAAGGAATTCAAAGAGAACTCATAGCGCCTCATAACCCACAGAAAAATGGGGTCACAGAGAGGAAGAATAGAACGATTGTGGGTGTTGCACGAACGATGTTGCATGATCAGGGTCTACCAATGCATTTGTCAGTGGAAGCATGAAGCACTGTGGTTTATGTGCAAAACTGTTGTCCTCATAGAGTACTTGGAATGAGTACACCTAAAGAGGCTTTTACTGGTAAGAAACTGGGTGTTTCTCACTTCAAGATTTTTGGCTCATGTGTTTATGTGCATGTGACCAAGAATGCTTGGAAGAAGCTAGAGTCGACTGCTAAAGTTAAGATATTTGTAGGGTACACAGAAACACCCCATATTTATCGTGTGTATTTTCCAAACAGTCAAATGACTGTGGTGCAACGAGATATAAAATTCAATGAGGAGAAAGCCATGAAGTTGTCGCTTGAGAGGGAGCTAGACTTGCATGCAAAGGAGGAACTTTTGATTCCCAAATATGAGTCTCTAGATGTGGATCAACCACTAGAGGAGGTTCATGGAGTAGAGGAGTCCACTCACGCAGAGCCAAACATTAGAACTGGCAGAAGGCATAGCACAGAAGCCGAGAGGCTGAAGCTTGATGCGACACAGAATGTAGGAGTCCCTACTTCACAGCACAGATAGAGACAGTCTCCTGACTGATTCACTGGTTACATGGCTCTTATGAGAAAATGTATTGTGACTGAGCCATCTTCGTTTCAGGAAGCAGTGCAGGAGCTCACATGCGTAGATGCAATGGTGGAGGAGTATGACTCCATTGTCAGAAACTGTACTTGGGAAATTGTTCCAAGGCGGGTTAATAAATTAGTGGTAGGTTCAAGATGGATCTACAAGGAAAAGCAAGATGCTGATGGGAGTGTTGAGAAATATAATGGGGCTTCTCACAGATCGAGGGGATTGATTATGAAGAAACCTTTGCACCTATCGCATGATATTCTTCCATAAGGACCATATTTTCTCTCTCAACACAGATGGGTTGGCACATTCATTAGATGGATGTGAAGACTACGTTCCTTAATGGGATCATTGAGGAAGAAGTGTACATTGAGCAGCCTTAAGGATTTGAGATCTTCCGCAGCGAGTTGCATGTGTGCAAAATCAAAAGAGCGTTGTATGGGCTGAAGCAAGCATCCCATGCTTGGTACACTCATATCGACAACTATATCACCGGACTTGGCTTCACCAAGAGTGAGGTGGATTCAAACCTATACCAGATTGTGGTGGAGGGTAAGCTTTTAATCATTATTCTTTATGTTGATGATTTAATATTGACTGGTGATGAGCAGCTTATACACTCATGCAAGGAGGACCTTAAAAAGGAGTTTGAGATGAAGGATATGGGCCTCCTTCATTATTTCCTTGGATTGGAAATATGGCAGCGAGATGGTGAAATTTTTGTGTCTCAAGGAAAGTATGCAAGGGAGATACTAGGTAAGTTTCACATGGAGGGCTGGAAACCCATGGATACTCCTCTTCCAGGAAACTAGAGGAAAGAGTATGCTACATCTCGAGAGGTAGTGGATGCTACTGTCTATCGACAATTAGTGGGTTCGATAATTTATTTAGTAAATACAAGATCAGACATATGCTATGTGGTGAACCAGCTTATTCAAGTGATGGTTAAGCCTACCAAGCTCTTTTGGAAGGCGGGAAAGCATGTCCTGAGATATCTTAGGGGCACATCTGAGTATGTCTTATGGTACAGACAGATGGATGAGGTGAATTTGCATGGCTTCACAGATGCATATTGGGTGAGCAGTCCAACGGATAGAAAGATCACATCAAGAGGGGTCTTCAGTATCAGATTTATAGTTGTTTCTTGGTACAACAGGAAAAATAGATCCGTGGCACTCAGTTTAGTAGAAGCGGAATACATGGTAGCAATTCAAGCTGCATGTGAGGCTATCTGGATGAGAAATATCCCGGTTGGTTTGTTTGGTTCTCATTTAGATCTTACAATGATTCATTGTGATAATGAGAGTTGCATTAAGCTCTCGATTAATCATGTGTTTCATGATAGATCTAAGCATATAGATATCTGGTATCAGCATATCAGAGATTGTGTGCAATGGAAGATCATTTTGCTTCAGTACATTCCTATGGAGAATCAGGTTGCAGATATTCTGACAAAGGCGCTCACCAGGAGAAAATTCGAATACCATAGAGACATGATTGGGGTGAAGGATAATCCCTTTCTTATTGAGAGGGAGTGTTAAGATTCAACAAGATGATGATCCTAGTGAAAATTAAGCACCTACACTAGGTGGGGCCCGTACGCTATTTTTAGGTGTATTTCTATTTTTTGGAATGTTGAGAAAATTCTATTTATAGCGAGAGTCTATTTTTAGAATGGTGAGAAAATTCTATTTATATATGAGTTTCTATTTTTAGATGTATGGGCGAAGTCTATTTATAGATTGCATGTCTAAAAATAGAATTCACGTTGGTTATTATTATCTCTTAATAATAATTGGACAATAAATAATAATTTATTCTCTTGAAGCACTTGATTTCAGTTAACTGATGTGGAAAACCAGTTAACTGAAGGAATTTCGAATTCTAAGGTTGGTTAGTGGGACATGCAAGTGGACTTAGTTGTAACTAAGTGATTTGAAGTTGTATCAGAGTTGGATGTGTAGTTATGTGAGTTGTAAAGTAGTTTAACTCAGTTAAGTGAGTTAAACTTAGTTGTGTTAGTTGTAACTAAAGATACACTAGTGAGAGAACATTGAATTAAATATTAAATTAATTCACATGGAGTGATCTCACATGCAACTGAAGATTTACTACTATTAACTGCATGTATGTCAGATCCAGTGGAGACCCAGTTGAGAGATAGGTGAAAGGGACAATTTGACTATCATTTGTGACATTAGTGGGTGCACTCATGCAACCACACACATTGGAGATGCCAATGAGGACTGTGCAGTCAAGGCAAGGAAATATCTCATTCATTTAGGGATTGTGAACATCAGGGATTGCGTAGTGGAGACAGGCTGTAAGGAGGCAGTAAATTGGTGCGTGTATTAGCCAATTTTTGTATGACAGTGTGAGACGATTGTATATTGTACTAAGAGCTCTTGGATTAGAGTTTTGTATGAGATTGTTTCATGATCCATGATATATACATAATATATGATAGTGGACTTTTAGCTTTACGCTTTCCCGGTAAAAACATCTGTGTTATGTGTGATTGATCTTTCTTCATGTGTTTGCAACTAGCGATTAAAATTCCGCAAAGGTTTTTTAGAAAGATTTTGTATTTAACAATGGCATATAATTGTTAGATCGAGAGAATCCAGGCAATACATAAAAGTATTAAAATTTCAACAAAAGACATAAAAGGTGTTTACATGGTTCCTTGTTCCTGCGATACTTCCTATATTGGTGAAATAGGCAGATCCATTAGACAAAGGATCTAGGAGGATGGTGCAGAAATTAGACACAATCGATCTCGCACATCGGATCTTGCAGAACATGTGGAGAAATCATGTCACTATGTATGCATTGAAGACTCCAAAGTCATTGCTAAGGTTGACCACTTCCATCATAGGAAGCTTAAGGAAGCCATTTAGATTGAAATGCGTACTAAGAATCTCAACAAGGATGATGGTTGGAAATTGAGTAAGAGTTGGACTCCAACTCTCTCTAGGTGATTTTTGCCCCTTGTGTTAGGTTTTCCTTTGCTTTTGGGGTTTTATTTTCCCTTCTTTCTTCTTTTTTATCTTTGGTCTTTGATTATTTTCCTTTAATCTTTTGCTCTTTTTTTTTTTAATCTTATATATTACCTTATGCTTTATATTATCCTATTTTAATATTATCTTATAATATATTATATAATTTCCTATCTATTATATTAATAAGTAATAAATATTAAACATTATAAATTATATTAAAATATACATTACAATTTTTATTTTATTAAATTAAAATTTTTAATTAATATTTAATATTTATCCCTAATAACTAATTAACTAATTCATTAACGACTAGTTTTCAACCACTAATTCTGGGAAATGATGCATCCACACATTATTCGGCTTTTTCACCTTGTCCGGAGGTTGAACCACATTAGTTGGTTCAAAACGTAGACCAAATCCTAATGATGTGATTAATAATAAAAAAATTGTAGAATTTGTGTTGAAAATGCAACAAGATGATGGAGCTTAGTGGAATGAAGTCGCCTTCACTAAGTGGGCCCGCAGGCTATTTTTGGCGCAAAGTCTATTTTTAGACTATGTCTATTTTTATACATATGGAGCATGGTATAGGAGTTGCAGTATGATATTCTTGGATGATTGGTCGAGTTGGTAAAAATAGATGGACCTCTATTTTTAGACATACAGGTCGAAGTCTATTTTTAGACTGTCTGTCTAAAAATAGGTCAGTCAAATATTATTAGCCCTTAATAATATTTGGACTATAAACTTCAGTTTATTCTCTTACAACACTTCAGTTGGAGCTACGGATGTGGCTCATGCATCTGACAGAAGGAATTACGCTATTCCTAGGGGTTTGGTGATCTCATGCATGGTTGACTTCAGTTAGAACTCAAGTGGCGGAGTTTGGTGGAGTTGTGTTCGGTTTAACTTAGTTGAACTAGTTGTATTTAGTTTAACTAGCTAATACACTAGTGATGAGTTGAGTGAATTAAATATTATTCACTAATTATTAACTCATTATTCAACTCAAGAACACATTAGTTTACTACAATGCATGGACAGTTCAGTGAAGACTAGTGGAAGAGGTAGATGAAAGGGTGAGTTTGCTATTAGTTGCGACATGAGTTGTGCATGAGTTTTGCACAAGCATTGGAGGAGATTTCCAATGAGGATTGCGAAGTTGAATCCAAGGAGATTTGAACTTGGATCTCTCATTGAACCAACTTGGATTGCGCAGTAGAGGCAGGCAATTAGTGGATGAGTTTTGAACCTGTGACTTGTTCAAAACCGAGCTAGTTTGTGTGTAACTTTTGGAGACAGTACTGAGTACTTGTGAGGAGTATTGTACTGAGATTGTTACATGTTCTCTTCTATTATAATATACAAAATAGCTGGGGGTTTTCAGCTATAAGCTTTCCCATTACATATTGTGTTTATGTGCGCATGCGACTGTTTCTATTTCCGCAAATTGATGATTGATTGTAGAAGAGGTTATGTGTTATACATGAATTCGAATTAATGTATGATCGGGATAATCTCAGTGGATAAATCTTCAATATTCAGAAAAATTGTAGAATTTGTTCTTAAAATAAAATTTATTTTAATTTTAGATATAAAATTAATATTAAGACGTGGAAAAAAAATGATTTCATTAAAAGCAATTTTAATAATAAGTATAAGGAATATTGATTGTTTGGTCAATATTATTTATTTTTTCTTTGTTATTTATTGCTACGCCAACTAACTGGCATGCCTAACCTTTTACTTGACCTTGGGGCATCTAAGCCATCAAAATCACCAGATGACAATCTAGACCATACTAACCCTTAGAATAGGTAAGTTTTTGCCAGAGTTGTCTTTAATTGTGAATTTTTGAAGTTTCCAGTGGATTTTTAGCGGGAATTCGGTCAAAAATTTTGTCGTAAAATATTAATTTGTGTTGTTTAAATTGTTTTTTTTTTTACTACATATATGAATTCAGCACCCACAAAAAACCCTTGCGCACTTGGATTGTGCAGAGTTCACCCATCAAACTTGTGATTTCAATGAATCCTTGCTGAATTCTCAAACTTGTGGTTTCAATGAATCCATGCTGAATTCTAAAAAAGTTAGATCAGAAAGAAAACTTTTCAATAAATTGCACTTGAAGACAACTCTAATTTTTGCCTAGAAAGTTTTGAAATAGTAACCTTTTCACCTCTACTCTATATCTTGGACTTGGTTAATATTATTTAAATTAACATAAATTTTTTGGTTTTGGAAAAATATTTAAAACTATTTTTAATTGCTAAAAAAAATCACATTTCTCACACATAAAAAAACATGTGAATTATCTAAAAGTTAACTGAAAAGAGTCAAAAATATTTAGAAGAAATGAAAGTTTACTCATTATCATTTTTTTCCCCAAAAAAGTTTACTCATTATCATTATAAACAAAAACGAACAAATACATTTAGGAGTAAAAATTTACCCATTACAAAGTATCAACAAAATACTTTAAATATATATTTTTAAATTATGAATTTTTAATAACAACTGAGAGATATCATTACAAAGTATCAACAAAATACTTTAAATATATTTTTAATTGTGAATTTTTAATAATAACTGAGAGATATAATGAGTCGAGTCCACCTGCATCCAGAAAGAGAAAAAGTTTTCCATCACAAACATATCAAAAATTAAAAAATTAAAAATTACTCTCATACCAATAATAATAATGTCAAATTTTATAATAACAATAATAAATTATACACAATCATAATTATTAAAAAATATAAAACAAATTCAGAATAATATTTCCAATGACTTTTATTCAAATTCATCCCGAAATATAGGGGAAAAAAATATAAAGGAAAAAACATACTTTATATAAATGCAACCATCGTCAACATGTCAAAGTGTTTTGGAAACGCTGTCCTCATATCGTCCGACTTTATCCAAAAAGAACTCAAATAAAAATTTTCCTAACCTCTCCCCTCCTCACCCAAGCAAACCACAAAGAAACCATGAAATTCAGTAAAGTGAGTTTCTCAACTTCCAAAATCCCTCAGTCAATCAATCAATCAATGAGGTTTGTTTGTTAACAGCTACGCTACAGATGCTACGCCATTCATGTACTGAGTGTGGAATTCGTCTTCAGCTAACTCGATCTCTCCAGTCCCATTATAACCACACCGAGTGGAGAATTTTTCATATTTAAATAGTTAATTAACTGAGTCAAATAAACTGGGTCCAGTGTGAATGACTTTGTCTTATTTTGATGAAGTCTTGTTTTGATAAAGTCTACTTTAGAGTATATTGTTATTTTAGAGCCTAGTCTAGAAAGTTTAAATACCCTCGAACAATTTCATTGTGATCATCAAATGTTTATCGTTACAGATGCAAACAGAGAAATAAAATATCGCTCCGGACACTTACTTTACCTTCCAATAGCTACAGATTGATAAATTAACAGTGCATCACAATTGGTGATGGGCAGTTACATTTCCCGCGCTTCGAAGATTGTACCTTCCAGCACTGTGAATGTCATCCATTGGAATGGCAGCGTTCACGACCTTCCTAAAGGCGGCACGATAATGGCGGCAGAGCTAATGATGGACAACCCTCAGCACTTTGTATGCCACGCCCATGGCTTGCAGATCGGGCGGAGGATTAATCCTCTCAGAGCAGATGAAGAACTGGAATTGGGGCATCTCTATTTTCTTGTGCCCATGCCCAAGCTGCACTCGGTGCTATCCGAAACAGACATGGCCGCCCTGAGATTGAAGGCCAATTCCGCCATGAAAGCTAAAAACAGAGGTAGCTCCAGAGCCAGAGCCAGAGCCAGAGCCAGAGTAGTCCCTCTCTCTGGTGACCTCATGCGTCCCCTCTCGCCAGAAACGAAGACTGATATTGCATTGTTATTGGAGGAAGAGGAGGAACAAATTAGCGGAGCGCAGGGGGAGGAGCAGCTTCCGGTGCCGAAGCTGAATTTGGAAGACGACCCAGAGCTGTTAATGGCGCTTGCGCAGCTGAGATTGAACGCAGGCAAATCGTGGAAGCCACAGTTGGACACAATAGAGGAATTCCGGCCAAAGCTTCGGGATCTGTTGCAATGGAATGTGGAGAAACATGACAATTACTGAGCACGTTGAATCTGATCTTTCTTTGTGAACATGGATCAATCCTTCACATTGATCTCTCAAACACACACACAATCCTCTGCGTCTGTTGGAATTCTGGGGTTCCGTACCAAGAGAACTTTTACCCGTCTCAACAGATTTGAGGAACTGTCAAAGATGTGAGGAGACTGTTGAATTACAGAGATCTCTTCATGTGCTGCAAACTTGTATTATATTTGGGGTCAATCATTATTTGATTATTTTCTGTTATTATAAATATATTTGATTCTTTTATTATTATAAATATATATTGTGGAAAGTTGTTCTCTGCAATTTTATCCCAGCAATGCTGATGCTAATTTTATCTGCTGATTAAATTATATTTAAAAATCATAAATTAAAAAATGGATTTCAATTTCGATTAGCATAATCTTAAAAATAATTAAATTAATTTTATGTTTGATTTTTTCCACTATGTTGATTTCTTACTTTATTAATATTTAAATTTTAAAAATATTTAATAAATATTTTATTTAATGATATTTAAATTTTTCAAATATGTTTTTTTTATTTAGTGGCATTTTAAAATAATAATAATGAAATTAGAATTGATTTTTCTAATTTAAGAGAAAAGAGAATTATTTGAATTTATTAAATTTTTTGTTTTTATGTTAAAATAATATTATCATGGTTTGGAAAAGTATTTTTATTAGATATCATTTTTTGGGATTCAACTAGTTAAGTAAATCATTCAACTATGTCTATTTCTATGAGAGGTAGTCGTAACTCATTCAATTATGACCATTTCCATAACACCTCTGGCTCAAGCATGCTTAACTGTGGAGTTTTCCCCACAATCAAGTCCACTTAGCTTGCTACCCCATTTTCAAAACCTTAGCAAATATTGTGCCTCATAAACCATTCAAGTAGAGTTCTCTTTACTCTTTTGTGGGGAAAACTCCATAGTTAAGCGCGCTTGAGCCAGAGGCGATCTGGGATGGGCGACCTCCCGGGAGTCCCGGTTGTCGGGTGCAAGCCCCGGAAGTGATGGTTCACGCTATGTGATTCATTTCACTAGTTTCAATCCCACTTCTTCACCCGATGTAATGAGTGCTAAGTGGACTATTCAAAAAGTCATGAGAAATTATTCAGTTACGACTACCTCTCATGGAAATGATCATAGTTGAATGACTTACTTAACGCAGTTGAATCCCAAAAAATGATATCTAATATAATTGCATTTTAATTTAGTTATATATATATATGACATTTAGAGAGTGTTTTTCATTTAATTCTTTGAGTCATAGAGATAATAGAGTCTTTTACCCCAAATATTCTAGAAATTATCAAATGGCATGTTTCATTATGTTTCTTGTGAGAGTTACTTCTTATTAGCAATGTTGACTTTTTTCTTTATAAAAAGCATGAAATATTTTGATCTTTTAGATTAGGTTTGACTACATCATTGTAATATTTTAATTTTCTTTATCCCTTATTTCTTTTTTGTGTTTAGGATTGTCCTTAATTAAAATATAATAATACTTTTAATATTATCATTGTTTTGTAAAATAACTTCTTTCTTTATTTTCCAATGACTTAACCAAAAAGTGAAATCTTTATATCATCCTCATCCATAGTTGGTTTTGGCTAGAGTTTCAAGTAATTTTTGGGAACCTCATTTTTTGTCTTGTTCTTGTACATTAAATACCTAATCATAGCCATGCCCTTAATGGGTGTAATGCTTGCTTCTTTGATGATGATATGATAGACTATATTTCCTTTAATATTGATATTATCTATTATGAAATTCTTTTGGATACCTATCTCTCTAGGATTCTTTAGAAACACTACATCCCCAAACTTCAAATCCTTATAAGGTAATGACACTAACAAGAGTCTCCAAAATGAGCATTTTCTTATCCCATTTTCTCAAATGTTGTAGTTCTAATTGAGCTTGTATTGAGTATCAATTTTGAAATATTTGTAAGAAGGTACTTACGCCAAGCTATTTCCATCGTATACTAAAACCATACTAGAGAATAAGTTTTTGAGGATTCTTAGTAGTTTACCGAGGTCATAAGGACTCATAGCCATATGAACAATATCATTGATATAAAAAAGAAGGATGATAGAATTGTATCAACATCACTTGCATCTTCCAAACAATCTATAACTTGTCAATGTATATCCCAAAAAGAGTAAGGGACAAAGGAAAACCTTTCTTGACTCCTATATTACAGTGAATTTCTTTCAACCAACCCTCATATGTCTATAATATTGACTATAGATGACTCATGATGTTTTATCAATGTGTTATTACAATTGTCAGAAGGGACATTATTGTGAGTTGTTGTAGAGCTAGATCTTTTTTTTTTCAATGCATTTGTCAATGGATCCCAAAGGTACTCAACACTAGTGTATGTGACAAAAAATGTTGGTGGACTAAGTTGTTGTATCATTACAAAGATGTATTTTCGTATTCTTTCAAATTATTCAAGAGACGTGTGAATGTCTTTCAAACATTGATATTGAATCAGTGATTGCAATATTTTTTGAAGATTGTTTCCATTTTTGATGTCTTTAGTAATATTTTTCACCCTTTTATCTCTCAACTGCGAATAAAATCTAGGCTGACTCTGGAAACTTGATTTATTAATATAAAAATTTCTTTAAAAATTACTTGTAATATGTGTTGAAAAGACTCCAGACATATGAAATAGCTCACATTATGCAATTCAATGATAGGAGAAGTGGTTGATGACATGAACAAGTTTATTAGAGCTATAAAACAGTGTAGGAAAGTTAAGTTTTTCATACAACTTGTCCTCGAAAATGCCGAATCGTTGTAATCATTCAGAAGACACAATTTGTATTATTCTTGTATCAAGATCATGGATTAGATGGGCCTTTGAGTAGGCGTGCATAAGTGTTTATGATTATGGCTCTAGATAATTTTAATCATTTGGTGAATCTAGTGGATCTATTGTTGGAACATTACTACCATGGTTTTTATTACTTTGGTCGAAATGTTTCTCCCATTCATTGTTGATTACTGTTCATTCATTTTTGTAGAGAGTGGTTTTGCACAAGTCATTTAAAGAATCCATCACTTTTTTTGGCCAAATTTTTCCAAACAAATAAGAATTCATGTACTCCATTTTTCTCTTTAGCATAATTTCAATTATCATGCATTCATCAATATTTTTAGGCAGGGTTGTTTGAACACTGTTCAAATTCGCAGGAACATTTACAATTGTGCATGCCAATTCAATCCATGATCTTCTGTAGCCAAGTTTCTTTATTTGTGCAAAGGTCATTCTTGGTGCCACTAATATCTCCTCTAAAGTTGTTGACTTTGTAACAAAAAGTAATTTTGTTGTGAAACCAGCTCCAAAAATAGAAGAAAAGAGATATCAATGCCTTGGAAATAAGCCACTTCGAGGGGGCAACCTCTAATACATTACATGAATGAACAATTCTTGGATGATACAAATTACAAAACCTCTTTTCTATATATAGGAGTCCATGGGGCCGCAAGTAATCATAGTGGGGCCACAATTGAATCCTAGCCGACCTACAAATAATAATTTAACGACACAATAATAACATTATGGGGGTTATAGGGGTACAATAATAACAATAAAGGGGTTAAACTAACGACAATAAGGGACTATACTAGTAATATAGGGACCTAACATTCCCCTCTCCTTCAAAAAAGTGTTGTCCTCAACGCTTGAGTAGCTCTGGGTGCTTTTGTATAAAATTTTCATCCTCCCATGTAGAATCTTTAGTGGGTAAGTTCTTCCACTTGATGAGATACTCTGAAGTTGATCGATTTTGTAGCTGTCGAGTTCTTGTTTTCGTGACTGCTTCAGGTTCCAATATGATTTTCCCTTCCTCATCAAGTTTTGAAAATATTGTTTGAACTGGAACATTTTCACCTATAGCCTTCTTTAAGCATGAAACATGGAAAACTGGATGCACTCGTGAAGAAGCTGGAAGCTCCAATTTGTATTCCATAGTACCAATCTTTTGCAACACCTTGTAAGGACCATAGTACTTTGGCAATAATTTATTATCCTTCTTAGCTTGCTTGAGGGACATTTGTTTGTATGGTTGTAGCCGTAAAAATACTCAGTCTCCTACATCAAAACTTTTTTCGCTGTGATGTTGATCTGCCTGTTGTTTCATTCGATTTTGTACCAAATTCAGGTTATCCTTTAAGAGTTGGAGAACTTCTTGTTGATGCTCGATGTGATCTTCCACTTTTTGAACCTTTGAATTTTCTCTTAAAGATGATGTGATGGACGGTGGATGATATCCATAAAGTGCCATAAATGGGGTCATTTTTGCTGCAGTATGGAAGGAAGTGTTATACCACCATTCAGCGAGAGGTAACCACTTGACCCATTGTGTTTGTCTATCAGATACAAAACAACGAAAATATCCTTCCAAAAATTTATTTACTATCTCAGTTTGACCATCGGATTGAGGATGATAAGATGAGCTATGAGCTAATTGAGTACCCAAACAAGAAAATAACTTTGTCCAAAAATTTCCAGTAAAAATGGGATCTTTGTCGCTCACAATAACCTTTGGGTTTCCATGTAGCTTTTGAATTGTGTCCATAAATGTAGTAGCAACTGTACTTTCTTTAAATAGATGAGATAATGCACAAAAGTGTGCATACTTGGTAAGTCTATCAACTACCACCATGATGATACTCTTTCCTTCGGACTTAGGTAAACCTGTGATAAAATCCATTGAAATATCCTCCCAACATTGACTTGGAATGGATAAATGTTGTAGAAGACCCGGGGTCTTAATTGTCTCAACTTTATTCTGCTGGCAAACCAAACATTCCGCCACAAACTTTTGAATATCATATTTAAGGCCATCCCAAAAAAATTATTTCTTCACCCTGTGGTAAGTTTTTAAAAATCCTGAGTGTCCTCCTAAAGGATAAGTGTGCAATTCCAAAAGAATTTTTTTTTTTAGTTGGGAATTCTTACAAAGATATAAGAGATATTTGTACCATAAGGAATCATTTTTCCAACTAAATGTATCATATTCACTAGGATCTTGCTACAAATTTTGAATGAATGTCCACACTTCTTCGTCCTTCTTCTATTCATCCCTTGCTTCGGTTATCCAATCTGGTTGGATAATAGATAAGGCACAAAGCAATGCTTCCACCTCTTCATTCTTTCTTGAGAGTGCATTTGCAACAACATTTAGCTTCCATTTTTTGTAGATTATTTCAAAGTCATAACCCAACTTCTTTGTGACCCATTTTTGCTGCTCTTCTAAAGATATTCTTTGTTCCAGAAAGTATTTAAGACTATCATGATCAGTTTTTACCTTGAAGTGTCTTCCCATTAGGTAATTTCACCATTTCTTTAGTGCATGCAGTATTGCTAACATTTCCTTCTCATAAATAGCTTTCTTTAAATACTTTCCTTTGATTGGACGACTTTCAAAATCAATGGGTCTTCCTTCTTGCATTAAAACAACACTAATTCCATTTCCTGAGGCATCACATTCCACAATAAAGGTTTTGTGAAATTTTGCGTAGCTAAGACTGGTGCTAGGCATGTTGCTTCTTTAAGATGTTCAAAGGCCTTAGTTGCTTTAGGAGTCCATGAAAATGCATCTTTCTTCAATAATGTTGTTAGAGGTGCTACTATTCTCTCATAATTATTAACAAACTTGCAATAATACCCTGTTAACCTGAGAAATCCTCGGAACTGCTTTATGGTTGTGGGGACTTTCCATTCCATCATGGATTTAATTTTGTTAGGGTCTACCTTAACACCCTCATGAGATACAAGATGACCCAAATATTCCACCTCTTTTACTCCAAAGAAACATTTGGATGTTTTTGCATATAATTGTTTCTCCTGCAATAGTTTTAGCACCCTGTCACCATGTTAAACATGATCCTTCCAAGACCTGCTGTAGATTAGTATATCATCAAAAAATACTAGCACAAATTTTATAAGGAAGGGTTTGAAAATGGAATTCATCAACCCTTGAAATGTAGAAGGTGCATTGGTAAGGCCAAAAGGCATGACCAAAAATTCATAATGACCCTCATGAGTTCGCAATGCTTTTTTCAAAATATCTTCAGTCTTCATTCTAATTTGATGATATCCTGAATGAAGATCCAACTTACTAAAATAAATTGCTCCACGTAATTCATCCAATAATTCATCAATCACAGGAATGGGAAATTTATCTCTAATGGTGAGCTTATTGAGCTCCCTATAATCCGAAAACATGCACCATGATCCATCCTTCTTGTGTACCAATACTACAGGAGTAGAGAAATAACTTTGACTAGGTTGAATTATACCAGCCTCTAACATTTCTGCAATCATACGTTCAATTTCGCTCTTTTGGACATAATGATATCTATAAGGCCTGATGTTTGGAGGAACACTTCCTGGAATCAAATGAATAGCATGATCATGATCACGAATAGGTGGGAGTCCTTTGGGAGTTTCAAACACCTTGGAATGATTATCCAAGACTTTTTGGAGATCTGAAGAAATATATGATTTTGATGTTGGAACTTCTAGTGAGCATAATTGTGAAATTACGCCTCGTTGTTCTTTCTTTAGAAGCTTTGTCATGACTTTAGAGCTTATTATCTTTCCCGGCTTCCCTACAATATCCCGTAATTAGACTTCCTTAACTTCAAAAAAAAATTTCAAGAAAATTTCTTGAAAATTAAAAGCTACCGTCCCCAAAGATTGTAACCATTGTACTCCTAGTACAACATCAACACCTCCCATAGGAATGGAAAGCATTGGACTATTCAATACATATTCCCCCATGGTTAGCTTGATATTATGGCATTTTCCAGAGCAATTTATAGTTCATCTAGTTGCAACCATCACTTGACATTCTGGTGCTGGGTATAGGAAACAATTCAATTCCTTGGCTACGTTAAAATGAATAAAATTATGGGTACTACCTGAATCAATCAACACTATTACCTTTTTCTTCTTGATATGTCCTTCTATCTTGAGAGTTTGAGGAGTGGTAATTCCTGCCAATGGATTACACGATATGGTCGGACTCATTTCTTCCTCTTCTAGGGTTAGTTCGTGGTGTATACCCTCTTCTTATGAAGATTCTTGTTCAATTTCTTCTTCCTCTTCACAATCTATGTAAAATAATTTCTTCTCAGCACACTTATGACCTTTAGTGTATTTTCTATCACAACTGTAGCAAAGCCCTTTTTCTCTTTTTTCTTCCAATTGTTGTGGTTTCAACCTTGTAGGTTGTGAAAATATAGGAGTAGCAACACTTACCTCTTTATAGAATTGAGTGGTAGGCTTCCTTGTCGCCATAATTTTAGATTCAATTTTTTTGGCCAACCTGAATGCCTTCTTCAATGAATCAGGTTCCAAAATGTGAACTTCATGTTGGATGTTATCCTTTAAAGTACATATGATGAGATCAATCCTGTGTTCCTCTGAAATATCAGTAACCCTTATATTCAATTTTTGGAAGTCCTCAATCTGCTCCCCCACTGAACCCTTTTGTTTGAGATTTATCAATTGGCTAAAGAAGGTGTTGCTCTTTGTATCCTCATAATGTGCTATCATTTCCTATGTGAAAATTGACTAAGTGACAATTTTTTTACGGGAGCAAAGCCATCGATACCATACAAATGTATTTTGTTCTAAATGTAAAGTTGCAATGCGTACCTTTTGTGTGTTTTGCACATTATTGAGATCAAAATATTGCTCCATCTTTAGTATCCATGTTACAGGATCCTTTCCATCAAACTTCCTCATATCCATTTTTGGAATATGGTGGTTCTTCCCTCCAACATTAGAGTTTATGAAATCACGATTAACATTTATTTTGTTCTCATCATGAGTTTGCTCTACTATCTTTTCACCATTAGGAAAAATATCTTGTATCAACTTTGCAAAACCTTCTATGTATACTTTTAAATCATTCTTCATGTTTTCCATGTTGTCTTTCATTTTTTCATCGATCTTAGCTTCCATGCCCACTTCCATGCCATCCATCTTAGCTTCCGAACCATTCATTTAGCTTCCACGCCTTTCTTCAAACCATCCATCTTAGTTTCCACGCCTTTATTCAAAACTTCCATTTCATTTTTTGTTGCTCTTTGCGAGAGCGAAATTTGTTGCACTTGCTCTTGTAATTTTGATATGTCATGTTGCCATTCTTCGTCTTTGTGAGTTATAATAGAGCCTTCTTAAGGCTTAATGGGTGTTGAATTATTTTTAGGGGCCATTTTAGAATCCAATACTGATATCTATTCTACAATATGCCCTTGGAATCAATTCAACTTGATTCTTCAAACAATACTTATGCAATTCAGAAAAAAAAATACACACCTTTTACTTTCTTTTGAGGAGCTTGATATTGAAATTGAATTATCTCTATAATTATAGATCCTCAATATCTGAAATTTGGCCCTGTAGTAGCCCTCTGAAGCTTCTTTCAAATGCGACAGGTTTGATCTGATTTGGATTCTTCAAGGCAAAGTTATGTCTAATCTCCCACAATGACCCAATTATGGACTGGTTCAGTAGAGCGAACTTGTACGACTTGCCATGTGTCATTGTTTCCTCCTTTGACTCTAAAATTTATAGAAAGAAAACTACAGTCCGTGTACTTGCAACCACTTTTTACAGCATTCCAATCCAATGCTCAGAGAGAGAGAGCTATGAAGATGTTTCCACGGTCACCTCTTTGAGATGAAATTTAGAAGCCTGAAAAATCCCTAACTTCCACAGATCATATCTTTGAAAATATTGCGAACCAAGATCTAAAATTTTGCGACGATGTTCCTCAGGATTTTGGCTTTGCACTCTAAACATTTCAGCTTCTGAGCCTTCGTATAAAAATTTTTATAGCGAAAATTCCACGATGACCTGTTTGGAGCAACGAAACCCTAGAATCCAAAGCTCTGATACCAAATGTTGTGAAACCAGCTCCAAAAATAGAAGAAAAGAGATATCAACGCCTTAGAAATAAGCCACTTCGAGGGGTCAACCTCCAATACATTACATGAATGAACAATTCTTGGATGATACAAATTACAAAACCTCCTTTCTATATATAGGAGTCCATGGGGCCACAATGTAATCCTAGCCGACCTAACAATAATAATTTAAGACATAATAATAACAATTTGGGGGTTACAGGGGTACAATAATAACAATAAGGGGGTTACACTAACAACAATAAGGGACTATACTAGTAATATAGGGACCTAACAAATTTCTAGTTTCGACGAATTTGTAGAGGTGATGAAAATGTAAACAAATTTTCTTTGAGTATTGCAGTATTACAAGATCTACAATTTTTTTTTCATTTATTTTGATAGGTTTGGCTTCTATTGCAGACATGAGGTTATTAACAATTGACAATGTGAGATTTTCCATGAGACATGTGTGTTTTCCAAAATGCAATTTGTCACAAATGCATCATGCATATGTAGATGTATCTTGGATCGATTGCAAATATGTTTCAATTGCTTTAATTGATTGTATGTGCTTTTTTTGTTCTTGGTATAGCAAGGGACCTTGTGTTTTAATTGATGCAAGTGAATATGTTCCTTTTTGGATTTGTTGGAAAAAATGACATATATTTTGTTCTTGTTGTGTTTTCCCAATGACAAAGAATGAGAGTATTTCTCTGAGTGCAAACTTCTATGATTCATAATGTTTAGAAAGATCTATTCTGGATCAATCACATAGTTTTTTAACCAATGCGTTTTGAACCATCCAATGAGGTTCATCATTAGGACTAAGATGGACAGACTGATGTAAACCAACAATTAAATAGTGTAGAGATGCGAGGATGAAAAGCATTACAACGGTCAAATTTTTGATAATGTGCAATTCTTAGGCACTTTAACAAATTTTCTTTCTATTGACATTTTATTGTCAATAGAGTGATAGTTTAGTTGAAAACAAGATGTATCAGCATTGGGTTCTTTGTCAACAAAATGTTTTAAAAGTACACTTGACACAACATTGCAACTTATTTTTTGTAACCTAGATTTGAGCATTGTTTGAACTCAGTTTAAAAGGGTAGAATCAACATAGACCAAGTTGTAAATCATTGGAAATATGAATATGTGAAATATTATTTTGTGTTCACATCCAAGTAAGTGCAAGAATGTAAAATACAACAAAAATGTGTATATATTGAATTGCTTACCATTATATTTGTATGGAAAAAAACAAACGTAGCTCAATGAACGCTCTGTGGGATTTGCAGCATCCAATAGCAAAAACAAAATAAGTTTCATATATATATTTATCCATGAAATATGCAAACACTATTGGTAATTAATTAGAAATATAAATATGTTCTCCAATCGATATATTATTTTTTGTTCATACCTATTCAACACCAAGAATGTAAAATACAATAAAAATGTATTTTATTGTATGTCTTCTAATAAACCATGGTGGGTTCTGTATCTTCTAATAAATGATATTGATAAAAACATGAGGTAAGAGATCATTGATTGAGCTTCACGCGGAGCCCGAGATCAGAATTTGTTTAATTTTATAAATTTAATATATGTTCTTAAGTAATTTTAGAAGAAAACTCCAATATAATATTTAAACTGTAAATGTGAATGGCCCAACGCTTTAAATATGATTTGAGTATGAAGTGGATAACAGGTTTTGTTGGGCATCATCATCATTTGCATAAATCAAACTACGCAGAAAAACAAAGGTATATAGTTTATTTTTAGGAAATAAATTTTGTGTCATTTCATGAAATAGGTGTTGGATAAAAAATTAAAAAGAGAAATGATTGATTAATCATTAAAGATTAATATTAAAAAATTACAAATAATTGTTCACAACTAAAGCATCCATTATTTCTTGCTTTCATACTAGTTATTAAGATGACAAAGCATATAAAGGTTTGTTTCAACGATAGTCTTGTATATCTATTTCAACCATAGTCGTATATATATATAGAGGGAGGAATCATATATACTGTTTTTAAAGATATGTGAACCGTAAATATCTCAAGAAATACATTCTGTGACCAACATACTGTCGGTTTTTAATGTGAAGAGGATTCAAATATTTATAATGAAACAAGGGAAGAGTTATTCATTAAATTTGTGAGCTTGGAGGCATACATCAAGTCTCGTAGTTGGAAGGTCAAAGTGAAGAATAATGTTAAGTTATTTGTTATTAAAAATGTTGTTTATAATGGGTTGTGTTGGTGTATATGTATCTAGCTAGCATTAATTAAACTCTAATGTTTGCATGTGACGTGCACTTGGCTTTTGTTAATTAACTCGATTGCTTACATGTGGTGTGCACTTGGTTTTAGTTTGTTAACTCTAGCGCTTGCATGTGGTGCATGTGCACATTAACTGAACATAAATCACACTTAACTTTAGTTAGTTTTAATTAGTCTTCGTTATTACATGTACAATTAAGATTAACTTAGTTTCTTTATGTATTGATTCTCAAATCAATATTGAGTAATTGAAATCATTCTCTATTCCAATTCTTGCAAGTTTGTGATGTTATTCTTCAACTAGATCCATATTTTTGCTCTAATAATTTTACATGGTATCATATTTTGGACCCAGATTCGATTCCCCCGAGCTACGTCTAAGGGGGGTGTTGGAGAAATCACCGCACCTCTATGGAATCTGTAATTTCCACCGTAGGATACTAGATATCAGTGTGGAAATTTTACTAATACCTACAGGTTTGGGTGTAATGACAAACCTATTCATGGTATCAGAGCTATAGGGGCCTAGACAAGGTGCATGGACAGTATTTTGCAGGTTTGAAGATCAAAGGATTGGAAATTGTTTAGAGATTTGATTTACGGATCAGAATATTAGAGATTTGTTGCAATTATTGTTATAGCTGCAAGATGAAAGAATGGAATTCCCATATTTATCTATTCTTACTCCGTATAACTACTTCCAATGGAAGAAAAATATTTTTCTTCACCTCATAGGGAAAGGCTTCTATCCAATAGTTATGGATACGAAATTTGAACCAATTTTTTCCATTGAAAAATCCAAATACTTCAACAGGATAGACTAGACTTTTGGTCTTCTATTACTGTCCATATATCCAGCATTGTGTTTACATGTGGACACATGCAACACTCCGAATGAGGTCTAGACAACCTTGGAGAATTTATTTGGAAAGTAGGATGAGATGTGGGCTCGTATTCTTGAAAATGAACTAAATTCCTTAGATCCAAATATATTTGAGAAAACTCAATATTTATTTATGAAATTCGAACCATTGCTTCTAGAATTACAGGATTGTGGGATTGATAAATTGAAATAGGAAGGTCAATTTGATCCTTTATATTTTATCTAAATTAGGTCCTAAATATGTTGTGTTCCTTTCTACATTTCATATAGTTACACTTGCAACTATAGATAAATAGAAAATGCCCAAACTTAATGAATTTATTGAGCCTCTCATTCATGAGCAGGATAAGCTTATCCAGATGGGTTCATTAAGATCTTCAAATGCACATGCAGTTTCCATGCACGAAAAAGGAAAGTCCAACTCGAAACCAAATAAAAAAACCAAAGGCATAGGAAATGCAAGAGATCCAGAGCCAAAAAAGGAAGGATATCTAGGACATCGAGATGAATCTTCCAACTCCAAGGGTAAGAAGGGAAATATAGGAAACTTCAAGTGTTCTTATTGTAATAGATGCTATCATCTTATCCTCTTGCATGTAGAAGACTATTGGTCTGATGGAAAAGACTCTTCAACAAAATAATCTTGGTCATCACATTCCAGAAAGTGCCAAGAAGAATACGGAGGAAAAACAATCAGAAACAAGGGGTAGTGGTCATGCTTTGATTTCCCTTCATTCTACACCACAAGAATGGATCAAATTCAGGAGCTTTGCATCATATGGCTTCTTCAAGGAATCCTTTTCTTATCTACATGCATAATCAGGACCTCCTATTCTCATGGGGGACAATTCCGCAGTTGAAGCAACTGGACAAGGAAGAGTACAATTTGAAGATGAAAGTTTTGAGAATGTCTTGTATATTCCAAGGCTTTATGTGAACCTTCCTTCAGTGTATCAGATGACACACACTAGTACTGGAAGGAAAGTGGAATTGACCCCAGATTCCATGAGCATTTATGATATGCAAAACAATTTGAAGGTTGCACCCGGAAAGGTAAATGATCAATCTCATATGTATACATTATCTTATTTTGTTCCTTAGTCAGATTATATTTTTCTACTTATGCATACAAATGAAGAAAGTGGGATTTGGAACGAGATATTTAGACACTTGAATTTCAAATATATGCAACAACTTAGCAACCACGGGATGGTTAAAGGATTTTCGACCATTGAATTTTCAAATGGTGTTTGTAATGGATGTGCTCTTCGAAAGCATCCACAAGACAAGTTTGAGAAGGGGCATGCATGGAGAACCTCTTCACCTTTGGAGCTTGTACACAATGATCTCATGGGTCCATTTCCAGTACCTTCAATGAAAAAAGAAAGATATGTGTTGTCATTTATATATGATTACACAATATTAATTTATGTTTGTTTCATGGAACTAAGTGTGAAGTTTTTCAACATCTAAATATTTTCAAAGTTCATGCGGAAAATCAATTTGGAAAACAAATCAAGATCCAATGCATAGATAACGGGAAGGAATATGTCAACAAATATATCCAAAATCTTTGTAATGAAGCAAGCATACAGTTCCTTACACTACGCAAAAAAATAGGGTGGCCGAGAGGAATAATAGATCTTTGAAAGAGATGGCCAATTGCATGTTGCATGCAAGATCTCTTCCATCAAATATGTGAGATGAAGCTATCAATTGTGCCTCATACATCCAAAATAGATCTCCACATAAATCTGTTACTAGAAAAACACATTTTTATGCTTGGACAAACATGCAACCTAAAGTCAGTCATTTCCACATTTTCATATCTCGAGCATGGGCCTGCATTCCTTTAGAGAAGAGAAAGGCTTTGGAGCCTCAAAGAAAGGCATGCATGTTTGTTGGACATTCTGATGAAGTAAAAGAGTACAGATTGCTTGATATCAACACTAAAGAGTTTTTTATCGAAAGGAGTGTAAAGTTGGAAGAAGATGTTTTGCATGCACCACCATATGAACCTGTTACAAAGGTTCCCTCACCATTAATTGATGAGTATGCAGATGATACTTCAGATCAATTATGATCTATATGAGTCTTTTCCTGCAACACTTGTTGGACCACTAGTTGTTGAATATAAATATAATACTTCCTCATGCAGTTCATAAGATTCTCGACAATATTCAACACAAAAATGGCGCAAAATGAGTAGTCCATTTAAAGATGACCTTGCCACTATACCTCAGTTTGAGGAAGCTCCAAAAGCACTCCTAGATATGTAGCCATGCATGCCCATGCATGATTATATGATGAATGCATCTGATCCATAGAATTATTCATAAGAAACTGAGCATCCTAAATGGGAAGAAAATATGGATGAGGAATAAAACTCTCTCATTGAGAACCAGACTTGGGACCTGGTTCCACTACCTTCCAATTGTAAACTTGTGAGGTGCAAGTGGGTTTACCGAACCAAGAAAGAAACATATGGCCAAGTTAGTCGATATAAGGCACGGTTGGTGGAAAAAAAATTTGATCAGGTACATGCCGTTTATTATGATCATAATTTTTCTCCAGTGGAAGTAATGAATTCCATTCAACTAGTTCTCTCCATTACAACAACACGACGATGGGAGGTGAATCATATGAATGTGAAGAATGTATTTCTTCATGGTGATCTTGAGGAGTAAATCTACATGGAGGATTTGTAGGGATATATGCAAAATTCATCTTTGGTGTGCAAGCTAAAGAAGTCTCTCTATGGCCTCAAACAAGCACCTAGAGCGTCGTATGCAAAGATGGTTTCCTATTTGTTATCTCAAAATTTTGTATGTTGCAATATTATTCCAATGTTTATTTGTTGAATAAAATTAACTCCTTGTTGATCATAGTACTCTATGTAGATGATATTTTGTTAACAGGTAGTTAAACTTCTTCCATTGTTGAGATTAAAACTGCATTGCATAAGCGTTTTCTATGACAGATATGGGCTTTCAAAATTTCTTCCTTAGACTATAGGTCAATCAGAGTGGTTATGGGATTACTGTTTCTCAGCCAAATTATGTTAGAGATATTTTGGCACGATTTCACATGAGTGACTGTAAGCCAGTAGCCACACCTTTCTAATCAGGGATAAATCTTAAGAATGGAAAAGACACACCATTGGTTGATTGCACATTGTACCATCAGCTTGTGGGAAGTATTATTTATATCACTCACTCTCATCCCGATCTCTCATATGTCGTAGGAGAATTTTTGAGGTACATGCAGAAGCCATACAAATTAAACTAGAAGGTTGAAAAGTGCACCCTTCAATATGTCAAGGGGACAATCACCTATGGGATTCATTATGCATCTAATTGTTCTTTGGATCTCATTGGGTTCACAGGTTCAGATTGGGCTGGAGACAACCTTGATTGCAAGTCCACCTCTGGTTATGTATTTAGTTTGGGATTCAGCCCAGTTTTTTGGTCAAGCAAGAAGCAGGCTACCATTTCATTATCATCAGTAGAGGTCGAGTACAAAGGAGCAGTCAATGCCACTATTTAGGAAATTTCGCTAAAAAATGTTCTTTCTGAGCTTGGTATCAGTGTCCATCATTTGACGGTCATATGGTGTGATAATCAGAGTACACTAATTTTTGAAGAGATCTAATGCAGTGATAATGAACAAAACATATCGACATCTTCACTCAGAACTTCACTAAGCATAAGTTTCAATTTTTGCAAGATCATCTTGGGGCGAAGGACACGAATTCCTAGCAGTTGTCTTTTCTCTATTTTTTACATTATATTTTGAAGGGGTGTTTTATTTCCGCTGGGTTTTCCCTCTTTCCTATTTTACTAAATTGTACATGGGTACCTAAAATGGCCTTACTGTCGGGACTCATTCATTTTTCATCACTCACCACTTTAGGTTAGAGGGGCAACACAAACTACATGTGGGTGTCCGTGTGAGAAGTATTATCCCATGGAATGTTGAATACACTAGAAGTTATAGAACAAAGTCTTGTAGCATGAAGTGCATCATTGTAGCATGTATCTAGAGTGAAATTGAGAGTATATGCCAGATTCGACCACCATTGAGTAACATTTAAGTAAGGACTTGTTTGTTGAGTGTGTGTGAATGCCACAAAGTATTATGTTTTCAAGCGGCTGAGATGCATGGAATTGGTGGTGGAGATGAGTGTTGTCGTGATCCAAAAATTTTGATTCAAATATTCAGACAAAAAAAGGATCAAGATATCAACTAACTCAAGGGATTGTAAACCAAACATCATTGAAAAAAATTTCATTATGTTATGTTCTTTCTTCGTCAAGGAAGCCATATGTTTTTTGTTCCCACATATTGCTATTGTTTAATGTTGTTGATTCTATAATTTGGATGGTATGAGTGAATTGTACATCATTGAATAACATTGAATTGGGACTAGATCCACTTGGATGGTATGAGTGAATTGTACATAATTGAATAACATTGAATTGGGACTAGATCCACCTCTACTCATTTGTAGTGGAAGAAAAAAGCATCTCCAGTGATTCACAAAATCAAATACTACTCACAGAGTTGTGAATTGGGCGTATGTGGCGTAGTTTTTGTGCGGGAGGATATTTTTTATGGAAAATATTGAGAATGAGATAAATATTTAAATTTTATAATATAGCGTTTCTTACCAATCTCCTATCAGTCATAATGGAGAACAGTGAAAAAGAATTCATGAGAGCATGTTGTTTTTTTTTGGTGGCTTTCATATATATGTATTGTATGTGGAAGTACAGTGTGTGGAGAACGTTCCAGGCGGATTTGGAGAAAATGTATTGTTGAATTTTTTTGTGTGTGGATTGTTGAATGCAAAGAAAGTGTGAGAAGCAACTAACGTCAAAGTTTTTCCAACATAGGAGTTGGAGTGTTGAGGTGTATGTGTTGGAGTGTTGAGGCGGAACATATTTCCTGTGGAGCGCTTAGTAGTAAGCAAGGAGAAAGTTTTCATGCAATGTGAAATTTGTGTAAGGATTTTTTTTGCAACTTTGATGTAGAAATATGATGAGGATAATAAAGGGTTTATGAAGGCACCATCATTGTGCATAATTTAAAAAGAAGATGAGGTAAAGTACATAGTAATTCTTTGCATTGTGATAAAATTTAAATGGGATTATATGTTTCGGTAGATAATTGTCACATAGGAATATTTTTAATATTTTTTGCATCTCACTTGATAATGTTGTAATGAGGCATGTGTGTTGTAAATGGTGCATGATTAGTTGTACCTGACACCCCAAAGTTGATTTCCTCAGTTGTTATGTAACCCTTGTTGAATCAAACAGGTAGTGTTTATCCCTATTAGGTAGAGAGAGGATGTGACATCAAGTTATGGAATTAACCACTAGGTAGATACGAGGGTGTACTCGTATCTAAGATTTATGTGTAATTGTTGAGTCATGAATTTAGAGTTTATCCCTCTTCGATAGAGAGAGGATGTGACATCAAGTTATGGAATTAACCACTAGGTAGATACGAGGTGTACGTATATTTAAGCTTGATGTGTAATCGAAGAAGTTGAAATGTGATATGGAGTCAGAATGTAAGCGACCAAGTCAGAGAGAGTTTATCATGATTGATGATCTACCATGCAGTGGAAAAGGATTCCTAGAGAACTAGCTAGTATAGTGGATGGTACCCATGTACCTCGGTATATGAATTTATTTTTATACAGAAATCAATAATCAATTGTATGCAAATACAAGAGAGAAAATAAGAATTTCATCGTGAATAAATCCTAAAGGGAAGATAATAACAATTCAAGGCAATGCTTTGGGTATTTTGCAGATCAGAAGATCAATTTGTAAACATATTACAAAACCATCAGCAGATATTTTTGGGGTGATAATTAAGGGGGGAATGTTAGACACGTAATTATCTCATGACCTCATCACCGCCACACCTTCATTGTGTGCACTTCCTCAATCATCACTGCCTCAACTCACCAAAGTTATAAGAGCCAACACTATTTTCCATCGCCTTCACTTCCTCACCAACACTGTCTAGACTCATAGACACCCAAGAGGAAAAAATAATTTATGCAACCCACTTGGATTTTGTATAAATATACATGCCCAGATAGAGTCAAAGAACCATTCTATATGTTAGGGTCCCGTGATTTGGCCGATTGGCTAGCCAAATGACGATGTAACATCAAACCAAGCTTTGGAGCCCAAGGACCTAGCCTTCCTGGACTCAGAGAGGGCTCTCTCTATAAGTGCAAAAGATGTCGGTGTGTTTACTTGCGATGTTCTGATATTAGGCTAGTTATGAAGTGTGTTTTTAGTGTGTTTTTTGGTTTTTTTTTAGTTTTTAAGTTTGTGAGGGATGAAACTGATCAAATACATAAACTGGATGACAAGATGTAGATAAATTGGGCTATGGGGTCAAACAGATCAAGGAAGCTATGAAGTAATGATGTAAAGCTGCTGTAGGGCCGATTTGATTCACAGTAGAAGGGATCTCTGGGCAAAATGGATTAAATGGACAGTAAGTTGGTGAAAGACAAGGGATTTCAAGAGAAAACTAGTTAATAGCAGACATAAACATGTAATAGCAAGCCATTAATCATGCTAGGAATACTATAAGCTAATCAATACATAGAAATCAAACATTCCAGCCATACATAGAGGTATATGACCCTCTAACTTCGGGAAAAGGCTATCAGACTTTGGGGAAAACACATGAGACAAAATAACAACTCATAAACTATGTCGGAACGCCTAAACATAGTCTCTAAGTCATTGGGCACTTGGACAAATAAGTTTTCATAGTTTTAGGCAAAGGGCTAGATCGGGACTAGGCCTCCTTGGTTCAACAAAAATGATCAACAAATCAGTCAAAGAGAAAGTTTTATGGACAGAACTATGGGCAGCTGATAGGTAGGTAGGGAAAACCATACATCCTACTCAACATACATGGAACTGATGAATAAAACTAAGTAACAAAACCTTAGGTTACTAAAGAGCAGCTAAGAATTCCTTAGCATAACTAAGGGAGAAAGAAAACATCAAGCTATGAAGATTCAGGGATTTTGAGGTGCCTCCATGGGCATGTCTCAAAATCAATCTTTACTGATCTATAGCAGCAAGAAATATGAATTATGAGTGAAAACTAGACGACAAAACACATTAAGAAGCACTATACCATTCTACCATGTCAAGGAATCCATCAACAAGCCTTCAACATTCCTCAAAGCATCCAAGAGGCAGTCCAAAAATCATAACTCAAGTGTATTCTTCAAAGCTCATATGACCAATGCATTAATTCTTCTCTCAAGTTCAGCCTCTGATTTACAATGAGAACCATGGGTTAAATAGGCTAGAAGGAGGAAAACCTCATGGAGCAACTAGCTATCCCATTGGCCAAGTCAAAATATCTAAACTTGTCCTTGAGGCTTTGCAAAGCCCAAGGCACAAAATATCCCATAAAATATCTAAAAAACTGCTAAAAACGGAAATTATATTGACTTTACATGATTTTCCCATGATAAAAAAAGCTTAACGCACATTTGGGAAAAGCAGATTTTTGGAGTTCAAAAATTACAAAAATACTTCATATTTATGCCTGAAAAAGGTCCCCTGACTTGCTGGATGCGAATGGAAGCCTTCCCGATGTCGAAATGAGGCTCATGATGGCTCGTTGGAAAGCTCTCTGTGTCTTCTTTCCAATGCAAGTGGAATCACCTCAATCTGATCTCTGAAAGTCCCTCAAAACTGTACCTGTGTGAAAAAACCCAGAAAATAGCAGGCTGCTGATATGGCGGGCAGAATGTGCAAAATGAGGTTGTTTTTCGCCAATTTGGAGGGGCGAATGATCTTCAAATGCCCTGAAAATCACTGGAGAGCTGCTCATGAAATTATGGAATCCATTGGTATCACCCTCCTCCCTTGACGACTCATCAAACTGAAATGGCGCATTTATGAGTTTTTGGCCAAAAACCCAAAAAATGCCAAAAAACAAAAAGTTTTCGAAACAGGCCCAAAATTGGCATGCATGACCTTCAAAGGTCCATAGAGACATGCTCCGAAGCTGAAGCAAAAATATCGAGGGCTGATATGCTTTTTGCTTCCTTTCGTGCTAGGCGCCTCTCCTTCAATTTCTTCAATTTTTCTTGTGCCACCTTCAATTTGCGCCTGGCAAATTGATTTAGCTTCTGAAAGTGAAGAGTTCTCTTTCTCTGTAGCTCAAGATCCCTGTTTGCATTCTCAAGCTTTGTTTCCAAATGCTGGTTGGCCCTCTCAAGCCATACTTCCTTGTTTTCCTCAATTTCCTGTTCAAAGAGGGCAGTGAGAGGAAAAGCATCGAACTGAGCTTGTTCTCCTGCTCTCCGTTTCTCCAAGGCTTTTCTAAGCCCGATGGTCCTAGGCCTCTTTCGCCTAGGTTGGTCCTCTTCCTCTTCATCATCAAATTCGCCAATGAGCTCTTCAATTCTTACTTGCGCCTTTTCTGCCTCCTTTTTATACTTGATCGCCCTTGCCTCATGAATGGCTGCATGATATTTCATTTGTTTGTTTTCAACCTCCAAGAAATGGTTGAAATTCCTTGCCCTTTGAAGATCTTCTTGTAACACCTCAATTTTCCCTTCTTTGTGAATGAGGAGGTTTTCAAGGATGCGTGCCTCATTATCACTGTCATCGCTTGGGATAGGGATGACAGCTGATTTACCTCCATGCCTGGCACTTCCTCCAACTGCACTTTTGCCTTTGAAGGCCAATCTAGCGCTCTTTCTCCTTGGCAAGCTAGAAGTTGTCTTTTTGGGCAATTTCCTCTTTTTAGGAACAGTTTTGGTCACTGTCAAGGAGGCAGCTTCAGCTTGCTGTCCTTCCTCAACATCCTGTCCAGCTTGTGGCTCAAAAGATACTTCAATTGTTTGCTCAACCTGCTGTTCTTCAACCTCTGTCTGCTGCTGTCCCTCTTCCTGAATTTGATGTTGTTCATCAACCTCTAGCTGCTGTCCAATGATATCTAACTGCTGCTGTCCCTCAAAATCTGGCTGCTGCTGCTCATCATCCTCCTTTTCTCCCCATCACCCACCGCCCTCTCCTTCTCCCCCGTTTACTTGGCCGCCAAAGGGTCATCTTGGAGTTTTTTAGGTGTGTGTCTTACTGCTGGGGCAGACCACAATGGACAGCCGGGTAGGAGACACCTCGTAACAGAGGGACAGCGGGCGAAATCCCGCATGGCTAATGAATGAATCCCATGAAACCCCTTTCTTCTGTACCAGAAGAAATTTCCATTTTGATCAAGGAAATGATGAAAGAGAGAAGTGATTGGCTTCGAGGTGAGCTTTTGCCGCAGGGGCCGGCGTATTTTCTCATGCTTTTGGACAAAAGTATGGAAGTCAAATACCGTTCGGGTAAAATGCATCAACAAGCGAACATGATAGGCAAAAATTTGGCTAAACCTCCCTTCACAAGTGAAATATCTCATTATGGCCTTCATCAGTGGAGCATAACTGTCAAGAAGATAGGAGAAAGGGAAAATAGCAGTGATGGTTTCCCTATGTTCAAGTTTGATGAAAGGTTTATAATCCTCCAGATCAAGATGCGCTTGCTTAAACCACTTTTCACCATGATACGGGATCTTGGTAGCCTTGGATACATACCTTGGGGAGATTTTGAAGTCAAGACCTGCTAACTGGAAGTGTTTGTCCTTGAATCTCAAAGCGCACAAACGTGTAAGTGGCGAGAAACTCTTGACTTCTTCTATCCTCCCGCGTAACCGAAGACAAACTTACCATGGAAATTGAAAAGCACCGATGGGTGAGCATTGATTTCTTTTTACTGATAGGCTCATATCTCTTATGTTCTCCGCCTTTGATCTCGTTTTAGTTTTTTGAGGCATTTCGATTTGGAAACAGTTTTAGAAGAGGCACAGACTACCTTCAATGTATGAAAAATGCTCTGCTGGATTGAAACTGGCCACTTCACTGCTTGGAAAGTTATGGACCCTTGAAAAATAACTCTGTTAGCAGATTTCTGTGAAGACCACACAGTGGAAAGAAAGGAGACCTTTTGGTTAGGTGAAGTGTTAAGGAAAACACCTTTCACTTGTGACTTTTGAGAATTCAATCACCACCTTTACACATCAGGCTTCAATGTACACTTGATCATCAACAAATGCCCAATCACTAACCACCCTACCTTCTAGAAAATGGCCTTGTTTCACCTTCAGAAAACTCTGTTCAACAATCTTCAGAATGATACAATGTAGTGCAATGAAAAAGGCAGACTTAGTTTAGGTGTGAAATCAGTGCAACAGTGGTTTTAGGAAACAAACTCTCTGCTTTGTGAGTTTAAAAAGTCCACCAACACATCTATACCCCTACCTTTGATGTCAAAATCCACCATCAACCACCTCTGTCCTTTACTATGCTGTCATATTTGGAAGCTCTCTGTCAACAAGTCTTCAACCTGTACCTCTGTCTTAATCTTAACTTTAAACACCAAGTACTCTGCCCTTTAGACAGTGGCCATTTTCACTTGTGAAGTTTTGAGAAATCTAACACCACTTTGGTACCTCTGTCTTTAATGTCAAAATCTAACCATCAACAATCTCTGCTCCTCAGTGTACTGTGTACTCCTGGCTTCAAATGTTAAACTTGATCATCAACAACCGAGCCTTTATAGAAAATGGCCTTATTTTACCCTCGGAATACCTTTGTCAACAAATCTTCAGAATGATATAATATAGTGAAATGAAGAGACAGACCTAGCTTGGGTGAAAAAAAAATGCAGACAGTGGTTTAGACAATACACCCTTTGCGTGTGAGTTTGAGGGATACACCAACAAAATATCTGCACCTCTGTTTTTGACAACTTTGACATCAACTAACACCTTTATACCCTTGCCTCCAACTTCTCATCGACAAATTTTGCCCTTTTAATGTGCTGTCACCTTGGTAAAATCTTTGTTAACAAATTCACAGTGGGAGAAAATGATGAATAAAAGGCAACCCGTGCTGTTGTGGGGGACTGTGAGGACAGTTTCTCCTTTTCAAAAATCGGTCAAAGCCCTTTTAACTATGCACAGTTTCAAACCACGGTCTACAGGTTTTAAACTTGATTTTTCGAGTTTTTCAAGGTAGGGGATGAAGTACCTTGTGAGTTTTTGAGAAGAAATCCCTTGGAGGGAGCTTGAAATGCAACGGAAAACTTCAAAACTGGCGCGGCAACCTTCGGAGCAAACCTGTCGCGCAGGAGAAAAGTTGTCGGGTCGACTTGTCGTGCGGTCGGGCGGCCACCTACAGGCACGTCGCGCCCACCTACAGGCACGTCGCGCCGGCGTAAGGAGGTCTTCGGCACGATGCCCAGCATCGCCGCGCGCATCCCCGTGCACGCCGCGCCGCCCGCAGTGCAAAATTTCAAATTGTTCGCCCCGCTTTTCGCTTGTTTGATGTCAGAAGCACTCAAGCTTGATTCTAGTTTTTGAAAATGAATTTCCACTCTCACATCTCACCCTTTATCATTTTCAAAAGAACATTCTCAATGTCATTTGATCAAGTTGACTTTAACTTTGTTTGTTCTTTTCAAACAGTGGGTTTGTTAATTGAACATATATATACCGCCTTTTAACCCCGAGCTCTGATCTTTGTGTTACCTCTTTTTGCCCACAGAACCATTTCATAACTGAAATATGTTCACTGCTTCCCCTCTTGGTGATTGTTTAGCAAGGAAGGGCTATTTCATAATGCACCAAAACATTTGAAAACTGTGATTTGGTATTTGAAATTGTCTTGTTGCTTGATCTTTTCTCAAGGAGACAGTTTTCTTTTTTGGTATCAGTGGCACACATATGTTCAATATTGCCCCTTTCCTACTGTAGGTATAGTCAGACAGAGAGTTCTTTGAAACAGGAGTACCAAAGTCTTTGCATCACCAGCACTAGCATTCATCTGTGAAATGACTTTTATTCCTTTTTGGTAACCTTCCACTGCTCTTTCTATACTGTATCTTTGTGCGGAATCTGTCCTTTGAAATGATGACCATTGTGTCTGTTTTAGGATATATAAATAGTGGCAACTCATCAAAACCAACTTCTTTCTGCCTATTCATAAGATTTGAAACACCATTCATCATGCATTCTATAGCTCCACCTTGGTCACTGTTTTACTTTCTCAGTGATAATCCAAAGAACATTAATCAGAATGTGTCAAAGAGTACTTTGACCAACCTTGGTGATTGTTGTGTTTATTCAACATAAGATAGCCTGTGTTCTTTCAAAGTGTTTGATGATTGCTGCTTCCAGGTGATTCACAAGCTCACCTTGGGACTGTAAGTGTGCTCTCTTGATGGCTTGCTTTCACACTCTACTTCACTGTTTACTCAAAGGACCTTCTTTAGATTTCTGGGCAGGTGATCATGGAATGTCTTTAACCCCTTTTTAAATCAACTGCTCCTTTGGCACTAATATCATACAATATGTTCAATATTTTCTCCTCTCTACTAGATGGACTGTTGACAGATAGCTTTTTTGAAGAGGGAGATCAATACATTTATATCATAAACAGTAACACTTTCCTTTATTCAATTTCTTTGTGTCTTTTCCCCGCACTTTTTGGACTCACCAGTTTTCAACAGCCTGCAATGATTTTGGCCATCTGCTCATATATGGAGGAGGCTCTTCATCAGGTAAAGTATCAGAAGGCCAGAGACTTTTTGACCACTAGGTTCGACACAGCCTTTTTCTGAATGTAGTGGTAAGAAACCTCTTGAAAAACATCAGTCTTAGCATCTTCACTTGCAAGCATCATTGTGTGTCAGCAGAAACCCTAGCCAGAGTAATACTATTTCCCTGTACTGTCCTAAGGCTGATTTTAGATATTTGGCTTGTTCATCTCATGATTGATTATTTTGACAAATAGCCTTTGTGACTATGAAGGTCAGGGCTTTCTTGAAAAACCAAGACCTTTCTCCTGCTTGTGTAATGGCATTGGTTACCATCTGTTTTATTTGATTTTGAACCAAAACAGGCCTCTTATGATTTGGATGTTTACTGATGACAGGTCCTTCTAGAGTTCAACAATCCATATGGTTTGCAAGTTTGAAATGAGCTCTTTTATCAGGCCAAACTCTACTTTCCTTTGAGCTTATCATATTTCCACTATATTCATGTTATGGTCAGCAATTACATTCATGAAACCTGAAGATATTGTTTCATTGTTTCAGTAAAGGCAAACCTGGACTTCTGCAACCTTCTGAGTCAACACTGGCCTGCGCCCTCTGCTTATGTATGAAGGAGGCGCCCTAACCCTCTGCTTGTAAATGAAGGAGGTTCTGGGCCTTGACAATTTACCATTTTGCTGTGATAGTGGCGACCTTTTCTTACTGTGATTTTCATGCTGGAAAGAGCTGTAAGGTCCTGATGAGTGACTTTTGTTTTGCAGCTTCATCTCAGGCTCACAATACATTTAGAAGCAGCTGTTCCTCTAACTGTAAACTCAAACATTTACTCCATGAGATGAAATGTATTTCCTGTCTTTGTAGAACCATAGAACACTGTGAAAAACCTAATAGTCAGCTTGAGATTGGATTTTATGCAGTGCTGAGATCTAGGGGGTATGAGTGGCGCGACTTAAGGCTGTTTGTCAACTTCATTTGCAAATTAAGGGATCAGTCATGGTAGACCTGTAGCAGATGGAGGCTTTTTGGCTTTTTGATGATTGCCAAAGGTGAAATGTCCTAAAACGCCACTTCCTAACATAGGGGAGACTATTGAAACAGATGTGGATTTGCCTTTTAAAGCTGATGGGCAGACCAATAAGGCTGAAGCTAGATAGGTTTGTGACAATGAGGTTTTGGTTTTGCCAGGGGTGGACTGAATAGGTAGAAGGGCGAAAAAAGTTTTGGGAGGGTTTTCTGGATGACATATTGACATAAGGAAATCAGTTTCTAGAAAACTCAGCTGAAGATATAGTCATCACCAACATGTAAAAAAAAAATACTGATGGCTAACAGTGGCTCCATTTGGGGAGGGTAGCTCCTCGTCAGGAGGTGTCCAGAATTCAGATTTTTGGCTTATGAAGACCAGTGCCTTATCCATTGGCGCAAAATTTACCCTTCTCTTGATGTTATTTCTGAAAAGTGTCAGCATGTTTAACATCAATGATACTTCTACCTACCCCACTATCTTTCCTAACATTTTTTCTTCTGTTTGGCGCATTTGAACTACCAACCTTTTGACAATGCATATTTTTCTTTTTGCAAAATGAAACTATCTACTTCTACTCTTATATCTGCCGGGAGTTCAGATTAAGCTGATGAACTCCTTCATTTCTCTACCTAAAACTAGATCGACTGTCAAGATTAAGCAGTTTGACAAGATTTCATTCTCTAATCTACAACATGAAATTCAAAAATGATCAAATCAGGATTAGGCAGTCTGATTTGTCATGCATTTGCGGCATAAAAGACAAGCTGCACACAAATGTTATTCTGCAATAAAAGGAAACTAGACAAGCGGGGCTAAGATGTAAAATGTGTTTTTCATCCCTCGCTTCTCTCTTTGGTTCTGTTTTAGGCATGTGGAACCAGAATCTCTGCCTAATCTAAGCTCTGTGATAAGTCAATCTTACACAATGTTGACTATCTTGACACTTACTAACTTATCAGTAAATAAATTTAAACATGCTCAGCTATGATTAGGCTAGATAGCTGAACAAGACATTGAAGCACTAGTAGCGGCATTTAGACTTGCTCGCTTTCTGAAAGACTATTTTTGGAACATGGAGCATTTGTTCTATCTTCACTTGCCCTCTTTTCTGCTTTTTACTGTTTTTGACTTTCCTATCTTTTACTGTTTTTGACTTTCCTATCTTTTATTGTTTTTGATTTTTCTATTTTTTCAATATTTCAAACAATGGTATGTACAATGACTGAAAGTACCTCAAACTCAAAAATCTTGGAAATGACGGAATTTCAGCATCTTATCCTCGTAAGGATCTCCTCTCACCCTAGGCCCACTTAACTCTTGAAAAGAAAAATTTGGGAAATTTTCTCTCTCTAACATGACATGGGGATTCATGCAAGAATCTCTAAACAGCGCGGTATCCTCCCTCTGTACCTCTCTGAATATCTGATTTCCACTCCTTTCCTTGCTGTATGCTTTCTTCAGGTAATGTATGTACTCTTGATAATTCTTAAAATAGATAGTGACATCATCAAGGTATGTAACAACACAGAAATTTAACATTGGGAACATGGCTTTCATGAACAGATTTCTGATATTGGGTGGTTTGGCAATTTTGAACTTGAAATCAGATTTACCTCCCGCAAACTGGAAAAAATCTTTAAGTTGTCTACTTTGTAAAGGAATTTGATGATTATGATCTGGAAGATGATCTTGCAAGAATACATCATTAGAAACATTTTCAATTGGTGAATCACGACCTTGAGTAGAACAAACATGATTTTTGTTATATGGAGATGCAGTATTATTTCTAAAATCAAAGCAGATTCTATGGCCATTATTTTTCTCCTTGATCATTTCAGTTTGTTTCAGTTTGCTGTGTTTGTTTCTTTTAAAGTTGTTCTTTGGGGAAAAGGTAGTGATACAATGTTTTCCCTTGTTTTTCCTGTAGAAACTAGTATTTTGCATGAGATTCCTGATTTTAGCCTTTCTAAGTTCTTCATGAAAAGACAAAATATGAGCCAATTTTAGTAGTTCAGGTATGCCGGGATTATGACTGTCATCCTTGCTCATAAAAAGTTTATTTGGCATTTTCTCAAGATGTTGAGCTACTGAGGTTATAGTCAAAGTTTTATTTGCAGTAGGAGGGTCACATGATGGTAAATCTTTGAGGTATGGTAGAAACATCAAACTACCTTTCTCCCGGGTGCCAAATAGGTTTATGATGTGAAGGTCTTCTAAAGCTTTTACCCGGAAGAAATTTCCACAAGTTACTGCTGGTGTTTGATTAAAGCTAGAGCAATTTGCTTGATAGTACATGAGAGTTTGTGCTTCTTGCTCTAACCCCACTTTGGAGAGGGGAAACTTACTTTCCTCAAGACACAGTTGTTCATGATCATGGTAGTTTTGAGCGTCCAACTCATCATAAGGCACCAAGGATAACTGATGTGGTGGATCTAAGTCTATATCAGCTTCCTCTGATTCTTCCTCCAAGTTTACATCAATATGCATAATGAAAGAGTTTAAGTCGGAGCGCAAAGAACACATTGGAATGTTATCGGGCCTATCTTGACTGCTAATCATGTATTTCATGTGTGATTCGCGGTAGAGTATCCGGTTCTGACCAAACACAGGAATGGTGGCATATGACATGTCCAGTTGAATATTCCCTTGGAGTTTGGCTCCCCAAGATCTTGATAGAAGCATCCCGTACTTGGGAGGAATGCCTGCCACTACTATATCCATGATTAGATGTTTCGCGGGTATTTGGGCCAGACTAAAGCAAAGGTCTTTGATTAAACCTAGGCATTGGACTCTGCTTGAATCAAATGAGTATAAGTCTTTGTATGGTCTTGTGATTTCCAAGCCTAATCTTTCCATAACTACCTTTGGCATAAGATTATGCGAGGCGCCGGAGTCCAGCATGGCATTGTGGAGGATTTGGTCGTGGATGTTGAGGCTAATGTAAAATGGAAGAGTAGCTCCCTCTTGGAATTTTTCCTCTATCTTTGGACCAAACAATACTTCAGGAATGTCATCAGTGAGATTAACAGTGTTTGCATCATTCCCTAGATTTAGGACCTTTAGTACTTGGGATTTATAAGAGTTTTGGGCGATGAGTTCAGTAAGAGGCATGGTGATTTTGATTTTAGCGATTTCGCCTTCAAAGCTAAAAGGCACTTGAAGTTTAGATATGTTTGTTTCAGCTTTTTCAGCTAAGACCTTGTCTATGTTCCGAGTTTGTTGACCTTGTTTAGGGGTTTTGCTTGCCATAGTTGTTTTGGTGACCTTGGTAGAAGTATCAGGAGTATATGAGAGAGGATTAGTTTGGGTAACTTTAGCTTGACTTTGATCAGTCTTTTCAACCTTGATTTTGTCACTGCTTGATGCTTTTTTGAGGATGGTATCTGGAGCTTTAGCAGTATCAGAGCTACCTCTCTTGACATTATCTTGGTTTCTCTTGCTCCTAAGGTCATATTGCCTGTGGGCTTCTTCAATAGCATTTTGAAATTCTATGGCAGGGTCATCAAGATCTTCATAATTGGTCTCATCTTGATCAAGCGAAAAGAAGGCTTGTTCTTCTTCGGTGAGGTACACCTCACCTTCATTGTCAGACCCTATGAGGTTTAAATGATGTTCATCAAGAGGTTCTGAGTCCCTATCATCTTCTTCTACATAGTTTTCATTGAATGGTGGCCTGATCTGTTGGTCATTATCCCTTGGTCTGTTTTGGGGCTGTTCCCTCCTAAAGTTTTGGTTTCGGTTTCGATTGGAGGGTTTGGCTGGTTGTCTCTAACAGGAGATTTCTCATTGATCTTTTCCCACATTTTAGCCATAGATTTGACTAAGTCATCTATTCTGGGATCTAGGGAAGGTGATGAAGTGGAGACCTCATCCCTATATGTGACCTTTCTTTCTGATCTAGTCCTAGCTCTTTTTTCAGCTAAGTTGGCATCTGCTTTTATAGCTATTTGTTGCATTTCCTCCAAGGTATGGGGATCCTTATCTCTCAGGTGATATGTCATGTCCGGATCAAACCCCTCAGGAAATTTTTCCAAAGCTAAACCAAGTGGAGGTTTGAAAAGAGGTGGGAGGGAGTTATATACACTGTTGAACCTAGTACAGTAAGCTTGGACACTTTCCCCATTTTTCCGTTTTAGGCTGTTATATTCTGACAGGATTTGAATGGGATTTCTTCGGATTTCCCACCGGTTTCTGAAAATTTGATGTAGTTCTGGGATATCATGGATACTGTTTGGAGCTAAGCTTTTGAACCATGCTTTGGGTTCACCACCAAGACTTTGGGCAAATATTCTCATTCTGACAGTCTCGTCTTGTACCTCTAGGTATTCATAAGCATCAGTCATTCTACTTATATGCTGCTGAGGTGTGGTGGTGTCTTCTCCAGTAAAGTGTGGGATCTTGTCTTGATATTTGTTTGGGAGAGGAGCTAAAGGTGGTGGCAACACCAAAGGTGCGTACCAGGCTGCCATGACTGGAGCTAATGGATGATATACAAGATGAGGACTAGTAGGCTGAAATGAAGTGGTTTGAACAGTGGTGGTTTGACTAGGTGTAGCGGATGAACTTGGACTAGTGATCTGGTTTTGAGCAGATCTGGGATGATAGGAGCCAAATTGATAAAGAAGCTGGAAATCAGGAGGAGTGGTGGGTGAAGCTTCTCTAATAGGACTCTGTGGTGGGTTCGGGGGTTCAAGATCGTCGAAGTTTATCTCACTATATGATTTGCTTCTGGGAAGAGCTTGTGATGACTCTAGCTCAAAAGGTGAATCTAGTAGGATAGTGCGATGTTTAGGTACAGATCTTGCTCTATGGATGGATCTACCAGTAGCTAGATGGTCAGTTTCAGAAGCTTGCCACAAAATCTTCTCTAGGTCATCTACTATGATAGGGGGATTTGGGTCTGGATGGGATCTGGTATTGATTCTTCGTGAAGCCAGATTTTGGATCCAGGGTTCAGAGAAAATGGTATTGGTGAATGTTTTGGATGAGTGGTTTTTCTAAAGCTTTACTAAGGTGAAGGATGGTCAAAAGTAAAGGGATGGATTAGTGGAGTCGCCAGGTGAAAATGGGTTGTTTTTGTAAAGATAGCTATGGTCCACCACCAGTAACTAATTTGAGAATTTTTTTGGATTATCTGAGTTTTATGTGCAGCCTATGGTTTAAAGTATCCTAGGATTGTTTCAACACTTTGCTAGGGTGATGAGAACAAAAAGAGTTTACTCTAAAAAATGAGTCTATGGACTGCTTGCTTGTTTATGGTACCTAAAGGACCAAAGAGTCTATAAGAGTTTGCTGGACTATTATGAACTCAGTGCCCCACCATCTCCCGCTATGTCAGTGAGTGATGGGAAAGGTTTATCGGACAGTAGCCTAGAGTTTTGAAAAGTAGTAAGGCTTACTAGAAGTTTAGTGGAGTCGCCAGGTGGATTGTCAGTTGTTTGAGATAAACTTGTATGGTCCTCCACCAATAATGTCAAAAACCAATCTAAGGGAGTGTTTTTTGGGGTTTTTCTGAGTTTTATGTGCAGCCTAGGATGTAAGAGTGTTATAAACCTGATTCATCACTTTGCTGAGATGGTGAAACAAAGAGTTTACACTAAATGATTCTAAAGGCTGATGGTTCAAGTTTAAAATTTGAAGGACTAAGGAGTCTATAAAAGTTTGCTAGACTATCATGAACTCAATATGTCCCACCGTGATCACCATTATGTTAGTGAGCGGTGGGATAAGTCAATCAAACAGTATTCTTAAAAATAAGGGACTTCTAGAGTTCTAAGGTGTCCTTAGATTGTCACTAACTCAAAGTCCCACCGTGATCGCCATTATGTTAGTGGCGATGAGGTGGCTAAATCGGATGGTATTCTAAAATTTAGCAAAGTAGTAAGGCCTACTGGAGGCTAGTGGAGTCGCCAGGTGGATTTTTAGTTGTTTTGAGGTATATGTGTATGGTCCACCACCAATACTGACAAAAACCAATCTAAGGGAATTTTTTGGGGTTTTTCTGAGTTTTATGTAGTCCTGAGGTTTGGAAGAGTGTCCTATAGCTGAGTCATCATTTTGCTAGGATGGTGAGACAACCAGATTCTACTCTTCTAAGTTTTACTAAGATTTTGAGAGTTCCTAAGGGATACCTAGGATGTTTTGACTCAAAGTCCCACCGTGATCGCCATTATGTTAGGGTCCCGTGATTTGGCCGATTGGCTAGCCAAATGACGATGTAACATCAAACCAAGCCTTTGGAGCCCAAGGACCTAGCCTTCCTGGACTCAGAGAGGGCTCTCTCTATAAGTGTAAAAGATGTCGGTGTGTTTACTTGCGATGTTCTGATATTAGGCTAGTTCTGAAGTATGTTTTTAGTTTTTTTGTTTTTTAAGTTTGTGAGGGATGAAACTGATCAAATACATAAAATGGATAACAATATGTAGATAAATTGGGCTATGGGGTCAAACAGGTCAAGGAAGCTAATGAGGCGATGATGTAAAGCTGTTGTAGGGCCGATTTGATTCACAATAGAAGGGATCTCCGGGCAAAATGGATTAAATGGACAGTAAGTTGGTGAAAGACAAGGGATTTCAAGTGAAAACTAGTTAATAGCAGACATAAACATGTAATAGCAAGCCATTAATCATGCTAGGAATACTATAAGCTAATCAATACATAGAAATCAAACATTCCAGCCATACATAGAGGTATATGACCCTCTAACTTCAGGAAAAGGCTATCAGACTTTGGGGAAAACACATGAGACAAACTAACAACTCATAAACTATGCCGGAACGCCTAAACATAGTCTCTAAGTCATTGGGCACTTGGACAAATAAGTTTTCATAGTTTTAGGCAAAGGGCTAGATCGTGACTAGGCCTCCTTGGTTCAACAAAATGATCAACAAATCAGTCAAAGAGAAAGTTTTATGGACAGAACTATGGGCAGCTGATAGGTAGGTAGGGCAAACCATACATCCTACTCAACATACATGGAACTCATGAATAAAACTTAGCAACAATACCTTAGATTACTAAAGAGCAGCTAAGAATTCTTTAGCATAACTAAGGGAGAAGAAAACATCAAGCTATGAAGATTCAGGGATTTTGAGGTGCCTCCATGGGCATGTCTCAAAATCAATCTTTACTGATCTATAGCAACAAGAAAAATGAAATATGAGTGAAAACTAGAAGACAAAACACATTAAGAAGCACTATACCATTCTACCATGTCAAGGAATCCATCAACAAGCCTTCAACATTCCTCAAAAGCATCCAAGAGGCAGTCCAAAAATCATAACTCAAATGTATTCTTCAAAGCTCATATGACCAATGCATTAATTCTTCTCTCAAGTTCAGCCTCTGATTTACAATGAGAACCATGGAATAAATAGGCTTGAGGGAGGAAAACCTCATGGAGCAACTAGCTATCCCATTGGCCAAGTCAAAATATCTAAACTTGTCCTCGAGGCTTTGCAAAGCCCAAGGCACAAAATATCCCATAAAATATCTAAAAAACTGCTAAAAATGGAAATTATATTGACTTTACATGATTTCCCAATGATAAAAATAGCTTAACGCACATTTGGGAAAAGCAGATTTTTGGAGTTCAAAATTACAAAAATACTTCATATTTATGCCCGAAAAGAACCGACTCTGTCGGATGCAAATGGCAGCCTTCCCGATGTCGAAATGAGGCTCATGATGGCTCGTTGGAAAGATATCTGTGTCTGCTTTCCAATGCAAGTGGAATCACCTCAATCTGATCTCTGAAAGTCCCTCAAAACTGTACCTGTGTGCAAAACCCCAGAAAATAGCAGGCTGCTGATATGGCGGGCAGAATGTGCAAAATGAGGCTGTTTTTCGCCAATTTGGAGAGGCGAATGATCTTCAAATGCCCTGAAAATCGCTGGAGAGCTGCTCATGAAATTATGGAATCCAGTGGTATCACCCTCCTCCCTTGAAGACTCATCAAACTGAAATGGCGCATTTATGAGTTTTTGGCGAAAACCCCAAAAAATGCCAAAAAACAAAAAGTTTTCGAAACAGGCCCAAAATTGGCATGCATGACCTTCAAAGGTCCATAGAGACATGCTCTGAAGCTGAAGCCAAAATATCGAGGGCTGATGTGCTTTTTGCTTCCTTCCGTGCTAGGTGCCTCTCCTTCAATTTCTTCAATTTTTCTTGTGCCACCTTCAATTTGCGCCTGGCAAATTGATTTAGCTTCTGAGAGTGAAGAGTTCTCTTTCTCTGTAGCTCAAGATCCCTGTTTGCCTTCTCAAGCTTTGTTTCCAAATGCTGGTTGGCCCTCTCAAGCCATACTTCCTTGTTTTCCTCAATTTCCTGTTCAAAGAGGGCAGTGAGAGGAAAGGCATCGAACTAAGCTTGTTCTTCTGCTCTCTGTTTCTCCAAGGCTTTTCTAAGCCCGATGGTCCTAGGCCTCTTTCGCCTAGGTTGGTCCTCTTCCTCTTCATCATCAAACTCGCCAATGAGCTCTTCAATTCTTACTTGCGCCTTTTCTGCCTCCTTTTTGTACTTGATCGCCCTTGCTTCATGGATAGCTACATGAAACTTCATTTGTTTGTTTTCAACCTCCAAGAAATGATTGAAATTCCTTGCCCTTTGAAGATCTTCTTGTAACACCTCAATTTTCCCTTCTTTGTGAATGAGGAGGTTTTCAAGGATGCGTGCCTCATTATCACTGTCATCGCTTGGGATAGGGATGACAGCTGATTTACCTCCATGCTTGGCACTTTCTCCAACTATGCTTTTGCCTTTGAAGGCCAATCTAGCGCTTTTTCTCCTTGGCAAGCTAGAAGTTGTCTTTTTGGGCAATTTCCTCTTTTTAGGAACAATTTTGGTCACTGTCAAGGAGGCAGCTTCAGCTTGCTGTCCCTCCTCAACATCCTGTCCAGTTTGTGGCTCAAAAGATGCTTCAATTGTTTGCTCAACCTAGTGCTCTTCAACCTCTGTCTGCTGCTGTTCCTCTTCCTGTACTTGCTGCTGTTCATCAACCTCTAGCTGCTGTCCCTCTTCCTGAATTTGATGCTGTTCAGCAACCTCTAGCTGATGTCCAATGATTTCCAATTGCTGCTGCTCATCATCCTCCTTTTCTCCCTGTGGCTCACTGCCCCCTCCTTCTCCCTGTTTACTTGGCTGCCCAGTGGTCATCTTGAGTTTTTTAGGGGTGGGCCTACTAGATAAAGGCACTGGGCGATGGACATGCTGAGTAGGAGACACATGAACAGGAGGGACAGTGGCGAAATCGGCATGGCTAATGAATGAATCCCACGAAACTCCTTTCTTCTCCAGCTGGTGTAAGAAGATGATTTTGATCAAGGAATGGTGAAAGAGAGAAGGGATTTGCTGAGGTGGAGCTTTCTTTTGGACAGTAGCTGCCATTTTCTCTATGCTTTTGGACAAAAAGTATGGAAGGTTTAATTGCCTGCTCCTGGTAAAATGCATCAACAAGTGAACATGATAGGCAAATATTTGGCTAAACCTCCCTTCACAAGTGAAATATCTCATTATGGCCTTCATCAGTGGAGCATAACTGTCAAGAAGATAGGAGAAAGGGAAAATAGCAGTGATGGTTTCCCTATGTTCAGGTTTGATGAAAGGTTTATAATCCTCCAGATCAAGATGCGCTTGCTTAAACCACTTTTCACCATGATACGAGATCTTGGTAGCCTTGGATACATACCTTGGGGAGATTTTGAAGTCAAGACCTGCTAACTAGAAGTGTTTGTCCTTGAATCTCAAAGCGCACAAATGTGTAAGTGGCGAGAAACTCTTGACTTCTACTATCCTCTGACAGAAATCAAGACAGCCTACTTCATGGAAATTGAAAAGCACTGATGGGTGAGCATTGATTTCTTTTACGGAGATAGGCTCATATCTCTTATGTTGTCCGCCTTTGTGATCTCGTTTTGGAGGCATTCTGACTTGAAACAGGCTTTAGAAGAGGCACACTGCCTTCAATGTATGAAAAATGCTCTGCTGGATTGAAACTGGCCACTTCACTGCTTGGAAAGTTATGGACCCTTGAAAAATAACTCTGTTAGCAGATTTCTGTGAAGACCACACAGTGGAAAGAAAGGAGACCTTTTGGTTAGGTGAAGTGTTAAGGAAAACACCTTTCACTTGTGACTTTTGAGAAGTCAATCACCACCTTTACACATCAAGCTTCAATGTACACTTGATCATCAACAAATGCCCAATCACTAACCACCCTACCTTCTAGAAAATGGCCTTGTTTCACCTTCAGAAAACTCTATTCAACAATCTTCAGAATGATACAATGTAGTGCAATGAAAAAGGCAGACTTAGTTTAGGTGTGAAATCAGTGCAACAGTGGTTTTAGGAAACAAACTCTCTGCTTTGTGAGTTTAAAAAGTCCACCAACACATCTATACCCCTACCTTTGATGTCAAAATCCACCATCAACCACCTCTGTCCTTTACTATGCTGTCATCTTTGGAAGCTCTCTGTCAATAAGTCTTCAACCTGTACCTCTCTCTTAATCTTAACTTTAAACACCAAGTACTCTGCCCTTTAGACAGTGGCCATTTTCACTTGTGAAGTTTTGAGAAATCTAACACCACTTTGGTACCTCTGTCTTTAATGTCAAAATCTAACCATCAACAATCTCTGCTCCTCAGTGTACTGTGTACTCCTGGCTTCAAATGTTAAACTTGATCATCAACAACCGAGCCTTTATAGAAAATGGCCTTATTTTACCCTCGGAATACCTTTGTCAACAAATCTTCGGAATGATGTAATATAGTGCAAAGAGAAAACAGACCTAGTTTAGGTGGAAATCAATGCAGACAGTGGTTTAGACAATACACCCTTTGCGTGTGAGTTTGAGGGATACACCAACAAAATATCTGCACCTCTGTTTTTTACAACTTTGACATCAACTAACACCTTTATACCCCTGCCTCCAACTTCTCATCGACAAATTTTGCCCTTTTAATGTGCTGTCACCTTGGTAAAATCTTTGTTAACAAATTCACAGTGGGAGAAAATGATGAATAAAAGGCAACCCGTGCTGTTGTGGGGGACTGTGAGGACAGTTTCTCCTTTTCAAAAATCGGTCAAAGCCCTTTTAACTATGCACAATTTCAAACCACGGTCTACAGGTTTTAAACTTGATTTTTCGAGTTTTTCAAGGTAGGGGATGAAGTACCTTGTGAGTTTTTGAGAAGAAATCCCTTGGAGGGAGCTTGAAATGCAACGGAAAACTTCAATACTGGCGCGGCAACCTTCGGAGCAAACCCGTCGCGCAGGAGAAAGGCTGTCGGGTCGACTTGTCGTGCGGTCGGGCGGCCACCTACAGGCACGTCGCGCCCACCTACAGGCACGTCGCGCCGACGAAGGAGGTCTTTGCAAAATGATGCCCAGGCACGTCGCGCCGCCTCAGAGTGCAAAATTTTTAAATTGTTCGCCCAGTTTTCTTGCTTGTTTGATGCTGTGGAAGCACGGGCTTTGATTCTAGTTTTTGAAAACGAATTTCCACTCTCACATCTCAGCCTTATATCATTTTCAAAAGAACATTCTCAACGGTCATTTGATCATTGACTTTTAACTTTGTTTGTTCTTTTCAAACAGTGGGTTTGTTAATTGAACATATATATACCGCCCTTTAACCCCGAGCTCTGATCTTTGTGTTACCTCTTTTTGCCCACAGAACCATTTCATGACTGAAACATGTTCACTGCTTTCCCTCTTGGTGATTGTTTAGCAAGGAAGGGCTATTTCATAATGCACCAAAACATTTGAAAGCTTTGATTTGGTATTTGACATTGTCTTGTTGCTTGATCTTTTCTCAAGGAGACAGTTTTCTTTTTTTGGTATCAGTGGCACACATATGTTCAATATTGCCCCTTTCCTACTGTAGGTATAGTCAGACAGAGAGTTCTTTGAAACAGGAGTACCAAAGTCTTTGCATCACCAGCACTAGCATTCATCTGTGAAATGAATTTTATTCCTTTTTGGTAACCTTCCACTGCTCTTTCTATACTGTATCTTTGTGCTGAATCTGTCCTTTGAAATGATGACCATTGTGTCTGTTTTGGGATATATAAATAGTGGCAACTCATCAAAACCAACTTCTTTCTGCCTATTCATAAGATTTGAAACACCATTCATCATGCATTCTATAGCTCCACCTTGGTCACTGTTTTACTTTCTCAGTAATAATCCAAAGAACATTAATCAGAATGTGTCAAAGAGTACTTTGACCAACCTTGGCGATTGTTGTGTTTATTCAACATAAGATAGCCTGTGTTCTTTCAAAGTGTTTGATGATTGCTGCTTCCAGGTGATTCACAAGCTCACCTTGGGACTGTAAGTGTGCTCTCTTGATGGCTTGCTTTTCACCATTTCTCACACTCACCGTTGGCCTCAAGGATCTTCTTTAGATTTCTGTGTGATCATGGAATACCCTTAACCCCCTTTTAAATCAACTGCTCCTTTGGCACTAATAGCATACAATATGTTCAATATTTACTCCTCTCTACTGGATGGACTGTTGACAGATAGCTTTTTGAAGAGGGAGATCAATACATTTATATCATAAACAAGTAACATTTTCCTTTATTCAATTTCTTTGTGTCTTTTCCCTGCACTTGTTGGACTCACCAGTTTTCAACAGCCTGCAATGATTTTGGCCATCTGCTCATATATGGAGGAGGTTCTTCATCAGGTAAAGTATCAGAAGGCCGGAGACTTTTTGACCACTAGGTTCGACACAGCCTTTTTCTGAATGTAGTGGTAAGAAACCTCTTGAAAAACATCAGTCTTAGCATCTTCACTTGCAAGCATCATTGTGTGTCAGCAGAAACCCTAGCCAGAGTAATATTGTTTCCCTGTACTGTCCTAAGGCTGATTTAGATATTTGGCTTGTTCATCTCATGATTGATTACTTTGACAAATAGCCTTGGTGGACTAGAAGGTCAGCTTTCTCGAAAACCAAGACCTTTCTCCCGTTGTAATGGTATTGGTTACCATCTTCCTCTCAGCTCTATTTGATTTTTGAACAAAACAGGCCTCTTATGATTTGGATGTTTACTGATGACAGGTCCTTCTAAGTTTCAACAATCCATATGGTTCGCAAGTTTTAAATGAGCTCCTTTATCAGGCCAAAATCCCCTTTCCATTGAGCTTATCATATTTCCACTATATTCCTGTTATGGTCATCAATTACATTCATGAAACCTGAAGATATTGTTTCATTGTTTCAGTAAAGGCAAACCTGGACTTTTGCAACCTTCTGAGTCAACACTGGCCTGCGCCCTCTGCTTATGTATGAAGGAGGCGCCCTAACCCTCTGCTTGTAATTGAAGGAGGTTGTGGGCCTTGACAATTTACCATTTTGCTGAGACAGTGGCGACCCTTTCTTACTGTGATTTTCATGCTGGAAAGAGATGTAAGGTCCTGATGAGTGACTTTTGTTTTGCAGCTTCATCTCAGGCTCATAATACACTTAGAAGCAGCTGTTCCTCTAACTGTAAACTCAAACATTTACTCCATGAGATGAAATATATTTCCTGTCTTTGTAGAACCATAGAAAACTGTGAAAAACCTAATAGTCAGCTTGAGATTGGGCTTTATGCAGTGCTGAGATCTAGGGGTTGTGAGTGGCGCGACTTAAGGCTGTTTGTCAATTTCATTTGCAAAGTAAGGGATCAGTCATGGTAGGTCTGCTGCAGATGGAGGCTTTTTGGCTTTTTGATGATTGCCAAAGGTGAAATGTCCTAAAACGCCACTTCCTAACATAGGGGAGACTTTTGAAACAGATGTGAATTTGCCTTTTAAAGCTGATGGGCAGGTCAATAAGGCTGAAGCTAGATAGGATTGTGATATGAGGTTTTTGATTGTTGCCAGGTGGACTGAATAGGTAGAAAGGCGAAAAAAGTTTTGGGAGGGTTTTCCTAGATGACATATTGACATAAGGAAATCAGGGTTTCTAGAAAAACTCAAATCGAAGATATAGTCATCACTAACATGTAAAAAATACTTGATGGCTAACACTATATTTGATATTTATTTGTTTAATTTAGTATTCTTAGTTGCGTTATGGTCCGTATTGTTTCATTAAGACACTCATAAGTCAATATTTCTACACATGCTTCATTAAGACAAATGGCCCGACGTGTATGAGTAGTGAACCCAAAATTATTTTAATCTTGCGCAGAGCCAACATTCATGCACAAGGAATATGGAATGGAATGACAATGGAAAAGGATTAAACGCAGAAACAAATAATAAGATACATATTAAATAGATAACATTTTGTTGTGTGAAAAACAAATTTTGATCCGGGTGGAAATTGGTGGCCACCCACCTATTCCATTTGGACCCACACCACCCGGTTTCTTTCGATCACTTTCAGGCACAACCTACTATTTTTAGTAGGTCGTTGTTTACCCTCGAACTTTCGAGCCATTTGGAGGCCCTAATGAGACACGTGGATATTGGTGGCTATCCGCCTATTCCATTTGAACCCCCACCATCGGTTCTTTTAGTTTTTAATTTCGGCACAACTTATAATTTTTAGCGAGTTTTTCGGGTCCCGAACTTCGGAGCCATTTTGAGGCCCTAAATGATGTTTTTTTGAAAACTTGGAGCAACATCGGTCCATGGAATGATGTTTCTCACACCAAAAGTTTTACTCTTTGGATAGATCTTTCTAACGAGCTATGTGTTGGGTACCGGATTTGTATACTTTTCTCTCCCATTTTCGCCCACCTTTCTATCTCTTTGTATCATTATTGTTCTTAAACACATGAGGTAAACCTCTTTATTTTATCTTACATGGGATATTTTATTAATGAAGTAATAGTCATGGAGGTTTTACCTTTTTTCAAACATTAACTACGATATTTTTTACGTATTTGGCAAAAGCGAGAAGATTACGATTGTGAGTCATGGAGCGACTTCTAATATCCAGCCTATCTTCACTACGCTACTAGCGCAGAACGGACTCGTTTCACCCCAAGAATATTTCGAGCTTTTTTCATGGTTTCCTTTTGGAAACTAGGTTGTTGTTGTAACGAATTGTATAATTGTAGATACGTAGTTGTTAGAGGAAATATGCGATTTCCTAAATAGTTGTATAAAGAGGGCCTACGAGCTCGTGAATCGGGTTAAGAAAAGAATATGCGAGTTGTAACAAAGTATTTTGAAATTAATCGAATGCACAATACTCATTGTTTTAACTGTAATTCGTGAGTTGCCATAGCTCACGATTAGAGAGTTGGGCCTACTCTTCGATCGAGTCGTCGTTACCTTTCTTTTTATTGATCTCATGTTTTAGTTTTTTTTGTTTTGCTCTGTTGTTCCAGTGATAATCTTTTAATACTTGTGAATTCCTTTTTTAATTCTTCAATCCATTTTAATTGTTTGTTAAAGTGATACTGTTTTCATTGATTTAAGCTCTGTGATCTAATAGCTGAGGTTATGTGATTCATCTTGCATATATTGTGTGTGTTAGTCTTGAAATAACTAATGCTCTCAGGGTTGATAATTTATGTGGAAAAAAGGGTTTGAATATTGTTCACATCCGGACACCAATATTTTGGCATCGTTTCAGGAAGGCTAACAAGGTGCAAAGAACACGATCCGCAATTGATCTAAGGGTCAATCTCTCGTCTTGGGGAGGGAATTTATTACCCTAATTCAAGTCCTCGAGCGTAGTGTTCGTGTTTTTCCACTTTTTTATTGTTTTCTTTAAAATTGATCTCTCGTCTTGGGGATGGCATCTATTACCCCGCTCCAAGTCCTGAGCATAGTGTGTTGTTTTTTGCCTTACTTTGTTTTCTTTTGTTAAGACCGATCTCTCGTCTTAGGGAGGGTATTGTTACTCGCTTCTAAGTCTTGGGCATAGTTTTCAATTTTTTTTTAACTTTTTTATTATTTTCTCGAAAGGACCAACTTCTCATCCCTGAGGAGGGTATTTTGATTACCCTAATTCGAGGTCTCGAACTTTGATTTTCTATTCTGATTTGTCTATTTTTAACCTACTCTCTCATCCCTGGGAGGAAGCTATACGTCCCGCTCCGAGTCCCCGAGAACTTTTACTATTTTGATGAATTCTTCTCACCAATTGTATGAACAAAGATTTGAATAAGAGGGGTAGAGGAAGACCCCCAAAGAAAGGAAAAGGATCCGGGGAAGGAAGATGTATATTCAGAGATCATCGAAAAGGATAAATCTGAAGCATCCTCTCATGTCACTGTTGTTATGGTAAGGGTTCGGACGAGGTCCAAAGGGTAGCTCGGTTGAACAACCGACTCTAGCCATGGTACAAGAGGAAATTCTTTCGACTGTGGAAGAAGAAATAAATAAGGTATTTGTGGAGGAGCAATCCCTATCGTCGTAGAAGGGGAAGAAAATAGCAAGCATAGGGTCGAAGAACGTGAGAAATTTCAATTGGGAAGAAGAACCTCCAAAATGGTTTTCATCACCACGAGACCAAAGGGAGTGCTATGAAAGCCTCTACAGTTGAATTGAAGAAATTTTGATTCGGAAAGAGAGTTCTCGAAGGATTTTGCGTCGCTAAGAGACGATGGAGTATGGTGAAACCTCCTACGGTTTGAATCACCCCTAAGTACCAGTCGCAGAGAACAGTTGAAATCCAGGTGAGTATTGGAGGAAATTTATGGCACTTTCGCAAGTTCTTCTATTGATTTTCCAATTGGAAACATTATAGGTGATGCACCTGATGAAGCCCATCCCTTTAACATCTTTACCTAATTTTCATGGGCTTTCGTAAAGACCCCGATACATTCCTCTTCGAATTTGACATTGTTTGTCGAGGGTATGATTATATCTCTCGATGCTCGAAACCAAATATTTCCGCCACCCTAAAAGGAACAACCTTGCGATGGTTCATGGGTTTAGGAGGGAGAACTATTAACTCATGAGAGGGGATGAAAGAAGCTTTTTGGATAAATATCAAGATTACTGTAAATCTCGTGACATTAATGAGGAAATATTTAAGTTTGTACAGAAAAGAGGATGAGAACATGGAAGACTGTAGTGGAACGATTCAAATATATATTGCGCAGATCAGACCATAATGATCTGGATAAGGATATTCTCGAAGATCATTCTTCTCCGGGACGCTTAGGGAATATTCTTTGCAACTTCCGAACATAGTTGGAAAGGGGGATATTTCAAAAGAAGACTTAGACACAATCTGCGACTATTGCATTTAGTGTTCATCGAGGGGCGCAAGGAGCGGACAAGGAATTTGGCCATTGAAGACTTCCGGTGGAGGGGTTACAAAGGAAAAAAATTGGAAACCTACTGATAATCTAAGGATTGATTTCTTGAGCACATTATCTCGCCGATGGACACTCTAAAAGAAAAAAGAAACATATGGAGTTGGAAAAAGACTATGGCCATATTCATTCCACTGATGTAGAAAAGAAGCATCCTCGAAAGAATGCCCATTAAACACAAGTGAGAATCTTGCGCGATCCGGCGAACGCAGTCATGCGACCCAGACTAGTGTCCTTCCTTGCCCCGGATCAAGGCAATTTTTTCAAGGGGCAAGTGAAGAAAATGTGGTAGACTAATTTGTACTTCATGGGGGCCGAAAAAAGCCATGGCAACCTCGACCACCATCTATGAATCTGGGTATTTTTCAGGGACCCATCCCAGAGATTTTAATAATTTTAATATGGGTCCCCAGCACGCACCTTTTTTCATCTATGTGGTCTCAATATCAATATCACCCCTTATCAACAATGGGTTCCCTCGGGCTAGTTCGAATCCTTCATGGAATCGAATTGACATGGACCCTCTCCTATCACGCGCAATTTCCCCCAATCTATGCCTCAATATCAACTTCAATTTCCATCTAATGTACCCTCCGGCAATCCAACCCCTTCGACTGCCTTCCTATCTAGCCCAATCCGAATCCTAATAATAAAGGATTCAAAAAACGATACTCTTAACCTCCCATCTTATAGCATTTCCACCGCGAGGACTTAATGAAATAAACTTACGATGCGGGCGGGTAGTAAATGCTCCCACTTCACCTATTATTATAGAACAAATTAACGGTGAAGTTACGTAATTCAGAATAGAGGGCAGTTGGGGATAAACGGACCAAAACATAACAAATCGGATACCTTCCCAATACGTTCTTAATCGTAGTCATCCAACTTCTCCACCATATCCCGAAAGTCCGACCTTGAATAAACCAAACCCTCAAGTAGAGTTTGATTTCTTGGGGGAATTGCAAAATCTCTTTGTCAAAATACCCCCTACTACAGGGCTATGAGGGATGTACCTATATATGCAAAAACTCTCAAATATTACAGCTCTAAGAAACCAAGGAAGAAACCTAGGGATCCATTAACCATTCATGTGATGGGTAGAACTATTCGACATCATGTTAGGAAGGATCATGCCTGCGGAAAATATGGAGACCCGGGAAACCCAATTCTAATAGTATAAATCAAAGGGGTTGAAATCCCAAAACGTACTGGTAGATTTGGGAGCTACCTTCAACATTATTACCCCTCCGAAACAATGAATGCATTAGGTCTCGGACACATTGAGCCAACCCCTACTATCCCGGAACTAGCGACATGTCTCACAATTAAACCGATAGGGGAAATTGGAAAATGTGACCATTTCGATGGATTCATGGCATTACCTTGTGGTCCTCCTTGTATTACAAACTCAATCTTCGGGTTGGTGGTCATCCATTGATCTTAGGAATACCTTAGGTCACAGCTACGCACGCCTACATAGGGTGCCAATCAGGGCATATGATCATATCAAATGGGATGATTACAAAGAATCTTACCCTCAACCCTCCTAGAAAACCCTAGCCCATCGGAACAATTATTAACCAATCGAAAACCTCTACCAATAGAAGATCCCGAACCTCGAAAATGAAGAAGTTAGACCAATCCTCACTATTAGTGAAGGCCCTTCAATTCAAAAATGAGAAAACCGAGGACGATGCCATCAACACTATTATTAATGATCCCGCTTATGTTTCCAATTCAACTTGTCAAATTTTTAGAATCTACCATGAGTCGTGAAACACAGGAAAACATTGAACCCGATAAGATGAAATTGAAGACATTCCTATAATATCATCCCATGATAGTATTCCAATTGAGATTGAACCAGGGAAAACACTCAATATCAACCCTAATCTGTCTAAATCCTAGACAAAACAACTCTTAAAAGTCCTTCAATATCATCGTGAAGCTTTTTCCCCGGGATTATATCGGCATGAAGGGGATCCTTGCTTATTTATGTACTCATCATATTTATATTAAGGAATATTGCCACCATGAAGATCGCTCCAACGAAGAATGAATCCTACTCTAAAGAACATTGTCAAAGAAGAATTACAAAAATTATTGGATGTAGGTTTCATTTACCCCATCTCGAATAACCAATGGGTATCCCCGCTAGTTATTGTTCCTAAAAAAGAATGGTAAGTGGCGGATCCGTCTAGATTACAGGGGAGCTAAACAAGGCAACTCAAAATACCATTTCCCTTTGCCATTCATTGACCAAGTCCTAGACACCTTGGTCGGGAAGAAGTTATTTTCCTTCCTAGAAGGATTCAAGTGGATATAACCGGATCCAGATATCCCCGAAAGACCAGGATAAAAACAACTTTCACATGCCCCTAGGGGACCTTTGCATACAAGGTCCTCCCATTTGGCTTGTGTAATGCTCCTACTACCTTCCAAAGGTCAATTCTAGGAATCTTTTTCTGATTTGGTCGATGATAGTGTTGAAATATATATGGATGATTTTACTCCATATGGAAACTCATTTGAAGAGGGATTGGAAAATCTGGAGAAAGTACTCAAAAATATGTAAGCGTACCCATGTATCTTTGAGTACAACCAAATGCCATATGATGAGGGAAGAAGGGATAGTATTGGGACATTTGCTCTAAAGCTGTCGAAATTCGAGTTAATCCCGGCCAAAGTAGAGGTAATAGTACACTTCCTAGTACCAAAGACACCCACATAGGTATGTAGCTTTATTGGTTGATGCTGGTTATTACGTATGCTCTATAGAAAATTTTGCTAAGATGGCACATCCACTTTTTTCAATCGCTAACGAAAGATGCATAATTCTTGTGGGTCGAAGAATGTGAAGCAACTTTCACAAAAAAAGGGACTAATTTGAAAAAGCTCCAATTCTTCGAGGACCTCGATTGAGCATTACCATTTCACATACATGCCGATGCTTATCAAATAACAAAGTAGGAGTTGTTTTAGGACAGCATGTAGAAAAAAACACCGTATGCAATTTATTATGTCGTAAAGAATTTAGTTCCTACTAAAATGAATTACACAGTGACTGAAAAATAATTCCTAGCTATCATTTATACTATCAACAAGTTCGGCACTACATCACCGATGATCCTACTTTTGTACATATTGATCATGCATCAATCGTACTTGATGAATAAACCTATCACTCCCGGTCGTATTACAAGATGGTTGCTATTTCTTCAAGAATTTGATACTACAATAATAGACAAACCAGGGAAAAGATAATGTAGTTGTTGATTTCCTATCTAGAATGGCAACAATGACTGATGCACACCTATACAAGATAGTTTTCTTGATGAGCATCTTTTTGCAGTTTCATGAGGTTTTAACCCTCGAATAGAAATTATCTACACACGAATATTATAACAAAAAATAAACAATAGCGAGAGCATAAAACATAAAACAAATAAACACAGAGATTTTCCCCCGGATCCCAAATCGGGACGACCAGACTTGATTTTTTCATTATATTCCTTTTAGTGTTACAACACATATATATACATGCCGAAGCATACATAAACCCAAATCCATAAACCACTGGATTAGAACATAACCGTAGTTCCCTTGACCGGATCTACAAAATACCAGGGGCCGAAAACCATCGTATCCCAAAACCATGTGCAAAAACCATGCACAAAACCATGGGCATGGACTACCCACAGAAATTAAGGACCAAAACACATACCCAACATTCTCCCACTTGTTGTTTTCTTTCTCGCGGGGGCCACAAGAGAGCTTAGTCATTGGCCCAATTCTTCAACACCCATTGTTTCTCTACACCAAGAGAACTTTTGAGTGCTCTGCAGGACTTCATCAATGCATCTGCAACATTCTTCAAAGTGTCCACCTTTACCAAGCAACACCCTTTTTAGCCTCAACCATATCTCTAACAAAGTGATATTTAAAATCAATGTGCTTTGTTTTTGAATGATAAGCGAGGGTTCTTAGCCAAGAAAATTTCACTTTGGCTATCACAAGCCTATCCTTATAGCTTGTAGACTCAACCCCATACTTGAACACAATCTTTGCAACCAAACTCGTTTCCTTGCTTGCATGAGTGGCTGCTATGTATTCTCGCCTCCGTAGTTGAAAGAGCCACTACAGTACCGTCTTTTTACTCATCCAACCGACCGCACCTCCAAATAGGCTAAACACATACCCACTTGTAGATCTTCTTTGGTCCAGATCTCTAGCCCTAGCTCGTCATCAACAAAACCACGAATGTCCAACATTATTTCCAATCTCTGGTCTTCCCCGGTAGCACAAGCCATAATCACTAGTGCCATGTAAATATCTAAAAAGCGCTTCATTGCTATCCAATGCTCCTTCCCTCGGGTTTGACACAAAAAGTACCTCAATACTCCCACTCAGCATGTGAAATGTCCGGTCTAGATACAGACTCATTTCATACATCAAGCTACGCATCGCACTTGCATATGGAACACGGGACATATCCTTCTCTTCTTCTTGTGTCTTGGGACACTATTCAGCAGATAGCTTTACACCTACAGGAATAGGAACATTCACCGGTTTACTATCCTGCATATTGAGCCTCTGCAATATAGTCTCTACATACTTCCTCTAGTTTAATCAGAGCTTCCTCTTTGCCCGATCTCTCTTAATTTCCATGCCCAAAATATAGTTTGCAGCACCAAGATCTGGCACCTGGGAATAACCTTTTGCTACCAACCGAGCTTTGTGTTTCTCCACCTTTCCTTCTACATTCATCTTCTTCTTAAACACCCATTTGCTCCCAATGGGCTTCCTTCCAGCTGGCAACTCCACCAGACCCCATGCCTCATTTTTGTGCAAGGATGCCATTTCATCAACCATGTCCTCCTTCTAGAGTTTTCCATCCTCCGACCCATCGCTCTCCTCGAAAGTTCTGGGATCATCATCGATTATAGTTAAGGCAAAACTCGAATAGAAAGGAGATGGACTATACCTTTTTGGTTACTTCTTTCCCGAATCGATCTTCTCAAAAGCGGAGTTTGTGGCTCTTCCTCTTCGAATCTTCTTCCACTTGTGAGAGTTTGATTCATACTCCTTTAGCTCAAACTCTATCTTCTCGGAGTTCCTTTGGTATGACTTCATATTTAACAACATCTTTCACTTCTCTAAACACCACATCTCGGCTGTACACAACCTTCCTTGTTTCTGAGTTCCAAAACTTGTAACCTTTTAAACCATCCTTATACCCAATAAAGATGCACCTTTTAGATTTATTATCCAACTTGGTCCTTTTCTCCTTTGGAACATGTACATATGCATCACATCCAAATACTCTTAGATGTGAAAGAGAGGGTTTCTTACTAGTCCATACCTCGTGTGGAGTCTTATCCTCCAACACCGATGAAGGTGATCTGTTAACTAGATAGCATGCAATCTCCACGCTCTCGCCCATAATTCTTTTCCTAACCCGTACCACCGAGCATGCTTCTTGCCTTTTCCATCGGGTGTTCTATTCATTATTTCGCAACACCATTTTGCCGAGGTGTGTATAGAGTAGTCTTCGTCGTGCTATACCACACTTCTTATAGAACTCTTCAAATTCCTTCTTGCATAACTCCCCCACCATTATCTTTCTCGCGCCTTTATCTTCTTTCTCGTCTAGTTTTCCACAAGAGCCTTAAATTCTTTAAATCTATCAAAGACTTCAGATTTCTTCCTCAAGAAATATATCCATGTATTCCTTGAGAAGTCTTCTATGAATGAAACATAGTACACGGACTTTCATGCGTGAAGGAACCGACACGAGTCCAAACACATCACTCGTGCACGAAGTTCTAATATCTTGCTTGCCCTCTTAGCACCAAAAGGAAAACTCACCCGATTTTGCTTCCCATATACACAATGTTCACGGGAAATCGAAATCCGCAGAACAATTAAACATACCTTCTACCATACCATTTCTATGCGAGTATCCAAAGAGCCCTTCTCTCCAATATGTCAAATCCTTTGATGCCATAACATGGTTTTTTTCTAGAGACAAACTAGGCTTTCTTGCTCCACTTTCGTGAACCATAGAACTATTACACCCATCAATAACAATGCTACCTTGTAGCTTGTACGTAGTTCCAAAATCGCATCTCCCCATTATTAATACTGTGCTCCCGAACCATCTTGCGGGCATCTTTCTCGAGCACTATTTTTACACTCGCATCATCCATCTTGCTTATAGAAATCATATTTCTTGCCAATGCGAGAATATACGAACACCGTGAAGTGTTCTAATCCTTCCACCTTGCGACTTCAACCTTGAACTTTCCACGTCCAACGATTCCCGCCTTCCTCGTCACCCCTAGGAATACATCGCCGCCATCATATTTCTCATACTCACGTAACCACTCCCTATGGGGAGTGAAGTGAAAGGATGCACCGAGTCAATCAACCATGAATCATGATCTCACAAGTGTATTTGAAGAAGAAGCCAAATACACATCCCCACCTTCATTCGAGGTGGTTTTTGCCTCCGCAGAAGAAGAATCATCAGATCCCTTTCCTTTCTCGGGAGCTTTAGATCTACAGCACTTAGTGCCCTTCCTTTCCGCATTTCCAACATACCTTTACAAAATTTCCAGAGAGATTTAGATCTCCCTCTAGATTTGGATCTCCCACTCGAAACCTTATTCTTGTTTCTCGTTTTGGGACCTTCCTCGTACGTATAAGGCATCTCCATTCTGGCCCTCCATATTTATCCATCTCATTTCCTCCGACAACAAGGCCGAGACAATGTCATCAAAATTCAAGGTAGTTGTATTGCTACCTATTAGCAATAACTAGATTGTCCCACGAGTCTAGTAGAGAACACACCAAACTCGATGCACTTATCTTCATCTAGAGATTTTAATATCAACGGATGATATCCGACTTACCACGGTAGATGAAGGCATTCATATGCTGCATCACCCAGAGTCTCCATCCTTCATCCTCAGTTAGCACAGCACTTTTTCCGCAAGAAAACTTATTCACCGTGAGACTTAGATTGGTACAAAGTCCCCAAGTTTTTCCAACAAATTCTTCACCGTAGCTTTCCCCCGAGATACATCCAACAATACCGAATTTGAGACACACAACCGTATTGTGCTCTTAGCCTTCCGATCCGACTTTCTTCCAGGTTCATCTAACATTATCGTTGGTTTAGTACTGATCTACCGTGATCCATCGATCTTTATCCACCAAACGGATCCTCCATCTTGAGCTTCCATAACTCAAAACTCTTATCATTAATTTTCTCGATCTCTATCTTCCCACCACTCGCCATATTCTTTCACCGCAAGAATCGATCTCGCAGATCTCCCACTAAACGAGGTCTACTCTCGAGCCCTAGCAAAAACCCCTCAGCTGAAGAAAGGTGTCCCCTTGAAGCTGAAATAGCTCGATACCAAATGTAGGTTTTAACCCCGAACGTAAATTATCTACACACGAATCTTATAACAGAAAATAAACAATAGCGAGAGCATAAAACATAAAACAGGATAAACACATAGATTTTCCCCCGGATCCCAAATCGGGGATGACCAACTTGATTTTTCATTATATTCCTTTTAGTGTTATAACACATATATATACATGCCGAAACATACATAAAACCCAATCCATCAACCCCGGATTAGAACATAACTCGTAGTTCCCTTGACCGGGATCTACAAAATACCGGGCCCGACCATTGTACCCCAAAACCATGTGCAAAACCATGCACAAAACCATGGGCGCGAACTACCCACCAGAAATTAAGGACTAAAAACACGGGGTGCTGCCGGACTACGACCAGGGGGGGGCTATCGGCCCCTCTCTTACCCTCGCGCGTGCTTAGTCATGGAAAAAAATATAACACATACCCAACGAGCTTTCTACTAAACCTCCGTGGTGTGCGTATCACGCTAACTATCTTGCTACGTGAAAGTGCCTCATCATTTTTCATACAAGGAACAACGAAAAATTATTCATCACGATTGCCCGATATTCTTGGATGGTAGGTGCACCTTTTTCATATAGGAACTAATAAGAATATTCGGCGTTGTGTATCCGAGGATGATATATATGAAGTATTGAAGGCTGCCCATGATGTCCCTTGTAGAGGGCATTTTGCGGACAAAAAGAACGAGCCATAAGGTGCTACAAGTGGGATATTATTGGCCTTCTATCATTCGGGATGCTACAGAATTATGTCAAGAGGTGTGACAGAGTTGCCAACATATGGGGCAGCTTGGGTCAGAGTCGATGAAATGCTTTTTACGTACAACATGTAGTCCTCGAACCTTTTGAGAAATGGGCTATTGACTTTGTTGGACCCTTAAACCCACCCTCCTAGCAAAAGGTTGACATTATGGTCTGTACTGATTATGTGACTAATTGGGTAGAAGCCAAAGCTGTTGCAACAGAAACAAAGAAGGTGGCCTTAGATTTTCTATTTGAGGAAATTTTTTCTCATTATGGTACTCCAAGAGAGATTGTTTCATATGGAGGAGCACAATTTACATCATGCACGATAGCAAATCTTATGCAGAAATATGGGGTCAAACACAAGGTGACATCTCCATACCATCCCCAAGCGAATGGACAAGTAGAAAGCACAAACAAGACATTGAAAAATATATTGACAAAAATTGTGGCATCCAATCATCGGGATTGGGCTCAGAAGCTTCCTGAAGTTCTCTGGGTGTATAGAAAAACATGGCGGAACACAACTGGGTTTTCACGATTTGAGTTGGTTTATGGGAAATCCCCGTTGGTTCCAATAGAATTTGAAATCAATACGCTCAGAACAACTCTTGAAGTTGGTTTGGATCTGTCAGATGCCCAGAAACACCAATTGGCCCAACTCAATGAACTAGATGAAATCCGTTCAATGGTTGTCCAGAGGACTACTGCTATTCAACAGCAGAGAGTGAAATGGCGCGATAAGTTTATAAAAAACAAGGTGTTTCATAGGGGAGACTGGGCATTACTTTATGACTCCCGTTTTAAGGATTTTAGGGGAAATCTTTGCACTTGTTGGATGGGACCTTACGAGGTGGACGCTATATTTGATAATAGAACAGTCAGGCTAGTCACAATTGATGATGCACGTGCTGCATTCATAGAAAATGGACATTGCCTGAGATTATACTACCGCCCAGCCTCTAATGATGCTTTTATCAAACACCTCTCTGAGAAATCTGGTTTGAAGGTTATCCGCGTAGAGAACTCTTCCTCTGCATCCTTGCTCTAAAAAAAAATAAAAAATAAAAATAAAGAATAAATAATAAATAATTATATTGTTACTATTTATTTTTGTTGTCTTTTTGTAGGAGTTACTACTAAGGAGTAATGTTTTTAAAATAGAAATTTTTTCTAAGTATCGATTGCTGCTACTCATGATGTTGTTACTTGGTTGCTGCTACCCATGATGTTGTTACTCGGTTGCTGCTACTCATGATGTTGTTACTTGGTTACTGCTACTCATGATGTTGTTACTCGATTGCTGCTACTCATGATGTTGTTACTCGGTTGCTGCTACTCATGACGCTGTTACTCGGTTACTGCTACTCAGGGTGTTGTTACTCGGTTGTTGCTACTCATGTTGTTGTTACTCCAGATGATGTTACTCCAGATGCTGCTACTCGCACTATTGTTACTCCAGATGCTGTTACTCTAGATGTTGTTACTCCGTATTCTACTACTCTCACTGTTGTTACTCCAGATGTTATTACTCTGGATGTTGTTACTCGCATTGTTGTTACTCTAGATGTTGTTACTCACACTACTGTTACTCCAGATGCTGTTACCCCGGATGCTACTACTCGCACTGTTGTTACTACAGATGCTGCTACTCGCATTGATGTTACTCCAGATGTTGTTACTCTGGATGCTTCTACTCGAACTGTTGTTACTCTAGATGCTGCTACTCGCACTACTGTTACTCCAAATGTTGTTACTCAGGGTGTTGTTACTCACACTGCTGTTACTCCAGATGTTGCTACTCGTACTGCTATTACTCCAACCACATCATTACTGCATTGTCATCCTACCAACCGTCACTTCGTCCAGGTAGGCCACCAGGTACGCCTCCTCATGAATTTTACTGATTTAATTAAATATCCCATGTGAACACATTAATTCCGTGGACGACAACTTTTAAGTTGGGGGGGTGCCATCATAATTTAATGACGGCGTAATGATGATTTTATAAGTCATTATTACAATTCCGTGTGTGGTACACCCTATGATCCTTATCAATACTCCGTATAATCATTAAATACGCATTGGGATCTATAACACGTCCTTTCCATTTCATATGAAATAATTACCATTCTATTCATTGCACTTACCATCATTTTTCATGATTTTTCTCGGTTTCTGAGAATTACCATCCGTATTTACTGTTATTACCCTTCATTTTCACCATGTTGTTTTTCCAAATTTGGTATCCACCAATACGTCCAATGGTCTGTTGTTCCAGAGTGTTGTTACAGTCCCCACATTATGGGCAGACTAGCTGTGCGGCATGAGCTTGAAAATACAGCTTCGGTCTGCAACAATCCAGAGGTATGGAAAATATTTGTCAATGCAGGATGGATACTTATTTTGACAGATTGCAAGGGTTTGACAGGGAAATCACAATGGAGTTTGTGCTTATTTTGGATGAGAATTTCTCGCGGGTCAGAGGATTGGAAATTCCTGTCACAAAAGAAATAATTGCAGAACTTAGCGGGCTGAGACAATAAGGGAAACAGTGGTTTGCTTGGAGAGTTCCTCTCCTAGAGTTTCTCGAATTGTTCTTGTAGGTAGGAGAAAGCGTCGTCCAATTGGGTAGAGGACATGAGCGCAAGACTGTACCGTATCCATGGAACAAAGTCGCAGGTTTTGTAATGAAATACATAACTTGTGACGGTTGGGCCACAACTCTGTTTAAATATCATTTTAAAATTTGAACTCACCTTCTATTTCCACAGGTTCAGGTGCACTCCTTAAACATGCCCTAATTTTTATTAAAAAAGTTGCAGCACATGGCACAGTCCGCTTGGCATTTGCGCCGGATGCTGACAGTGCTCTCCAATCATGGATTGGTGCGTTCTCTGGTCATACATGCAACAGCCAGATTTTGAGTCTCCTGGGCGGAACTCTATGGATCATTAGAAGAAGAGATAGCAGCCGTCACTGCTGCTAGAGAAGAAGAACCAGTCTCTCCGGCTGGTTTAGCAGAAGAAGAACAATAAGAGAAAATTAATCAAGAGGAACCCGAAGTAATGGAAATGAAGGTTGATTAGGAGGAACCCCAAGAAGTAGAAATGGAGGTTGATCAAGAAGAACCTAAAAAAGTGAGAGTAGAGGAGATAATTGGCGAGACAGTCAAGTCTGCCACACAAGAACCAGCCTCGCCTGAGGAACCCACAGATGAAGGAGTTATGGATATAGTGCATGAAGTCGAGACTGTCATACAATCGTCAACTTTTTTCAATGAAGAACAAGGAAGTGGAATATCAAATAGAGGGATGGAAAGTGATGTTTTTCTCCAAAGAACAACATCACCTACCCAATAAGATATGGATATTGAAATAAGTGGGGGTGCTACACAAGAACCACCCCCGATTCAGCTAGAATAGGGAAACAGGGAAGAGTCAACCTGCGAAGTCGGCACTGTTCCACGAGAACCAGTGCCGACCACAGAAGAGGAAGCAATCCATGAAGAACAAAAAGATAAAAGAGAAATAATGCACAAAGGGTAGGAGGACATAAAGGAAACAACCCTCGGGATCGAAGTTGTGCCACAAGAACCGGCGTCGACCCCGACTGAAGAAATAGTGCATGAAAGTTCGGCCCAAGCTGGAAACAAGGATGATGAAGCTAGTCCCTGCTCTCCGTTCTAGTCCATGATGCCTAGAGGGGCAAGGGGATTCCGGTTACCCCAACGGTTAATGGAGGAAATAACTGTCTCATCGGTGCTTAAGTTTGTCAACCTAGGAAAGGAAATGGCCAATATCGGCCCATTAATTGTTAAAACTCAGTTGGAGCACTTAGAGACTCGCAAAGAAGATGGGATCCATATGGAAATAACAGAACACAGAGTGGTCGATGGAAATGCTGACCAGACGGCAGGATTCCCTATGGTAAATGTAGAGGAATATGCTCCTGAATATAGGGAGTCCAGCCAGAAAGACCTAACAGAAGAACCAGCTGATAATACCGGCAACATTCCACTACCTCCTGAGCCTGTTATAGGCTCAGAAAATGAATTTCTTGTCAAACAGGAATGGATTGAACATAGTGAGAAGAGAAGGTTACCTCTCAAGAAAATGTATTAGTTGCAATTCAATGAAACGATGAGATTGAAGAGGGAGGTTCGAGAGTTCAAGAGACAAGTTTCCCGGTTGAAAAAGAAGGTAAAAGTTTACAAATGGAGGGCAGTAAAGCCAAAAATTGAAGTCTCCTCTACAACTACACAAACTGGAGCGATTAAACAATTGTTTGAAGGCTGGTAATTTTTCTTGGCCGCCGAGATTCAGAGGTGGCAGTCTGTTGCGAATGGACATAAGAAAGAGACAATGCAGGTTTGAGAAGAGGCTGCCGGGATCGTAACAGGATACATAGATCAGTTAGATAAGGCGCAGCTGAGGCAAGCTAAACAAAAGGCCAGACTAGAAGAATTGGAAGAACAAGTGCAGTTTCTGCAATCAAATAAGGAGAAGAGGTAATGGCCTACAAACCTCCTGCACATAGCTATGCCTTATTCCTTCAGGAACAATTTCTTTTCTTCTTTCTTGAGAGTATATATAAGGAAATTTTCCACGAGATTGAGGACCCCATTCAATTTCTCAGTATCTCGAAAATTCGTGATATTATAGGACAACACTTAATGTGCGAGCTCTACATGCATGGTTACTTCTTGAGGTATGATTAGTCTTTTAACCTCGTTCCATTCGCGGGGCACATTAATTAAGAGATTTTTTCTCCTACACCATCAATCTGATTGAATGGAGAAAGGCCTATGATACGTTTGAGGAGAACCAAGTCATAAGGTCTCTAATGATGAGGAAGGAGCATGGCCAGTTAGTAAATATTTATAACAATAATTTTACCTTCCTACAGATTGAGGGGCATAGAGAACACATGTTAACAACCCAGAAATGGTGTGCTGACCTCTGTGTTAAACAGATTACAATGTCCCGTAAGGAAGCAATTGATAGTTGTCAGAGGAGGTGGATGTGTCATCCTCAGTTGTCAGAGGACGAGAACCATTTGGAGAACCTAACTTTGCATAGACTCTAGAGAGGATGCCACGTTTTGTAGCATACATTCAGACCTGTGGGGTCAGATGGATGGGGCTGAGGTTTCAGTTTCCCTTATTTGGTTGCCAGTCGAGCAATATACTCCTACATACAACGTTGACCCAGTCTGGTGGAAGGATGTTGTTCAGACGAAAGGTTACAAACCCCATGGGATAGAAATGGCCGAAGAATATGATCTCACACATCTTCATGCCAGTCATAGTCAGCCCAAAAAATATTTGAGGAGAAGACAAGCTATATGAGGACATGCAGATAGACCAGTTGGGGGCAGATGTTGGGTACCGGATTTGTATAATTTTCTCTCTCATTTTCGCCCACCTTTCTATCTCATTGTATCATTATTGTTCTTAAACACATGAGGTAAACCCATTTATTTTATCTTACATGGGATATTTTATTAATGAAGTAACAGTCAAGGAGGTTTTACCTTTTTCAAACATTAACTCTGATATTTTTACAGATTTGGAAAAAGCAAGAATATTACAGCTGTGAGTCATGGAGGAGCTCCTAATTTCCAACGCTATCTTCACTTGCTGCTATAGCACAACAAACTCCGTTTTACCCCAACAATATTTCAGGCTTTTTCATGGTTTCCTTTTGGCAACTAGGTTATTTTCATAAAGAATTGTAGATGATTTGATTCTGACAGGTGATGAACTGTTGATACACTCATGCAAGGCTGACCTTGCAAAGTAGTTTGAGATGAAGGACTTGGGCCTCCTTCATTATTTCCTAGGATTGGAAATTTGACAGTGCAGTGATGGATTGTTTGTGTCTCAAGGAAAGTATGTGCGGGAGATACTGGAGAAGTTCAACATGCATGGATGCAAGCCTATCGACACTCCTCTTCCTGGTGGATGGAGGAAAGAGGATGCTACATCGGTAGAGGTGGTGGATGCCACTGTTTACCGACAGTTGGTGGGGTCACTTATGTATCTAGTCAATACACGACCTGACATATGCTATGCTGTTAACCAGCTTTCACAAGCTATGGTTTAGCCTACCAAGATATTTTGGAAGGTAGGAAAACATGTATTGAGATATCTCAGAAGCACATTGGGATATGGATTATGGTACAGACAGTCGGATGAAGTGAAGCTGTGTGGCTTCACGGATGCAGATTGGGCAGGGAGCCAAATGGACAGAAAGAGCACATCTGGAGGGATTTTTAGTATCGGGTCGACATCAGTTTCTTGGTACAGCAGGAAGCAAAGACCCGTGGCACTCAGTTCAGCTGAGGCCGAGTATATGGCTGCAAGTTTGGCTGCATGCGAGGCTATATGGATGAGGAAGATCTTGGTCGGGTTGTTCGGTTCACACTTAGATCCTACTGTGATATATTGTGATAATAAAAGTTG